>BDIU01000240.1:0-293624 GCA_002118135.1 Trebouxia sp. TZW2008 | reverse complement strand
GTGCAGCAGTGAAACGGTCTGAATCCTAGACACACACGTAGCGAAAGAACCACAAGAGCAATGGTTGGTCCAGGACCTGTTTCCAGTTTCAACAGCAAATACCCAAGCAGACACAGCAATGAGAATCTGGCATCGGTTGCCATTGTGTGCAAGAATTGCCCAGCGGGCAGCGGCAATCTGAGCTGTTGTGAAATTGTCTTCACGCAGCCCTGTGCAGCTTTGCTGACACTGGGTCGTCTGTTTCTTTTCTGGTTTTAATGCTCGACTTCGTGCATTGGTGCATGTGTTCATTTGATGGCACACTTTTGATGCCTGGCTTGTGAAAGCTCTTTCACGCTTCACAGCTTTGAGTATTCGTTCATCGCACTTGAGCTTGTTCAGCTTGTAAAGTGAGCGGGTTTTCCATTCAAAACCCACCAGGAAAAAGGGATGATGCAGTGCAGCCGTGTCAGCAAGGCTCAAAAGGTACACAAGAATGCTATCATGTCATTAGGGACGACACGGCAGCAGCAGAGTTAATACGCTGGCTCTGTACCTAGTCACTATGCCTCAAAATGACCGTTATGTAACATGCATGGCCTGTTTGAGCAGATTGGCGGCAATGCTCAATGATGAGGCTATAACAACAGGCAGCGCACCTTTACCGACTAAAACACGGGGCTGTGATGAAAACGCACTGCCGTGGTTCAAACTATATTCTTCATCCAATGAGGTTGAGCGAACCCATGCTATGATAAACATGTACGTACTTGACATGTAGACGCTTTTTACTGCTGCGAGACAAGGTTGACCATGGGCTTCTTGGATGCAAACTGTTGCAAAAGAGCTCTTGCAATTGCTAGCACCTTGCAATTTCTGCAGAGGCTGCTTGCAATGCTGAGCTTCTGAAGACCATGCCGCTGCCTCATCAGCTTGCATCTGATACATGAGCAGTTTGCATGCAGCATCAACTGCGTCAACTAGACAAGGCTTGGTCTGAGCACAAACTTTGGCTGCTCTGGAAGTGAGTGTTAGCACTTTGGTAAGCTCTCCAAGCAAATCGAACCTAGCAAGCTGCACAGATGTCACCGCGTCTGCCTCTGCAGCTGGCCTCAAGCTGTCTAACACCAGTTCCAAGTGTTGTCTGACAACAGGCATGGTCAGTTGAACAAGACTGTGCCTGCTATGAGCGTAGGGACATGACTCCTGGGGGCAAACGCCCTGCTGCTGCTTTTTGTTGAATAGGCCCTTGCACTTGGCACAAGTGATGGCAAGAAATGACAGGAGCTGCAGTTCAAACAGTGCCTCTCCTGAACTGCTCCCAGGTTTGACGACTGCAGCAACCATGATCGACTGCCTGGGTTGCTGTGCGACTAACAGGTATTCTCCTGTATTTAAAACGAAGTCCTGCGCACCACTTGGCGCCTCCATAAGCAGTTGAAACAAGCTGCAGATGTCAATCCTTGAAGGTCGACCATTGTCTGGCTCAATGTATTGAACCGGCTGACCAGTGTGTAAGTCAAACACTACATAACAAAAAGCTTCGAAAGACATCAAAAGAGCTACTAACCACTGCTGCTAGATCGGCTACTGCCGTGAGAGAGTTAGCTTGCTCATTGAAGAAGAAGAATTCTACGTAGGCATGACTGGCGTGACACTGCATAAACTCCGAGACAAGCTCAACTGGTCAAACTCTCATCGATTGAGCTGTATGCACAGCTACTCGCGACAGTATAAGTGCTGCGGCTGGTCAAGCTGCGCTCGATGTATTGTGCATAGCTGCACCTGACCGTCTCAGCTGAGTCTCGTGCCGCGACATGGCAACTTTGTACCAGTTGCAAGCAGGATTGCACAGCACACCTGTCCCTGCAACAAGGCGCATCCCGCCAGCGGTCAATGCTTTCAAATCGAAAGTCCTCATACAAGGGACTCCACAACGTTGGCGCACTCAACGCATACAGCACAGTCGTCAGCTTGACACTGCTGCAGTCAACAGCTCAGCAGACGATGTTGCAACGGAGGCTGACAAGGAGGAATTGGCGAAACAGTTTATTTATGACGTCTTAAAGGGTCGTGATGAGGATGACATCACAGACATTCGTAGAAGACTTGACGAGGGTGACGAGAGGGAAGCAGATATACCTTTTCCAGTCATGGTGGAAAGCTTAGGTATTTGCACCTTGACACTGCATCTCTGCAGTCACCTTGAAGCAGCCATGCTGAAGCTATGATTCCTGACTTGTGACCATGGGCCGGCATGCAGACTCAATTATGAGGAATACCCTGTATCGCAATTCACAAACGGAAAGCAGCACTATTTTCACTGAGCCAACACCAGAGAATGCAGCTGAGAGGAGAGCCTTCAGCAAAGCCATTGGCAAAGCGTTCAGGGAAGCCTATGCAGAAGAACGTGATGAAGCATCAGAAGACTTGGAAGACTTCAGCGACACGGAGCCACCAGCACAGGACTTTGATGCGGCATTTGATGAGACGCTGGACTTCAGTGGCAGTGAATCAGCAGCAGAGCACTCTGATGAGTCATCAGAAGAGTATGAGTCAGGTGACTTGCTATATTCAGGACAATCGCTGCATCAAACTGAAGGTCACCCGCTGTGTTGTTCTCACCAGCGCGTATTGTATTGCAGATGAGGAAGTGGTAGAGGAGAAGGAGGAAGAAGAAGAAGAAGGAGAAGAAGCAGCAGAGGAAGAAGACGACGTGCTGGAGATTGCGCCATATAGATTCATACACATTGATGAGAAAGATTCAGCCAGATTTAGCTACCACAGGTTGCAGCAAGCTCCTCAATGTATATCAAGTTGCCTTTGCCCATTGGTCTATTGCCTGCCACCTTTGCAACATATGTGTGATGATTGCAGGCGGCTAAGGATTGCTGCAGCCTGTGGTCAACCAGAGTATGCCGCCCAGATCATGCGAGAGATGCAAGCAGAAGACCTGCCACCCGGGCCCATTGCCTGGCATGGTCTCATTTTTGCAATGATCAGACAGCACGACCTTGAAACTGCCCACACAGCCATGATTGAAATGCCCACCTTCGGTAAGGAACACAATGCAGCTGCACTTGCGTTTCACTGCTGTTCTGCAACAGAAACTGCGTATGAGGTTAGAGGTCAATTGTGTTAAGCCTGCAAATGACTTCGCACCCAGGCTGCATTTTTGACGCAAACTGTTGCTATCATGTGATGCCTCTTTGTACCACCTGCCTGGTTCACTTTTATCCTGTTCTCCTCCACTTGCAAAGCTTTCCGCCACTTGCAAAGCGGGAAAGTGTGATGCTGAAAGCACATGTGTTTGAGCAAGTGCTGTTGCAGGTCTGCGGCCAGAAACCAGCACCATCAGTGCCATGAGTTATGGCTTCATTCGCAACAACCAGCCAGAGGCAGCACTTATGACATATGAATGGATGCGCAAAATAGGGCATCCAGACGCCTACATGGGCTGGGTGACAGTCAGCAAGCAGTTACTTACTGCTGAGCATTTTGACGTTGCACAGCTGTGCCTCGCCAAGCGGGACCCAGACTGGGAACCCAATGCCGATCTGTTTGAAATCATCCTGAAGTCCATGTGCTCTCCTGATGAGGATAGGACCATGCTGTATGTCACCAACCTTGACACAATAGAAAATGCAAGTCTTGCACTGGACATTGACTCAGACCCAGCACTTCTTGAAGACCTAAAAGACCCAGAAGATGAGGGACCTGACTATGCACTCACAGAAGAGGATGAGGATGAAAGTGACTCTGAAGACGCCATTGACATTCCACGAGTCAACTTTGATGCCGCACTGGTTGTGCTGTATGAGCTTCTAGAGGTGAGCCCTTGTGTCTGCCTGCACCCAAGTTGCACGCTGACCGGTTGTGTGCACATGTTGACCACAGCACACAGCTTCATTTTGAGGCTCAAAGGTCACCTGGGCAGTAGTATACTACCTGTGATACCACTCAGACCTGAGCTGATGCATGTTTCACAATTCTGTCAAAAGTAAGGTCATTACAGCTGTTGCTGCTGATGCTGCATCTGTGTCAATTTGAAATGTGACATAAGCTGTGCTGTGAGTTTCTGATCATGAATGCTGAGCATTAAGCAGAACCTATTGTTCTGAGTTTTGGATGACTGCTGGAAAGATGACAAACTACTAATGGCGTTGAGCATCAGCTTCAGACCCCACAGAGCAAATCACTTCGTGAATGGGGGCAGCTTCAATTTGGGCTGCACTCATCAATGTCCAACAAAGTTGTGTGCAATGCAGAAGCGCATTGGCAGTCCAGAGCCACGCTTCTTGGAACCCCTTCTGAATCTTGCAGCAAACGCTGGCTTTTGGGCTCTGTTGATTGAAGTGCCTAAGGCAAACCATGAGACCACTGATGGCAGATTTGGCGAATATGTTCTGCGGGTATTGCTCACAATTGCCTTCCGAATTGCTTTTGATGCAGAGTCTGAGCAGAGAACATGCAGAGGTGCATTCAAGCGCTATCATTGCCTTAGCAGGCAAATATGTGCTTGTTCTTCTAGCTTTGCATTCGTGTTTTTGCTGCATTGTGTTCTGATGCTTCGTGCTTTGCATTCTTTTTGTTGCTGCATTGTGCTGAATGCTTCTTGCTTTGCATTCATGTTCCTGCTGCGTTGTGCTCCTGTGCTTCTTGCTTTGCATTCTTGTTCTTGCTGCACCATGCATGATGCGATTCTGGTGTGTGTTGCTGATCAATCCCATGGTAATCGGTGCTTCGCAGGCTATCATCAACTCTGAGGACATTGACTGGTATAGCAAGCTCATGAACTTTGGGCTTTCCATGAGCATGCGCCGACTGAGGCATACGGTGGGAGAGAGGCTGCTGATCATGGAGATGGGCCTCGTCAATAATGAAAATTGGGTAAGCACCTGTTCTGCTCCTGCTTGCTGCATCTTGCTGATCATCTTTTTCATGTGCTTGACACTTGGTTCCACCATGTTTGCCCAGCTGTGTCTTCTGTCCGTTTGCCCCTGTGTTGCAAGTCACAGTCCCTCTCAATGCTCAGTGAACCTGAACATGGGTGGAGGTCTTGTTCAGTGTAAACGGACAGGCTGGACAGCTTGGTGATTGCCTTGCACTTGGTCGAAAGCTTCCATATTGCCTGTTTGGCTGAGCAGATCAGCCTCTGTCGCAAGCAATTTTGCCTGTTGAGCTACAAATTGTTTGTCTGCTGCTCGTCTGCAGATGAATGCAACTCCTCTCTTGCAGTCTCTGTGATTGCATGCGTCAAGTGCATGGCCATCTGCTCAAGAGATAGAATTCAAACAAACTGAAAAAAAAATCAGAATTTTTGTGTTTAAAGGCAAGCAGCTGCAAGTTGTGTGTCTTGGGATTTGTTCATTCTTGCATGACATGATGATATGACGCTGAAAGAGCGATGCTGTGATTGTGCAGTTGATGATGCATCACTTTGAGCAAGCCTTTTGCACAGAGTTCTACGCTGCACCAATCATTGATGGCGCCATGCACAAAGTGCCAGATGTCGTGCTGATGAAGCTACTGGAGCGGCTCAGCCTGCTGAAGCTGCCTGCTCAGATTCAGCGTGTGCTTGAAGTCATGCAATTAGACGAGCGGCCCATGCCACAGCGCAAAGATCTATTAGTCAGCGAGTCAGGCGTGGAGGCTCGAACTTTCATCACCATGTGGTTTGATGGCAGGAGTTACTACTATGAGCCCACAGGTAGACTGTCCGCATTTGAGCATTGGCTTGCAAATCAAGCTTCGCTTGCCGCATTTGCAGTAATGCATGATCACTTTGCCACGAATGGCTTTGGCCTTGACCTCTGTAGCATAGTCACCTGTTTAAAAGGAAGCGTACCCCTTGCATGAGGCCACCAGACTTTGTTCACAACGCTCCCCACTGTGGTCTCATTTGCAAAGTGCTGTGACCTGTGTGTTGACTGTTGTGTGACTGTCATAGTTATGCATCCTCTTACTGAACTTTTGCTGTGCATACACCTGCTGCAGGGGCTCTTACTTCATCCCCGGTACATCTTGTGACACTATCACCACTGTTGCCTGCAACTGTAAACAAGGCTGGTGCATAGTTGAGCTGTTGCACTGCAGATGATTTTCAACAGCCAGACGAGGTGCGTTCTGAAGTGGATGGAGTGCAGCTGATTGACAACTGTGTGGTAGATGAAGACGGTTTGGCCGTTGCTCCCGCCAGCCTGAAGATCCAGCAGCTCAGGGCAGAACTAACGGCACGCAACCTGTCTGTGGATGGCAGGATTGCAGACCTCAAACGACGAGTAACGGTCAGTAGCGACGCCCTTTGCCATGTTGGGTGTTGTGACAGTCTATCTTAGTACTCAGTCAAGGACGCCTCAATGGTGGCGCTGCAATATATGCGCCATCAAGCATTCTGGCAATGTCACTGTCTGGAAATAGGATCTGCTGCATTGCCATTGGTCACAGCTTTACATGCAGCATGTTTTGAAGTGATTGATCAAAGTGTGACATGCAGCATGTTTTGATGTGTTGAGCGTTGTTGAAGGTGCGCACTGTGCCCACCATCCAATGACTTCATTTGGTACAAATGTGTTCAGCTTGAAGCTTGATGTCAGGTCAGGTGTTGTTGATTGGCAATTTCAGTGCATGCGCCATGCAGCTGTCTGGCGAACTTGATGACAAGTTCGCTAGACAGACTCTGGCAGAACATGTTCTTGTGCCAAGTGATGAAGTAGATGCTGCTCTCCCCTTAGCAGCACCTCGCTTATCCATGCCCACTGTTGTTGATGACTTTGGCTGCAACCTTGTGCAGTTCTGTCAAGCTTCTCAGCCTTCTAAAGTGAATGCTGAATTGCACATGACATCCCAGCCCATATCACTAGTCATGCCATTCTCACCAAGTACTGTTGTTGACTGTTTTACTGCAGCAACACATCTGCACAACTCAGCCCATGGTTATAAGATTAAGCTCAGGGTGCTCTTAACCATGGCATTCACTACAAAGTGCAAAATGACTGTCTAATCCAGTAAATGCCTGTCTGTCTGTCTGTCTGTCTGTCTGACTGTCTGACTGTCCGACTGGTCAAATGTTTATTGTTTGATTGATTGCTAAAAGGTCTGTATGAATGATTGAATGTCTGTCTTATTGATCGAATGTCTGTCTGATTGATTGAACGTTGTCTGACTGAGTGATTGCTTGGTTGGGCGGTTGACTGACTGGCTGGCTGATTTACTGAATGACTGACTGAATGGCTGATTAATGATATCTTCCTGCCAGTTCTGGTTCAGCTGTGTCTGCTGCCCAACAGAAGTCAAGCTGCCCATCTGTTCTGCCCAAGACACTGTTGTGTCTTGACGTGTGCAAACAAATCTGCTTGCAAGCTAGTTTGCCATGAAGATGTCAACCCAGACTGTGCTGATTTCAACTGTCACTGTGCCTCACAATCTCCATCTAGCGTGCTGACTGTCTTGCCAGCCAGAGACACCCTTGCATGGGCATGGTTGCAGGCTGCAAGAGGTGCTGAGGCTGGCACTCTGGACACAGCCATCCATCAGAAAAAGAAGATCTTTCAAGCTGAGCTGAAACGGGAACACCAAGCTGCAAAGATTGAGTGGGCTGCGCGCAAGTCTGGTTCGCGGCAGCCACCCAAGCCAATGCACACCGTTCAAGAGTGGAAAATAGTCGATGGTGTGGAAGAGATGGTTGCAGAATGGGAGGAAGTAGATGACTTCAGGACGTTTTTCAGAGTCTCACCAGGTGTCCTGCTGAAGGACGAATTTCGTGTTGCCAAAGCACCAACCCTTGATGCGTTTGGAGAGGTGAGTGTAACCAGCAGAACCCCTTGCTTGACGCCAGTATGTACCATACTCTCCCATTTGGTCAACAGTGCTCAACTTGGGTATTGCATGTTACACATTGGCAGCAACATACTGCACATTTCACAATTTACAACTCAGTGATGCATACTCCCACTTGCGTATTCTGTACTGCGTTTTTGACCGTTGCGTACGGTGATTCAATGCTTCAGTCCTGTTGATTGCGTGCTATGGGCGGGCATGACTGTCACAGGCTGGCCCCTGTTCACAACAATCTTCACTGCCAATAGCCCATGCATCATCTTATAACAAGCAGCTATAGTGCATGCCAACTCTTTCATACCAGCATCATGCACACATCATGCTTTGTGCATCTTGGCATGTATACTCAAGATATGAACTATTGTTGTTGAGCTGGTGCCATTGGCACCACACAAGCTGAAGCACTGTCTTGTCTGAGCAAGTCCTAATGTTGCCAAACATCAAAGTTGATGTGTGTATACAGAGGACTCTGCAAGAAGATGCGCCTGATGACAGTGATGATGATGAAGAAGATGAAGATGCTGAAGATCGTGATGAGGCTGCAATTATTGGGGATGCTCTGTTGGGCTCAAAGGAAACTGAAACAGAGCGAAATAAAGAAGATCCATCTGCTGGCCCCTGGTCACTACCCATTGGGTATGAAAGGTATCAAGACAAGGATGTGGATTGTCCGGGTCTGGATGGAATGCTGTTAGTCAATGAAGCGGCAGGCCTAGAGCAAGCTGTGACCCTAATGCAAATGTGTCACGAGCTTGGGGGCACTGCCACAAAGGGAGATATCAACAAAATGCTGGAGGTAAAGCCTGCCAGTCATGTTTGGTGTACCTCAAACATGAGTCATTAGATGCATACAGCCACCTCAATTTGCTGACATGACAGCGTGATGTTGGACAAATGTGCAAGTCTGTGCTGCTTGAGCCTTCCCACACTCACAATGTTGCTATTGAGCGAGTTGCATGCAA
This sequence comes from Trebouxia sp. TZW2008, assembly GCA_002118135.1. NCBI lineage: Eukaryota > Viridiplantae > Chlorophyta > Trebouxiophyceae > Trebouxiales > Trebouxiaceae > Trebouxia > Trebouxia sp. TZW2008. The sequence goes on along the minus strand of BDIU01000240.1, from coordinate 284,844 downwards.
GAATCAGTTGAGGGCCTTCTATGGACATGACTTGCATATGCTGCTTTGCAGGTGGGCAAAGCCACCCAGGATGCTGATTCGGTCCGTGAATTGACACGGACATGGCATCAATCACTTGAGCAGTGGGATGCAGCAACTGCCACTGGATTGTACACGTATGCAGCATTTGTGTGTAGACAGGCTGGTGGTAGGCTTCAGTCTGATCAGGTGCTGCAAGACATGCAACGCTTGCTTCCTGATAGTGAAGAGGTAGCAGCAGTGTAGCATCAAATTTTGTCGATGTGTGTATATGTTTCAATAAATTTGATTGGTGGCATAGCTTGCATTTCATGATGTCTTCTGGCATGACATTGCCGAAGCTATGCACGAGACTCGAATTCTTGCATGGCTCAGCTTGTTAGGTATCACAAGCGGGGCTCATACTGGTGACGGCTGACAGCTCTGAATCGAGCTCCATGCCTGATCAAATTCCCTTAAGCAAGCAGGCAACTGCATTGTGTTGTTTGTAGCATGAGTTCTCTGTTCATATGCTTGTAGACACTCAGAAATGAGTATGTCTGTGATGACACATCACTATGATTTGAATTGCCCTGCATTGCTGTGCAGACACCACCACTGTGCAAAAAAAGGTGGTAGTGCATGCCATTGAGGCTGTAACTTCATGAAGCACCTTGAGCAGACTGAGAAAGTATGCTGAGCCGATTTTCGATTTTGCTGGGCTGTTGCTACAAAGCAGGTCTAGCCCTTGGCAAAATTGCACAAAGCTCAACTCAGACCAAGGCGGCGGCGCTCTGCTGTTAACTGCAGGTAAGACAGGGTCAGTACAGCATCTGAACTTGCTTGAAGCAGGTACATCAAGAGGCATACCACTTTTTTGACCCGCTCCAGTGTTGTGAGGTCATGTGAATGAGCAGTGGTACAGTCACCCAACCCATATGGCGGCTGCAGCTCGACCTGTAGGACACCAAACAGAAGCCTTGACTTTTGATACCCAATCACGAGTGCTGGCTGGTGCACGAGCCTTTGCTACACGGGCCTTCACCTCATTCAAGACAACAATGTTTTGTTGCCGCCATTGACAAGGCATAGTCTTGGACAGTGCATCAAAGACTTGCTGTGCCTCTGCGCTCACACCAATACCAGTCTTAGCTGCGTCTGCACGAGCAGCCTGCATAAGCACTCAGCATGTCAATCCTTGCCCTTGTCATGCAAAGCTTGACCAGAGCCCTCTGACCTGTAAAGCTTTTGCTTCCCTGTCCCTGCACCGTTGCAGATCGACTTGTGGCAGCGGATCTACAGGCCCAATCGGAGAAGATGCTTGCTCCACGCTCTGCATCAGCATGACATGCCTAAATACTTAACATGCAGACAAGCAAGGACAGCAGCACATTCTGCACAAAGACCAAGTCAAGGACAGCAGGTCAGCAGAAGTGAGGAGAGAGAACAAGCAACACAGAAGCAATTCAGCACCTTGACGTAATTTGCCTTCAGCAGCCTCAAATTGCTGTGAAAGGGTGTAGAGCCATGCTGACTTAGGAGCACAGTGTTGCTGGCCTTGTCAAAAGCAAACACTTGCCCCTGTATCTCTTCGTTGCGAGTCTTGACGGTCAAATTACAACCAACAACCCAATGTGTCTCCTCAACGTCAGTCATGCGCGCTGCGCTTCACAAGCTGAGCCTGTGCATGCAGATCACAACACACACACAGAGGGAACACTTCTTTGCTTGTTGGACAGATGTGCAGGCTTGTGGCGCTATTAATGCTCCTCCAATGCGCCGTGCTCAATGCTATCAGGGAGTTGGTTGTGTCCGTCTAGCGCAAGCAATTGTGTCGCTTGATGCCTGGTTGATGCCGTCCTCTTCTTCTTGCAAAGCTTTCCCTGTTAAGAGCCTTGGCGTCTTTCTTGAGCACAGGGCGTTGGCATGCAGGCAAGGCAACATGCGCTTGGCTTAGTTTCAAGTACGTTAACGCTCATCCTGTGAGGAGTGCAGCTTAGAGAGCTCAGGGCTTGAAACTCGCGGTAGTCGTGTCAAGCCGCTTAATAGCTCTGCAAAAATGCAGTTCAGACCTGGGCCTCCCGTGCACCCTCTTCCAGTCTTTGCGAGGCCACCATTCATGAGCGGCAGCGTGGCTATGCCACCAGGTAGGCACAAAGTCATTTTGGCTGCTTAAACTGAGCTGAAGTCGGTTACTGATCTGTACCTGGATTCTGACAGGGGGTGTCCCACCACCACATCTCATGCGGCCTCCTATGATGATTCCTGCACCCGCTGGACCAGTTGTCCTCACACCACCGGGTACGGTCCTCGCATACAGCTGCTTTGCCTAACAGTTTGGTCGGGCTTTGTAGCTGACACAGGTGCTGCTTGAAGGCAGTACCCCAACACCAGCACCAGCCCAGAAGAGCACCACTCTGTATGTTGGCAAGATTGCCTCAACTGTCTCAGACGAGACTATACAGACCTTGCTGGAAGCGTGTGGTCCTGTCAAGTCTTGGAAACCAATGCAAGACCCAGAGACAAACAAGTCCAAGGGATTTGGCTTCTGTGAGTTTGAGACAGCCGAAGGTGTCCTGCGCGCACTGCGCCTTCTACACAACTTGTCCCTAGATGGTCAGGAGCTGCTTTTAAAATGTAACACAGCTACCCAGCGATACATAGATGAGTATCAAGCAAGCAAGCAAAGAGAGGAGAGCAAGAAAGAGCAGGCAAAGCAGCAAGCAGACAGTGACAAAGATGCTGAAGTCAAACAGGAGGACAGCAAAGCTGACAGCCAGGAAGAGGATGATGCAGTCCTTGTGAAGATCATGGCATTAGTCAGCGACAGAGCAGCTCAGCAGTCCAGCAACCACAACGCTGAACAAGCTGCAGAGCTGCTAAATGAGGTGTTGCCTCCCCCACCCAGTCATGAGCGCTCAAAATCCCGCACTCAGGCCTCAGCCAGCAAAGAGCGCACTCACAGCAGTCGGGAAAGGGAGAGGGGCTCCAGTGCAGACAGGAATGCTGAGCGCCAGTTTGAAAGGGAGAGACAGCGTCAGAGGCGCGAGGTTGAGCTTCGTCAAGCTGATCTAGAGCGCATGTACCAGAAGAAATTGAAAGATTGGGAGCACTCAGAAAGGTGCATGCTTCTCGCCACAACCACAACAAGTTCCCGTGCATGCACAGATCTTACCAACACAGAAGCAAAAGTCAGACACACCTTACTGCCTTGCCAGCATAAATCTGTTCAACGCAACCAGAGCTGTGCTTCAGGGCCCACTTGCCCCAATTTGTGATGCTGAGAGACACAGCTGCCATTGACACTGCATCTGGATGTTCTTGCAGACCCTGCGCTGGTTGCCTGCCTCAGCTCAGAGTGATGTGATGCATGTTTCACAGGCTTGCCCGGTAAGCCTTGTTCCCACCCTTGACTGACACAGCCTGCCCTCATGCTGCTATTGCTGCTGCGCCCTTTGCCCTCTCCAATTCATCGTTTGCTGGGCAGGGCTGTTACAATTGTTCACGCAGCATCTCAAGCTTTTGCATTGATCCAGAATAAATGCTGGCATCTGTTGATGCATTCTGGAGGCGTGCAAGCTGTGCACACATGTGATGCAGCAAGGGCATTGTTGTTGTTGCTCAACCCATCTCACGTCGTGCAAGGCCAGCATGTAGGTGGTGTATGTTGTGACGTTCATCAAAGCTGCAATCATGGACTTTGGGGTAGGTATCTTGAAGGCGTGAGGCATTAATCAGCGCAACAGGTAAGCAAGTCATGACAATGCTGAATGATGCTAGGCTTGGTATACAACTGCTTGCTGTAACAATCGTAGTGGACAGCATCATTTGTTCATGCACATTCCAAGCTGTGTTGTTTTCTGGCAGTATTGTATTGTGTCGTGACACCGCAAGCTGTCACAGCTCAGCTGCCACAGATAAGTGCTGCCGCTGTGCTGTAGATGTCCAGCTTGGGTTTGCGCCAGAAGCACATGATACAGCCGACTTTCGGTCAATTTCATCACCATCATCATGATAATGTACATGCGTTCTAGTGGAATTCAGTGACCCAGCCATGTGCATGGAGAAGTAATGGTTGCCTGTAAACAACTCTGTCCAAAGTCAGTTTGTGCCAATGCAAACCCTCAAATCACTCAGATTCCAGCTCATCCATTGAGTTACTGATGTTCACTTGCTGCTGCATCTGCATGGCAACCTTGTCCGCCTCTGAAGGCTGTGAGGTACTGTGCAGATTGCGTGAGAAGGCTGTGGATAAAGAGCGAGCAGATCGCAAGGCACTTGAGAAAGAGCGTGCCAAGCTGATCCGCACTGATAATGAGGTAGAAGACGAAGATGAAGACAAAGAGCCCTGGATGCGCAAGTCTCTCTATGGCAGGTGCGGTTTTCTGCCATCAGCAATGCTTCTCAACTGGTGTGCAAACCAGCAAGATACGTTATGCATAGGGCTGGAGGGGCCTCATTGGCAGGACCTTTGAGCACTGTAGTGTGCTGATTGTCTTGAGTGCTGTTTCTGACATGCCATGCACAATTATGATGAGAATGCATTGCACAGCAGTAATCTCAAACGCAGGTCATGGTGATTACAGTGAAAGTTATAGTTGTTGTAGTAAAATCAATGATAGTGATACTACTGATGACAATAGTCATAAGAATAAGCACGACAGCGATCTTCACAATCCTTCTAAAACCAATAGTGAGTTAGAATCGTGACAATGGCAGTAATGATGCTGGTAGCATTCATTCTTACTGTTACACATGCCAGCAGAAGTGCTGGTTCTAATCGCATCAAAATTTTCGAATCCGAGAGGATTTGCAAGTTTTGCGGACAGTATTCATGACAATGCAGATCTCTGTGCAGCCACAGATGCTCAAAATGCACTCAATGCATCAAAGTAACAACTTGTTTGACGACAGGGTTGTGCTGCCTGGTGATAAAGGCTTCAGCATTGGAGTACTTTTGCCCGTATTGCATGCTGTGTATCGTATTCACAGATGTCTTGGCAAGTGACTGCAACATGTTACTGGTCACCTCAACATAATTCAGCAAAGGGCTCATTTTTTATTTATTAGATATTCTCCTGGCAGGCACACTTTGTGGCAAATTGTGTTCCAAAATTTGATGTGGCACAACGGTGCGTAGCGAGTCGCTTGATAGTGTAAAGAGTGTGGTCAGTCACCACACCATATTGGATCCAAATGCCTGAGCATATGCTGTTGTGGTGCAGTCGCAGTGCAGAGAGCCGGCGGCGTAAGCGCAAGGAGGAGGTGCGGGAGGATGCTGCTGACCGGGATGCTGAGGAGGCAGAGCGTGCTGCTGCCCGCCAAAAGCGTGAGGAGCAGGCTCAGACCATGGCTGAAGGTCTGTCCTTGTTTCCAGGCATCTCAGCACTTGCTGCAACATGCTGCTGCTTCAAGGGCTTTGTGTGATGTGCTCTGTTGCCTCAGCGGTCTTAGTCAAAAGTGCACAACACAGCATGCTGCGGCAAGAATGCTATGCTCTGCACATCAGCTGTTGTAGCATGTTTTGCAAAACATGCAAAGCAATGCTTGCAACAAACAGACATAAACGCCAGCCCATGAAATCAGTACAGCTCTCCCTCTTGCGTGCGCTTTGTGCATGAAAGCGGCAAATTCCTGTATGCAAACAGACACCAAGGAATTTGTCCAGAGCAGCACAAATTATGTCCAAAGACAAAAGCAAAACAAGAAATTCAGCTGTGCATGCATCTTGTACTGCTATTCTGCAAGCATTGTTGTCAGATATATGCATGAGTATATACTTTAAATCATTTTGCGGCATTTTTTTGAAGACAGTCCATGCAATTGATGCAATTCAATGCCTTGACAACATCCACACAGCATATACATCATAGTGTGTCCCACTGCCCAGATGCCAGCAATGACGCTATGTCTGTGTGCGCATTAGAAGAAGCTGAGGCTGAGGAGTCAGACCAGGAGCTTGCCAATGGCACTGTGGAGGAAGAGGAGGAGACAGTCGATCCTGATGATCCTATCTATCAGGCCATGATGGCTGCTGCCCAGGCCCCACTGCGCTCTGCATCCCCCTTGCAACAGCCCAGCCCCTCACCGCAACCCACAGCTGACAAGCACCCCCCTGACGGCCTCCCCTCCCGCCCTACTGCTGCTGCTCCTGCCAGCAAGCCTGGCTGGCATTCTGTGTTTGGAGGAGATGAGGACCTGGACACCCCACAGCGCAGGCTCATACCGCTGAAATACAGTGAAGAGGAGCAGAAGGCGGCACAGCAAGCTGCAGCAGCAGCAGCCGCCAATGCAGCTGCTGCTCCTGCAGCTGTGATGAACGAGGACGAGGAATTGGCCAAGCTGAAAAAGCAGATACCTCGCAGCATGCAAGCATTGACCACAGCATCAATCAATTGGGATGCATATGATGCGGGTCAACCTGAAGTTGGGCACAAGGTTGGGAAGTGGGTGTCTGGTCAAATAGAGCGGTTGCTGGGACAGCAAGAGGATAGTCTTCTCAACTTCGTGCAAGCTGAGCTGAGGAAACACTCTGCTCCAGCTGTCATGCTTAGCGAGTTGAGCCCCATTCTGGACTTGGAGGCTGAGGAATTTGTCTTCAGGCTGTACCAGATTGTGTTCTTCGAGGCCTCAAAGTTTGCACTCCTCGGACATGTATAAAGCAGGACATTCTGCATTTTTCATTTGCAAGCCGCAACAAGACAATTGGGCCCTTTTGCAAGACAGCAGTGTGAGTCTGGCCTTTGACATCAGTACTATCGCAACACATGTTTTTGTGCCTTGCATGTTGCGTGTTGGTTCATTGGGATTTGTGTGCAATCGAGTGCCACAACCATGCGTTAGTGTATCCACACCATAGCAGCTGTACCTGCAGTGAGTTCAGGAGTGTCGGATGCTGTCTGCATGCTGACTTGTAATCTCATCTCATGGACGGCCAGATAATCAATGCTTGGCACCTAATACGGTGAAAACCGTATTGCAAGCTTGCATCTCGCTGTGACACTCACAGCATTGCACAGGCATGGTTTTGGCTGCGCATGCAACATGTGGCAAGGCACGACGATAATGCGCATCCTTGCTCACTATGATCGTACAACATAGTGCAATCAGCGCTGAAAGTCAATATTGTCCAGACATGCTGGCTCATGACAGACATGCTGTGACAAACAGTGGCGCCCATTGCTCCTTGTGCAGTCAGCACAATGGAACGCTGATGCACCGCTCAGTCGTGGTCTGTCCACTCACCAACAATGTGCGTGCTGTGTAATGAGTTCATGCATCAATTGTTGGTGAAGATGTCAGAAGAAATGCTCTAGCTATCACCTATGCAGAACAGCCATTGAATTGCATCAGGGCTAAGACACCAGCCTATGTTGAGTTTGACAAGAAATGGGCTCTGTGCCTGTCATCAGGACTGCCTCAAGGACATCTCCAGTTCATGGCACTTCATCAAGACCTGGTTTTGTTCAACTTTCATTTTACGAATCGTAGCCAAATGCTCTTCTTGTTGCTTGCCAATAGCTGCATGCAGTCTTGTCAGCTGCAAAGCAGACCACAGTCAAGCCATGCATGCATGTGCAAAACATGCCTTGGCATTGAGCATGCATTGCAACGAGTCTTGCTGCAGCATACCTCGTGTGTGTCAGATACTAGCTGCTCATATTGTTTCTGCTCTGCCTGCAGCAGTAATTCCAGCGTATAACGTGGGGATCCTTGGTCTTTAGGCATAGCACTATGCTGGCCTCACCATCCTCGATCTACCGAGAGCCACAGCTAAGCTTATGCAGAGTGGCAGCGTTGAAGACACGCCGAAGGTCAACCCAATCAGCCAAGAGGTAAGGAGGCCCAGCGCCACCTGCGGAGGGCAACAGAAGGATTGATGACATGCACGGTCCCCGTACAACGCATTGGTGTCAAGTTCGCACCGGTCGTGCAATGGCTGCGAATGAAGCGTACATATGCCTCAGTGTTGCATCGCCTCCATCTTGCATGCCTACACTTGTTGTCATATCAGCAGTGCCTTGAACGGCTTCCGCATAGCTCAGCTGCGCTAAGCTTCCGTCAAGCAGACAAGTTCAAGACGGCTTTGCTTCTGTCACGTCTTTCAACATCAAGATCTTGCAAGCTAGCAATCAAGAGCTGCAGTCGAGCTAGCAAACTTGCATGGCACCATACTAGACATCACACAAGGTAATGATGTGACAAGCATGAACAATTCATTTGTTGCTCCCAGCATGTTGCCAGACTGCGATGGACTAGAAGCCATTTCCTGCATGAGCAGCCTTGCATGGATGACATATATATGAACTGTTCAATGTTGCTTTGCTTTGGCATGGTGCATGCAGTATGTGTGACTTCTGTTGGCAAACACCAATTTGCAAGCAGCCTATTCCGCTGAGACTCTTCAGGCATGCATGCATTGTCAGATTGTGCTCGGCACCATTTCCTGTAGAATGTCAAATCTTGGATTCATGCATGAACAAGACTCAACAGACTCATCAACGAGCAACAGACCAGATGGTCCGGTTCAGCTCCAGATTCCAACTCGGTTAACACCCAAAGTCAGCAAATCTCGCAACGTCCGCGACTTTCGGTCTTGTTGCTCGGCGCTCTTCTATGCAGATTGCGCGGAACATACCTGCTGTCCACTTTGCTGCGAGTTGCGCGGGGCAAAATCGTTGCAGAAATCGTTTACAGCCAGCTTACCTGCAACCTCAGCTGCAGCCTCGACACCGTCGACCTTGTGAAACCTCGGCATATGGTGCTGGCGGGCCTAAAGCGGGACTAGTGGGACCAAGCAGGTTTGTTCAGAGTCGAACCTCCGATCAGCGTTGGCACACATATTACTGAAACTCAGGTGCAGATTTCAGGAAGGCGCCCTTCAAGGAACTTACTATGGCTCAAATCCTGAGGCGATAGAGAAAGTCACCATTGACTTTCAGACAGATTCACCTCAACCACTGGTATGAGTGGTTGCAGATGCGTACACGTTGCCATGAAGCCTTCCTGCTTCCCACTTGCACCTGATTCTACAAAGCAGTTGACATACGCGTGTACAGAGTATAGAGGTGCCCGTTGGCAGCAATTTACTCAGGGCTGCAGAGCAAGCTGGTGCGCTTGAATTGAACAGGTGATGAAATCAGCCCAGCAATGGGCACAGCATTGTGATGCACACCAAAGCAAGCTTGCAGTGAGCGTGACGTTTATGATGATTTGGCACTTGCCTGCAGAGACTTCTGCTTTGAAGGCACTTGTGAGCTCTGCCAGCTTGAAGTGGTGGGAGGCGCACAGGAGCTAGGCAACAAAGCACAGCCTGGTGAGACATCTGTCGTTATTATTTTGCCTTGGATATTGTGAAAGGCTATAGTGTTCCAAACAAGTTCCAGCACAAATAGCCACCAGTTGCTAATAACAGTTTGCTTTGTTGCGCAGGAAATCAAGAGCTTGTGCGAAGCTGCATAGCAGCCGTGCCTTGCAGAAAAGCAGGCATTGTTGATGTGAAAGTGCTCAGCGATGAATCTGTCTGGGCAGAAGGCGTTCTCTAGGAATTGACATGGTGGAAGTCGTGATGCAGATAGGACAGTCGTCTACAGACACAGACATGTCACCAGTGCCCAATCCTGCTGCTGTGCTGCTCTAGTACTTCTACTTGTGGGCAACACAGGCATACTCACTGTGGAAAAACTTGTCTGACACTGCTTGCGCCCTGCAAAATTGAAAACTCTACTATCCGCCCTTGGCCTGACTTACATCATGATTCACATACGATCACCACAGGTCCTCCAGCTCTTTCAGGGGTCTGCCTAGGAAACTACTGCGCTTCTTACTGCCTGGCGTCTCGTCACTGCCTTGGCTGTTGCTGGGCTGCATGAAAAGCGCAGCCTGTCTTGATGCAAGTTCAGCTCTCAGACGTTGGTTTTGGTCCAGCATGACAAACTCTGCTGCATGTGTTTTGTCAATGAGACATGACCAACACTATTGCTAGTCTTCACGCCTTACGCAGCCTGACTTGACGAATGTTTCAATGCTCACATTTCAGTGTTTGTTCATCAAGACAAAGTCTCATCTTCTTATCCGTCAACCATAATCAGCACTGACACATAAGCGAGCATGGCGTTGCTGATTTGAACTTGGCTTGATGTAAACACAGCCGGGAGGAGACCAGACACAGGGCATTATCACAGCACTTGCTAGCAGAGGACTTACTGAGAGCGGGTGGGACCAGCTGCTGCGCAAGGCAGCTGCTCTGTTGCCAGTCTTGCGGAAGGGCGTAAGGGATGGCAGCGGCTTCTCAGCATGTGCCAGAACCTGTTGTACATCTGCTGTTAGCTGGTCTGCTTTGATATGTGGCTCCTCTGTACCACAGTATGAACACAGTTTGGTCTGTAACATTTTGCATCACCTAGCAAGTGCCGAACCCACTGACAAATCCACTGACACAATGGTGGAACACGATACAGACAACTCTGAGCAATGCATGATGCAATTGTACTTGCAAGCAGTAATCTTGAGATTGCATACAGAGAAGCCCTTTGCTGTCTAAACAGGTCTTTCTGCTATAATCAGATCTGTCTGCTTGCCAATTGACCTTCAGGCGAGCTGTCATAGTGCCGCAATGCACAATAAGGAGTGTGCATACCTGATGGTGATGGAGACTCCTGGCAGTCTACACTTTGCTCGCTGTCCTCACTTGCTGCCTCTTGTGCATTGCTGACACCCCTGCAGATTGCTGATGCTTGCAATAAATCTTTCATCAGCAGGAAGTGGCCACATCCTTTGCACAACTAGAATGCCGTCTTGAGCTGTCTTGATGGGATGGACACAGCAAACGCATTGAGGTCATGCGTCACCAGCAACTGACCTACTTTATGCAGACATCTCAAAGCAAATTTGCCAAGCACCTGCATCTGCTATACTGTGCTGTTTGGCTAGCCATGACAGAGGCATCAGGCATTGAAAGTCAATGCACAGGGCAATCAAATATCACTGTTGCACTCAGTCCCCTGCTGTGCTTACCCTTCAGCTTGACTAGGCCCTGCCTGTTCTGCAACGTGCTCCTGCTCAATGAAAGCATGCTCATCATAGTTGGTAGCAGCAGCATCGCGCCCTTGATCAAGCTCATGAGCTGTGGGCAGCTGATCTGTTGTGTCTGCAAGGGGAGTCACACGGCCAGAGCCTGCCAGTGTGATCTCATCATCAAACTCCTCATGGCCCTGCAATAATGTCAAGCTGTTGCAGCCAGATTGCTTCGTGACAAGTATATAGAACTTATGAGGGTAGGCAGCTGCAGCCAGATCAGCCTGATTGGACTGCCTGGCTTGGAAGCCCATTTGTGTGCTGCCTAACATCAAAAGATGGCTGGTCAGCAATTGCTTGTTTGATAGTCTGGCTCCTCAGCATCACCGCATGTGTTCAGCTGATGCTGACTGCACCAGTACAACATGAAATGGAAACAGTTTGGTGCTGTACATGCAGCAGGCTGCCTGCTGTCAAGCTCTCAAAGCCATGCCAATTATGGTTGCAAGGGTTGTGGTAATATGCCTCTGGAAGCTGTGGAAAATATCTTTACCGGACATGACAGCTGCCATATTGGTGGCTGTTGCAATAAGCTGATAGCAGCATGGCACAGGCAAGCATGTAGCACCAAGTATGGTATGGCTCTGCAAACACAGATGACACCCTACATTGGGTGGCAGCATTAGCTGCGCTTCCAAGATCTGCAGTTGCAGGTAAGCACAAGCATCCAGTTACCAACCATGCGTCACGAGGTGTTCATGTTTGAATGAATAGCAGCAGTGAGCAGGCTGACCTGCAAAACAATGTCCACTGGGTTAGGGCTTGGCTGGCCCTGCCCTTCCTCAAGGGCCTCACAGCTGGGCTGCTCCAGCAGCGCAAACTCTGAAAACCTGTCAAAGCACACATGCCAAGCCCTTTAGCGCAGCAGCAAAGTAGGTTTTGAGAACATGTCACAAGACACAACAAGCCCTTCAGCTCAGCTCCTGTGTAGATTCTGTGACAACAAACACGTCAAGCCTTTCAGCTCAGCACAACTGTGTTGCTGGCTAAGTTTCATGTTTGATACAAGTTTCATGTGCTGAATCAAGCCTGCCTGGCTATGCTCAAGCAATGCTCAACATAGGAATGTCTGTAGCACTATTTGTTGGCTCAAGCAGGCATGTGCAGAATGTGAATGCCTAGACTGCAGAAGGAGGTAAAGCTTGTTGCGGTGGCTTAGAGCAGTCTGCTGTGATTTGTGCAGCTGCTGATAGCTTCATCACGCTATTGATAATAATGGACCCACCCTATTGCAGTAATCTCTCTCTGTAAGGACTGCATTGGTTACCAAGACAAATGTCCTCACATCGACTTGTCCTTACTCAGAAGTAATGCGGCAGTCAGAATGCAGTGCTTGGTTCCCAGCTGCATTGTCCTTAGACCAAGGATGTCCTCATATTGAGTGTCCTTATGAAGGGGAGTTACTGTATAGGGTGGGCTCATCACTCCACTGCACATGCACATGCATGGAATTCAGTTCAAGAGCTGAGCACAACCTGGGCCTGGGATCTTCTTGGCGAGGCAGCTGCACTGCTCCTGGCAGCTGCTCGTCAATGTAGCGCTCGCTCATGTGCTCCACATCCTCGGCGTCTGGGCCAAAGTGCTGCACCAGGCGGGTCTTGTCCATGCTCTTCCTGCCTTGCTCACCCCTTGCTTGCTGTGCCACTGCCCAGGATGACCCCACTGACTGCTCACTGTAGCCCCTATGCGCAACCATGTGTTGTTGCCTGTCCCATCATGCCATGCAGAAAAAGTGTTAATCAATGGCATCTCACAGGCGGTGTTGTGAGCAACATTTGCAGCAGAGGTTACTCATCAGTATGGGACTGCCATCAAACATATTCAAGCAGCAGATGGCAGAGCATGTTGCACTTGCCACACATGCCACCAGGTCTTGGAATTGTACTTGAGTAAGACACGAGCACATAAGGCAGACGTGCCAGCTCAGACTATTGCGGGCAACTACCTTTGGCTGCTTGGCATCATGTCCCGCCTTGCTAAGTTTGCAGCATCTATGGAGTGGTACAGCGCTTGCCTGTTGCCGCCTTGCCCTGCATATGCATTCTGTTCATGATCTGTGCTCAAGTTGCACCTCAAACTGAAATGTCCACCACAGCATAGCTTTGACAATGCACCCATGTGTGAATCAGATTTATCACAGCTGTTGCCCTTGTTCTGCCACGCAGGTCAAGAAGGCATACGTCAGCAAAGGATTTGCCCTATACAGATGTCAGGAAAAGCTAGTGCTGGGCGAGCGTGATGTGTCTGAATCCAGAAATACAGAAATGGACCGCATGATTCTCACAGCCAGCAAACTTATTTTGCATCAAGCGCTGATCATCACGCTTGTGCCACATTTGTGCATGCGAGTGCAGGGAGTGGCTACTGCTGATATGCAAGCTTCAACTGCTCACCAAAGTTGTGGGTGGTATCAACAGAAGCCTGTGAGGAAGGCACAGCACTGCGCAAGCGGCTGTCTGAGGCGCTGTCCATGGACTCCTTCCACAGCACTGTGTCTGACACTCTTGCCTCAGCTGCTACAGGTGTGCATTGAGGGCTGACTATGCGCGGTGTAGCATAGGAGGACCTGCAGCTGTCATATGACTCAAGCCATGAACTGCTTCTGGTATACAAGCAGTGTGCAAGCAGTACCAAGGCATGCTGCTGCATGTTCAGTAGGCACTGGCAATGTGGCTTGGATCAGAACAGTTGACTTGCTGAGTCCAGCAGCTAGTGCTGGGCAGATCCTCATGCTGACTGCAGCAATGCAAGCATGACAGGTCTAAGGTACAGCCAGCCAGATGTCATGATTGCTCCTGGTGTATGATTACATTCTCATTGAGACTGACCTAGGTGAGTTGTCAGCGCTTTTCAGCAGATCATACAAAGCTCCAGATTGTGTAGTTGCTCCAGGGTTGAGCATGGCATACAGGCCAGTAGGGTTCCTGATGGGGGGCAAGGGGGGTAGCACCAGGCTGCTGTGCTGGCTGGGAGGGGCGGTGTGGGGCGCGGGGGGCAGGGGAGCACTCCTGCTGGGGACCACTGCCATATTAGGGCTGGTGCTGCTTGGAGGTGAAGCCTGCACGAGCAGTTCAGTGTCTGCCCTGCAGGATTGAAACAACAGCAGCACTAGCGCACACAATGTGATGCACATGCAGTGTAGGGCAAGGGAGGCACTCCTGCTAGGGGCCACTGCAACATCAGGGCTAGTGCCGCTGGCGATTGAAGCCTGCAAAGCACTTGTATGCCTGTTCTTCAGCCACAGAACATTCATGCTCAACTTGTATGTGTTGTAAATTGCATCTGCCCTAGCTAGTAAGACAGGACTTGGGCCACACATATCTAGCAGTTTGTGTCTCATTGAAGTAAAGGTGCCGACTCCATGCAACAATGTGCATGCAGCAGAACAAGCTGTGACGAGGCTATATACCTGAGAGCTTTCAGGCTGCTGGTTTTCTGCATCAGACCCTGGAGCTGCTGGCGGAGCAGCAGCTGCCTGAGACTTGTGGGATTGCTTGGGCAGCTGAGGGGGGGATGACTGAGGCCTGCTGACTGTATTTGCCATGCCTACGTTCAAGTCAGCCTCCTCCAGTGCTTTCCTCAGGCCCCTGCACACACAAAACATCTGAATGGCCTAGCCAGATTGTCTGGTAGGCAGCTGCTGCATTACATCGCCCAGAAGACTTCAGGTTGCAGGCTTCAGCTCAAAGCTGCTGGCAAGTCTTGTGTCCGCAATCACAGTGGGGTGCTGAGCAACTGAACATGACTCAGGCCGTTTGTTACACGCAAAATGCGTCTTGAACCCTCTTCAGTCAGCCCTTGCAGCTTGAAGGATTAGAAGTGCTTGCCATACTAGCAGAATGCACTACCTCTGTGCACAGACCTGGTCCAAGCAGGCAATAGTACAACAGTCAAGTCATGCTTGTGCATCATGGGTGGCACAGCCTGACCTCAGAGTTTGGGCATCTACTGAGGTCCTGAGCAGGGGGCTAGCGTGGTGCAGGGCAGGACGGGCAGGCGAGGCCGCTGAGGAGATTTGGCCCTTGATATGGGTAAGGGCAGCATCCAAGCGTGCCCTGTCAGCCAGCAGGGCCTCAATCTCTGCATCCTTGGCCTGTACTGTGCTCTGCATCTGTGCCTGACTGCTGGCCCTGTCTGCAGCTGCTTGACTGTGAGCCTGATAGCAGCACACAGGATGCCATCAGCTTTCAGGGGAAGGCCATGTCATGTTCAGTCAGTTTGAGGACAGTGCTGTGGGGCAGTCTCATCAGGAGAGGGCTGAATTCAAGCTTGCAAACAAGCTGACAGCATGCATTGTTTGCGGCAAGACCATGCATTGCACAATCAGCTTGGCAACAGGGCTATTGGACCGTCTGATGACGGGTGGGCTGCTTAACAGCTTGCAGACATGCCATAGCTTGCGGCAAGATCATGCATTGCACATTCAGCTTACCATTGAGGCTGTATGGTTGTGTGACAACGTACGGAGCAATGCACAGCAGGGCAAGCTGACAGCATGCACAATTCAGCAGCCTTGGCAGTCTGCAGCAGGTGATGTGCATAATTCAACATATGCAATGTCTAGGTCAGCAAGCAATGCTATGCAGGCAGTTGAGTGTGTATTGATCTGGGCGACTCACCTTTTCCAGGTCCAGTCTGGCTTGTGCCCCCCGCCTCTCTGCTTCTGCTAGACGCAGCTGCAATGCGCTCATGCCTGCACCCTGAGCCACTGAGGAGCCCCTGCAAGAACAACACAGGCAGCTGATGATCACAACAGCAATCACGCACAACGGCAGCCACTCAGCGCAATCGTTCCCTGACAACTTTCCACTTGACAGCTTGCAGCGCCAGTCAAACAGGTATATTGCTGCCTCAATCATTAATTAATTATGCAGGCGTGCCAGAAGGACACTATTGAGAGGGAACAGGTGAGGATGCAGACCTGGCCTGCTGATGCTGCAGCTGGGTCAGCTGTTCAGCATGCCTAGCCCTGAGGTCCCTGATCTCACCCTCCAGGTCTTGTATCCTTCTGGCAGCATGCTCGCAGGCATCATCAGCTCCCTGCATTGATCATGCTCCTGAGCCCTTGCTGCTGATGCAGAGCTGGTTGGCAGTGGCAATGACAGCAGCCTACTGTGCAAGCTTTGCACGTTACCGTTCTCCTTGTGTTCAGTTGCTGGCAACTCTGTAGAGGTCTCACACCCTGTAATTTGGCTGTGTCAGACTATGGTCATGCCGGTTGTGAACTGCTGTGCATACTGTATGAGCTGACACTGTGAATGCAAATGAGCTTTTTGTGAGGGCTTACATCTTTTTCTGAGGAGAGCTCCCCCAATCGGTGCTCCAGCTGCTTCATGGTGGCTGCTCGCTGTGCAGCGTCTGCCTCTGCATTTCTCCTGCCTGACACAGCCTGACTTAGCTGCTGCTGCAGCCGCTGAACCTGAGCAACAGTCAGCAGGCATTGTTATTACCAAAATAGCGACAGCAATAGCACAGACGCAACTGCCTTGTGATGTCTATAGCAGTGCACGGCAGCAGCTGAACATTGCAATGATCAGTAAGTAGTGTTGCTTGCAAGACAGCAGCAGTGGGGATGCAAATGCCATGTGACATTTACAGCACTGCAGCTGCCAACTTGATTAGTCAGCACAGGCTTTCACCTTCATAATAGAAGCAAAGCTGCAGCCGCCTTGCAGTGCTGTCTGCTGAATGTAGGCAACGACCAGTACATGTTGTCGCTTCCAAACTAGCAGCAAAGATGCCTTGTACCACATCTGGTATGCAGCAGGATCTCGGTTGCACAGCAAGTGTGAAGCTTTGGCTTGGCAGGTCAAGGTTGTACCTCATGCTGAGAGATGTTTGTTTGCCGCTGTGAAGCTGTGACCATCTCTTGCAGGCGCCTCTCAGTGTCTGCCAGTTGCCGCTCTAAGGTCTTCATCTGTGCCACAAGACTTTGCAGTCAACATACACATCGACTATCAGCTTTCACCTTCAACCTGGCAAAAGGCTAATCTATTGCAAAGCATCTGTTGTGTGCCTCAGAAATGTGCCAAATGACAGGCAACAATGCAGGAAGCAGTCAGTATGAAGTGCAAATGCCAGACAACACAAGCAGCAGCACTTGCCTGGGAGCGGGACTGTCTGCTGTTATGCATCTGATGCCTTTCAGTTTTCCTGATGTCCTCCCTGGCTACAACACGCACTTCCCTAATCTCCAGCCCCAACACCTTCAGATGCCAAGCACATTGTCGGATAGCACTTGTGGAGCAGACAAGAAGTGGCGCATTGATCAAGAAGCTGAACCTCTGCATATGTAACAATGTTGTGGCAAGACCATTGGTGCTACCTTATGACGCCACTGCACATTGACAAGCCCAGATGATGTGATTTCCCATGCCTCCCAGTTGCCAAAGTTGTGATTTGCTACCCTATGTGGAGCATCTGGGCCTTTCACAGCCTGAAGGCTGCGGCCATCAGCCCTGCAGGCCATACTGCCGTCAACTTCTGCCAACACAACCGAGTTCAGCCTTGTAACATCAGCTCTTACCCTAGAGAGCGAAAGCCAATCTTACTGCCGCTTCTGGTGACAACAAAGACAGCCTCAGCAGGGAAGTACGGCAACCTGCAACTGCCTGCACTTGCAAATGTATGTACATTTGCGTTGTAATGACATGCTTATCGAAAAGCACCAGTCAGCTATGGGCAATCTTCACCGCACTGCAAGCAGAGAAATGTCATTGTCACCTTCAGCATCTGGAGTCCTGGGTGCCAAGCAAGCATGAAGCTCCCAGGTCTTGCTCTCTTTCTTGACTGTGACGAGCTCATCTAAAGAGGTATAGAAACAAACCAGACTGCCAGCCTCCAGCGCTCTTATAGGTATACCTTCTTGAGGCACGCTGACTGCTGTGATTGTTGGACTGCGGCCTGCCTCTGTGCTGGCGCGGGATTCTCTGGACGGACTGCTGGAGCCAGCACCGCGTAGCCAGCCTGCTGCGCTGCGGGAGTAAGGTGTACTGGGCGTGGCTGGGCAGACTAAGTCATTGCTAGGTCTTGCATCGTCGCTCTTCTTTCCTGAGGTATGCTTCAGAACAGCAAAGGCTGCGGAAGCTGCACCGCCAAGCAAGAACAGGCCGCTACTAATTGGCGTAGCCATGCTTCGGATCCCGCGCAGACTGAGACCTTGTGCACAAGCTTCTGCTCAGATGGCAGTATAGGCCGTCAGCTTCGACATGGAGAGTGCGTGATAGCACGACGAGTTTAGACAGCACCGGAGTTACTTGTGCAAATGGTCGAAAGTTGAACTGGGCACAAAAATGGGATTGCAAGCACCAAACAAAGCCAAGACTCAGCTCACAATAGGCTCAGGCTGCTGAATTTGATTTTGCACAAATGCTGTGACAAATCGCCACTGTCCTCCTCGCAGATTTTAATGCCTGTGCAGCTAGAGTCCGTCACAATGAACGTTCTTGGCACAAGCGAAGGGCCCCATTGCTACAGTCAGCAGATAAAGTCGAACCCGGACCCAAGCAATGTCTGCTCTCAGCACTCTGTGACGGGATCGACGAAGTGCGGCATCGCTGATGGCATCGACAGGTCAGCTAAAGCGGCGACTTTCAGGGCCTTCTGAGAAACGATCTAGCAGACTTTCGTCCAGCCCGCAGCTTGCTGGTGCCTGGTTACAGACTGACTCAACAGGTGTGTCTGTTGACACTGTGTCAAAGGCTTGTGGCTTTCCTGCGGACTGTGCGTGAGTGATGAATTTCGTGCTGCAGAGCCCTCAACTCCTCCTTCCACTTCAAAGCAACTTGGCCATCGTCAGGTAGGCCACGATGGACGAAAGTGTTGCTCGGTACTTTGAAAATTTCAAAGCCTGATTTCACTGCAGAGAGCTACGCCAAAGCACCAGCCTCAGGCTGCTGGAACACAAGTTCAGTCAAAATCAGCCGTTGAAATACCAGGTAATTGGCATTGGACATCATCGGAACATTTGATTGACTGTGCGCAGGCAGCCATCAGTGAGCATCAACTTCAAAGCTTCAACCATTTTTGTTTGTATGTTTGCTTTTGCAAAGACTGTCCTGAACTGTGATCAGGTAACATGCCTGCTGTCACGCCAGCTGAAGCCCAGCAAAGCAGCTGGGGCCTGCTCAAGAGCTTTAAGCTGCTGAGCAGTGATGACACAGATGACACAGGCATTCCGTCATTCAGAATGAAGGTCAGCATTGTTCTTTCATATTCTGTTCAGCACCGCTCATTCAGCCAAGTTGCAACATGCTTTGCCATGCTGAGCTTTTCAACAGGTGCAATGATTGGGTGAATGGGCATTTGCAAGCAGCACAGAAACATTTCCTCATTCTACTTGCCCACGCCAGTACAGCCACAGTACAGGTCCACTGCATTGAGTATCTGCAATAACAACACATAATAAAGGCCAAGCTGATAAATGCTGCAATTGCAGGGATTTGAGGCGCTTGGAGTGGTCAGAAGAGCTGCAGATGGGCTGGCAAGCACAGCCACAACAATGGCAACAAGTCTTGATGAAGCTGTTGAGCAGCTGTTTGTTGGCTGGACCCCAGCACCTCCCGCACCAGACCATGTCTCCTATGACAACTCTGCTGACAGGCATTTCCACAGAAAGCGCCCTTTGACAGCCAAAGACAAGTCAGCATCACAGCAGGCTGAGGCAGCGCCTTCTGGCAAGCTCGACTTTTATGCACAGCCAGCAGACAGACAGGCAGCTGGTAATGAGTGGGAAGACTGGGAGAGCCCATTTGGAAGCAGCTCTGCAAGCCCCGAGGCCTGCAGCGGTGCCCGCACTGACCAGACACAAAGCCCAGCTGCAGCCTCAGTCCAGTATGCACAACCCAGCGCCTGCGCACAGGACACAGCGCAATCATCTGCAGCTCCTGAGCTGCAGAACATGGTCAAGAGTGCTCACCTTGACTTGCATGAGAGGTCAGTAGAGTGCTCATTCACCCAGCAAGCTGCCATCAATGCACAAACAGCCCTTTGCTTGACAAAATCCTGTGGTCGGCAGCACGATACGCCATTCTGGGCAAGTGCACGCTGCTGTGCATCCTTTGTGCCCCTCTGAGGCGCAACCAGTGCCCAGTCAGACATGTCAGGCGCATTGCCTGTGGCGCTCACTCAACAATATTGAAGCAATATGATTTCTTCTTGCTGTTGGTCAAGCAGCCAAGCCGACATGTGTTACGTTGTGACCAACCCTGCAGGGGAGGGAATGGTGAGCAGGTCAATTCTGTAGATGAAGTTCGTCCAAGCCAGACAGCTCAAGTTGCTGAGAGAAATGAGGCAGAACCAGCTTACTCTCCAAAGCTTGCTGACAGGCTACAAGCAGCTCACACACAGTTGCAAGCAGCAGGTATGATGCATACTGCGGTAAAGTAATGTGAGCTCTTCCTGATGCACATGTAGAGTTTATTGTTCATCAGAAGCAAATGGCATCTGCTGAGAACCTGGCTGTGATGCTCATAGCTTGCCTCAATCTGAATGACCTAACAGTCATTGCCGTTGTGTGGCACATGTCATCAGCCTTGTTGGCTGACTAAAGCATGTACAGCACTGCTTGTTCCCAAAAGCTTTAGACCACTGATGTGGAATCCCTGCATGCAAATGTTGACTCTGTTGCATATCAAGTTGTTTTGCTTGCTGCAAGTACTGTTTGTTCTGTTTGCTGCAAGTACTACTAGCCCAAGGTGTAATCATCGTTGGCTCAATTTGCCTAGCATGTCAATATAGTTTGTTGTCGCAACGCAGTGGATGCAGCAGAGCAAGGGCGTCAGCGTGTGGTGCAGCTGCAAGGCCAATTGCAGGACACTCAGGTGGCGCCTGACACCCTAGAACGCCTCAGGTACTTTGCTGCACCCTTTGCCAACTGTGCCAGATTGTATCAACAGTCTGATTGATTCAACCTAAAGTTCTGACCATGATTTTGACAGTACGCCTGTCCACTACTTGCCTATGCTTTGCTTTTCCAACAACATAGCAAAGCAAGTTAGTGAGAATGCTTGGAGCAGGCAAAGCCCTGTCTGTGTTGTTCAAGTTGGAGGCTGCTAAACACCCTGCTGGCATACGTGCAGGCATGACATTGAGGGGGCTCTGCAGGAGGTGGCGACCGCCAGCCAGCAGTGCTCCCTGCTGTCTGAGAAGCACCAGGCCCTGCTGCAGCGTCACAATGCCGCCATGCCTGAGCCAGACCCTCTTGCTGATCAGGTCAGCCCATGTTGTCCATTCTCAACATGCGGCTCTGACAGACCTGGATTGCAAAACAACGAGCATTGCTATCCAACTATTGAGCATGTGAAAGCTCAAAGCTGCATCATTGACCAGTGACTCTGTTGTAGTGTATAGTGTAACAGTGAACACAGCTTCTCTGGTGAGTCTTGTTCCAAAATGTCCTTAATGGTAAAGAACAGGCTCAACACTTGAATGCCTGCTCATCTGAGCAGGCTAAGGCTGCCAAAGCTCACAGCATCAGGTCCATCAAGCTTGTTGCTATATAGTAGCTTTAGCGATCCAGTGCTTTGTATTTGCAGGTAGCAGGGCAGCTGCAGGCTCTACTGACAGAGAAGGCCCACCTAGCTCAGGAGAATGCGCGTCTTGCCAGAGAGAACACTGGCCTGCAGGTGCCTTCAGCCTGCTGTGACATGTCACATTGTCTACCACAATCTGCTGCTCTTGTTGATGCTGCGTGTTGCATGCCTGACAACACGCTGTCTCCATGTCTGTGGCAGCTTCTAGATGTGACTTGTGCATACATGCTTTGTACATGAGTCATTTGTGTGAAGCATGCCATAGGCAGACTTTGCCTGTTGCCACCATGCATCGGTGATTCTGTGGTTTGGTGATGTGGCTCACTTGTGTGTTTGCCATTCTGCAGGAGCTGCTGCAATATACAATGCATCAGCATCTTGATGCAGCTGAACCAATGCAGAGCGAAGCAACTCCTGATGAGTTTGCTGATTGGGCATCTCTAGACAATGCTTTGCCTGATGGCACTGCTTTGCCATCTTCACAAAACGGGTCCCCTGCAAAGTTGGTCAGCAGCAGCAAAGCGAGGAGTCCTGCCTGAGCATGGATGGCCCTGCTCTCCAACTTGAGCGCACTCACATGATTGTTGTCCTCTTGCAACTTGTGTCAATCCTTTGATGTCCAGCACATTGTAGGAGAGATTTGTGTTGAGGCAATGTTGGGGTTTATCATGAGCACCCAATTTTGGGTGTTTCTTGTGTTTTGCAGCCTCAGACGTAATATCTCAAGGCAGCGATTGCACAAGCGTTTTGCAGTCTAACTAATGTAACGTATGATGTGCGGCAGATTGGGTGCTCTTGACATGCTATGGAACTGTCAACAATTCTGCCTATGCTCTTCAAATGACTGCCATACATTATCTGCCATGCAAAAGAAACGTTGTAGACATAATATACAGAGAAGCCCCTGCAGTTCTACCAGTCAGGACCGATCATATTCAAGCAATTGACTGGAGCTATGCAATATATGCATGACTGATCAGCTGGTTTAGTGCTCCAATGCCGTACTCGGCTGAGTAGGTGCACTCTTTGCATTGCAGATGTGTGTTCTGCAACCCAGTACAACAAGCTGGCGGACAGTTCATTGCTGACATGTATGTGGAGTTAGCAGCGCCTCAACACAGATGCTGGAATTGCCTCCGCATGCTTTGGACAAAGGTACTGAATTGCAAAGAGCCTTGGTTCAAGGATTGCACCAATGAATCCAGCCCCTTGACAGGAGGCTCACAAGCAGTCACTGCACAGCACATAATGTCAGTTGCCAGCAGGCCCTTAGTCACACAAGGGATGATAGACTGTTACCAAACCTCGAACACTTACCTGCATATTTCTTGCCTTCCTGTACTTTGACACCAAAGACAAACCGCCGAGCATGATCCTCTGGGTCAATCTGTGTGAACACAAAGGACAGATTGTCTCCTGCATGGCAGTCACAAAACATGACCCAATTGGGCTGATTTATACAGCATGGCAAGCTCTGCTTGGTGCAGCTGCCAGACAAGCTGTGTGTTACTTGCTCAGAGCAGAAAGTGCCACAGTCGAGATTCTTCAAGTCACCTGAAATGCCCTGGAAGGTCAAGCCTAGACGTTTCCTGAAGATGTCCAGGTCTCGCCTCAAGCTTCCCAATGACTTCTGCCTTGTTGCTTCCTCCTGTCTTATGACTGCACACGCAAAAGTCATTCATGCATATGAGACATAGGCTATTCAGGCAGGTGCAGGCAACACCATGTAAGTTTGACTCACTTTCTTCGCGGCGCTGCAAATCTGCATGTTCCAACTGCAAAGCTTCCTGCAATTTGGAGATTTTCAAGGGCAATGCTGCTTCCTCAGCCTGCACAAGGCTAAGTTCTGCCTGAAGTGCTGCTTCTTGACTGTGTTCCACAGACAGGCCTGCACAATTGGCCAGTTCAGGCATGCAAGCCTAGATCATGCTGTGGTGTGTATCGTGACTAGCTTACTGTAGCTATAGCGACAAGCCTATGAACTTTGTAGCTTACGCTGTTTCAGGCTTTCTGCTTGAACAGTCAGCTCCTGGTGCCTTTCCTTGAGGCTCTCCAAATCGCCTGCACGACGTGTGCAATTGAGAAGTGTGCTCTCAATCGTAGCATACACACCAAGCGGCTGACCTTGCAGCTGTGCTATGTTCTGTCTGTGAGAGTCACGCAACTGATCAGCTGCTGTCACAGAGTTGGAGGCCCACTTGTCGAAAGCTCCGCGTGCGGACTGAAGTTCAAATTGTAGCTGCTGCAAGTCGATCGCTGCTGACGCCAGCATGATTCTTCAGTGACTGGTCGAAAGGGTCGCAGTAGTACAATCAGCATGCCCTTCACAAAGTTGCAAAATGTCTGAAGGTTGCATTTTGAATTTCATGCAAGCAGACTGACCGGTGCTGAGCGTCTCAGCTTCTTGCTCTTCTGTTATGTTGCGACACAACAACAGCTTGCAACTCGCAAAGGACGTGCTGATCGGTGCTGGACTGTGACAGCTTCAGACCACTGCATGCCTCCAGCACCAGTCCGAGCCCCCAGCAAAAGAAGCTTGACTGCACTCCCTGAGAGTAGCCGACTCACCTTCTTGCTTACAGCATCTCAGCTTTTGGCTGATAAACTTCCTGAGGCTTCCAGCCATCTAGGCACACAGGCGTTCAAGGTACCTTTGTCTGTCCAAGTCAGCGTGTGCTACTGTCCTCTGTGTTCGCGCGAACACACAATTGGCTCTTGCATCACGCAGTGGGCTGACTCCAAGCAGCTGACAATTTCAAGAGGCATAGCTGCCCGACTTTGTCAAAGATGCGGGTCGTACATGGCCTCTGACAGGGTTTCCTTGACAAAAGTCTCTCATGCCCAGCAGCGTCGTAAACGCAGGGCGCAAACCAGTAGCGCAAGCAGGTACACCTGGCTCTGCATCAGCATCAGTTGATGAGTCGCACACACTGCCTGTGACTGCCCAATTTTTTTCTGTACAGGAGTCCTGCTCTTAAAGTAGCAGCAGTTTACGCATGTCAAGTAAGTACCGTGTCAAATACGCTGCCTGGACAAGGTGTTTTTGGCAGACAGCCTGACCTCGCATTGATGAACATTGTAGGTATGCAACAATGAGTCGGTGCAGGCATTTGCCAATGCAGATGCTGCGCTCAAGGTGCGGCTGCAACTTGAATTCCAGCGCTCAAGTAGTGCACTAGTATGCAGCTATTGCATTTTCGTGTGCTCAGCAAGAAGTTGCAATGCAGTTCTTTCCGAAAGCCAAATGGGCGACGCCACCAAAACAGAATGTCAGCAGCCAAGCTCCTCACAGTCACAAAGGGGCTCAAGAGGAACAGAAATCGGCTCTCAAAGTAGTGCACCAAGTCAGCGCCTTGCATCCAGCAGCGCCTCACAGTCCAACTGGCAAAGTTGATGAAACTGCACCAGCAGCAACTGCACATAAAGCAACAGCACTGAATCACAAGCATGTGAACACCCAGCAGCCAGGTGACAGTGATGTCAAAGTTCACCAACAAGGCATGCAACAGGAAGCACCTACAGCTTATGATGCAACTGATGTGTCATCAGAGGGTGCCATACAGATGCAGCACGGCATGCAAGCAGCAACAATGCCAGACAGCACAGCACCAGCCGCTGTAGCAAAGCAGACAGAGCAGACTGTGACAAGCTGCTTGCCAAACACATTTTTAGTCGAGCCCAGGCTTGTGACAGCGTTGCCTGCCGATGACAACTCAGCTGGCCTAGTCACAGGAGACATGGATGTCCAACATGGTCCTCCAGACTCCACGCACTTGGTAACAAGCACTCCATCAGCAGCTGCAGACACTACTGATGCCAGGGCAAGTCAGGAAGATCCACATAGCTCTTATGACGCTGATGCCACAACAAATCACCATCAACAGCATGAGGGTCAGACCAGCCAACCAATTGAGCAGCCCACCCTGAGTCCTTTGTTGAGCCTCAACAATGGTGGCAATGCAGTTGACAGCACTTCAGCATTGCAGGCTCATAATGCTTTACACAGTCTGCCTGCTGTGCAAGAAGCGGCAGTTGCGGATCAAACTGAACTTGTACCAGTCAATGCAAGTAGTGCTGTGAGAGCCAGTTCTGCGCAGCCACAGTGCCACAAGCTGAAAAGCTTTACATGGTATAGGCATGGTCGTAGCTGGAAACGAAGACGAAAGTTTTGAGAGAGGCCTGCAAGCTGTGTGTTCTTAGGTGTTGCAGGACTTTGCAGGCTGCTCTGCATGCCTATAAGCTGTGATTATTACAGTGCAGTGCTGTATCTCAATCAGGCCTACAGTGAAACATGTTTTCCATGTTGATCTGTTCTGCGACCTCTAACCAAGTACTATTGTTGGCATTGCACTGCTGAGGCGTGGCTGTCCTCCAATGCTGCCAATGATGGGTCCATAAGTACATTACTGTGTTCATGCGGCAACAATATGCCATAGTCATCAGCAATCTTATCATGCTGCGTGTCGTCCACGTTTGTCTAAGGTGTTGAAGCATGTTATGCAATTGGTGAATTACCCTGCTTCCTCTGGCCACGGTTTCACAGGACGCTTGCAGTCTCGAATAGGCACTTGCCAAGGGCCCCCTTGAAGACCCCTCCAGTCATGTGGGGACCCCACAGAGCGTTGCTGGTACAGCTGGTTTTAGCAGATGTGCGCAGCTCAGGTTGAGGCTACAGCCGGAGTTCTGTCGCTGTCTGATGGCTCAGTTCCTGCAGGCATTGACTGAAAAAGCAAAGGAGACACGAAGTCAGTTTGGTCGGAGTGATCCAGGTCCTGTCAGTGCAACTGCTACAAGCAAAGCGGAACTGCCGACCAGTCGCGGACCAGCTGTGCTCACAGAGTCTGTGCATGTATCAGCAACAGAGCCAGTCACGTCGGCAGTACCCAGTACGTCCAGCAAAGATCTTGGGCACGTAAGCACAGCCGCAGATCAACCCAGGTCGAGAGGTGACTCGCCTTCCTCCTCAAGCTCCCACAAAGGCTCGCAAGAGAGACGTCTTCCTGATAAATGGCGAACATACCTTCTCGGCCTGGCAGCGGCATGCCTTGCCTACAACCACTTAGGGCAACTTTTGCAGTTTCTCAAACACACTGGCATAGGCCTTCTGGATCTGGTAGCAGTGGCATGTCTCATAGCAGCTGCTCCAGCACTTCCGTACTTGGAGATGCGCCGAACTTATGAAGCCATGAGACTTCAAGCATTTTCTGCTGGAGTAGCTGTCAAAGCTCTGCCACAAATGTCTGTGGAAATCACAGCCATGCTGGATGAAATCAGAGCTATGCGGCGTGATCTTGGCGCTATGGCAAAGAAGACAGCTTGGTTGCCTGGCAGTTGAACAAGCTTGCATTGGCTGCATCAGCATCTTGAAGTCAAGTTCTGCAGCAGATTTTGTGGTTGCTAACGGTCACGATTACAGTGATGTCTACAGCCATTCACATTTTGATTGTATCAAAAGCTTCTTGAGGTATGGCACATGTCAATGTCATGTTGGTGTACTGACAGATCTCATGATCACTTTTGGCACCTAGCCATTTTTTGCAGGGTGCTCAAGTTGTTGTTGATGCCTGTGCAAAGTTTTACACTTGCAACTGTACTGCAGCAATGGATTCGAGAAGTATCTGGTCATACAAACAAGCACACATTGAGAATGCTCAAAGCAAGCCTGTTGGCAACCTGCATGTCATTCAGAAGTACTTTCAATCAATTTCTTCGCTAGCACTGTCATCCTCGTCACTGCCCTCTTCTTCAGACAATGCTGACTCCTTCACGTCCCCAGTGGTGTTCGGCTTGATGCATTTCCAGCCGTCGAGTTTATTGAGGTCCAGAGTCCACATGTCATCCAGTGACACATCATCTAAGGCAATCTGCATACAACAACAATTGCGACTACTGCATAATTTCTTCAACATCAAATGCAGAGCGTAGTGCCTGTATTGCAGATTTCCAAGAGTCTAAGCTTGCTCAGTACATAGGCGCTCACAAATCAATCATGAACAGCGCAGTGGACGGGTGCGATTGCAGCATAAACGCACTCTGAAAGGGTGCAAAGCTTCAGTTGTGTGTTGTGACTTCCTACCTCTACAGTACCACCATACAGCCAGAGGGTGTTGCCCACAACTGCCGTCATTGGGCTGGACCTGGCTCTCGGCTTGGGCATGTTTTGCGCAGACAAGTCAATACCAAACAATGCTGGCGAGTACAGCAGCTCGCTCAGTTTCCCTCCCATCTGATAGGCCTTGTACGCCTGCAACATATATGCTCGACTCATTCATACTGCAGCCAAATGGGGCAAACAATGACAGTGCATGACCAGTGAGGCTTGCAGCTATGCAGAAAAGAGCCTGCATGCGAGGCAAAACTTCAAGCTTGCCATGCAGCATGCGTGATGCATTGATTTTTTGATTTGACACCTGTGCGTGCACGAACGCGAGGTGAGTGACAGGTATGCCTCACCCTGTTCCTGTAGGCCATAAGGTAGCTTACTTTATCACCCAAACGTGTTCAAACGATGGGGCCAGCACCGCAACTGCATATCAACCCTTGATATGCATGATGCATGACATCGTTTGACTTGCGAATGTTGCAGGGCTGTCCTGAGAGCCCAATTGTGGCCAGCCATAGGGCTGCCCAACTGTCTGACTGTATGATCACCACAAAACCCATGCAGCCTGTGTGTTGGTCACTGACGCAAATATTCACACATTCATTCACTCCAGATGTGTGCTGTACAAGCTCAGCAGGCCCAGCTAGGCACAAAATGAAGCATCACGACGCAGACATGCAGACTGAGTACTACCTCACCTTGCGGACAGTGTAGCCTCTGAAGCGGGATTGTATCCTGGCAGCAGCCTTGTACAGTGCTGAATCCTTGTCCACCCCAGCTTGACTCAGCTTGTCTGCCAAGTCAGGCTGTATGACGCCAGCACCAGTGGCGTCAACCCTCTGTGCTGTATCTGAGGCACCTTGACTACTGTCTTCATGCCTTTGCTGTGTTGCTGATCCCTGAGCTAGCTGACTTGATTGGGAGTCTTGAGGTCTGCTGCTGTGATGTGTACTAGCAATGCCATTTGCATTGGCAACATCACTGTTGCCAGTACTAGTATGGGCAGGGCTGTTAGCAGCAGCCCTTGATGCCTGACTCTGGGCAGAGCCGTTGCTAGCAGCCCCTGCAGCTGGGCTCTGGGCAGGGCTGTCTGCAGCACCCCCTGGCGCTTGACGACCCTTAGCTGCAGATTTAGCAGCTCTGATGGCAACTGGGTACCATCTGCGGCTGTCAAAGCCAAACTGGTACATTTCATCATGCAGTGTGGAGAACATGTGGTCCCCTTTGCCGTGCTGATCAGTCACCCCTCCAAACAGGATGGCTCGCTTTTTGTGGGTAGCTAGGGCAAAGCTGGTGCGGGGGCTGGGGGCCATTCCAGCCTTCTTAACCTTCTCCCACTGCATCAAACATGGGCAGATCACACATGCACTAAATCGAGGTCATTTGCTACAGCTCCACGTTTTGATGCTAACACTTTGAGGCCACCTCATTAAGTCTTACTTACATTGCAATACAGACTGCACAGCCAATATTGGCACAGCACAGGACTTGACACAGCTGGCATGTCCGCAACATGCAGGGTGCAGTAGACGCAAGTACAACCAGTGGCGTAATGTGTGGCAGCCTATGAATTTGGGCTGCTTGCACGCAGTTGCAGCACGTCAGGCCAGGGCCACCATGACAGGTACCACAACCAACCTTCTTGGTGCTGTATCCTGACCTATTGTGTGCTAGCATTGTCTGGAACAGCAGCTTGACATTGACATCAAGGTTACACGCTGAGCCCTGAGAAGCAGCAGTGCATGCTTTTTAACTGCATACGTCCCTGCAGACATGTAGGCAGTTTTCTCAAAATCAACAAAGCCAAAAGGGCAGCTGACATGGTCATGTGGTCAAACACATGCTCAGTCACTGTTACATGAATCATCTGTTTATTGGATCAACTGAGTCACCTGCCATGTGAGCAGGTCCAGGGCCCACACGTCATCATGCACCTTCTCCTTCTCCTCTTTGCCTTCATGCCAGGCTGTATGCCCACCAAACACAAACAGGGTGGACCCATGCAGAGCCACCTGGGACCCCCCTCTGGGTGCAGGACCCACAGCTGCAGCTGCGCTTCTGCATGACCATTGATGCTCCTCTGTGTCATACTCCCACACATCATTGAAGTACCTACAGCATTTGCGCATGATGTGTGCGTGCTGCAAATATCAAAAGGCAAACAGGGTGGGCCCACGCAGAGCCACCTGGGGAGCCCCCCAGGGGCAGGACCCACAGCAGCAGCTGTGCTTCTGCATGTCCACTGATGCTCCTCTGTGTCATACTTCCACACATCATTGAAGAACGTACAGCATTTGCGCTTCTGATTTATTTGCTGGCAGCTACCCACGCACACACAAACATGAAGGACCTATGCAAAAACCTCCCCTAGAGACAGGACCCACAACTTCAGCTGCACTTCTGCATGTCCATTCATGCTCCTCTGTGGCATACTCCCACACGTCGTTGAAGAAACTGCTGCGTTGGACCATGACTTTGTATGCTGACAGTTGTGTGAGCAATCAGCAGCAGCAGCAGCTGTGCGTCTGCATGCACTTTGATGCTCCTCTTTGTCGTACTCCCACATGACATTCAATACTTGAAGTATGTGCAGCATTGGAACATCACTTTCTGCGCTGGCAACTGTCATGCGTGGGCAGCAGTAGTTGATATGCTGGGAAGTGTAATGGCCAAACAAGAGGGTAAGCCATGAATGGTTCAGAGGCAAATGACTGGCAGAGGGAAGATCTGCTGTTTGTTTTGGGGCTACAATGCAAGTTTGCAATCAAACTGAATGTGCAGAGCTCTCCTGATCTAACACTACATCTGATGTGCACTGATGTATACATTATTGAGTGTTGATGGACCTGCTGACAATTTGCAAAAGGTGAACAGCCTTACTTGGCATCTTTGGCGCCATCGTCATGAAAGCCGCCAAACACAACCAGCTTGTTCTTGAAGGCAACCATTCTGTGGCCAGAGCGTGCAATTGGGCCGCCCTTGGAGGTGAGCTGCTCCCATTTGAGGTTCTCTAGGTCCAGACGCCACAGGTCTCGATAGTGCTTGAAGCTGCTCTACACACACAGACGGGCTGGAGCAAGCCAAATAGCTTATTGTGACGCACAGAGCAAGCTGAACACCATGCGTCCTTACCATGATGCAACAAACAAGCCAGTCTGGCAAGACAAGGGTGTGCCACACTTGGCTCATCCGCTAGAAACCGATGTTTAAGAGATTATCATGGTTGTTGTGATTATCAAAACAAGCTGAACTGGCAAGGCAGGATCTGAGCCATGGCACGTAGCACTTATGTGCCCGCATGTGCAACATTTTTTATCAGTATGAAGGCAGATTGGTTGTGGTCAACCAGTGCCATCTTCTTCTATGTGCATCTTCAACGCAGACGTTCGTAGACAGCAATCAGGCATGACCTTGGACATGTTGAACAGAAATGAGTCACCAAAACAGCATGAGAAGATGAAAAGGCAAAATGGGTACCAACAAGAAGTAGAGTCGTCAGTTGCAAAACATACCTGGTTGAGGGAAGTCAGTTCCCCGCCAAAGACATACATATATTGCTTCAAGATCACGGTCTGATGAGATGTGCGAAGGGCAGGCCTGCAAACACGCACAGCATGAGTGTATACAGGCATTGACATTGGCTTGAATGTCATGCATGCATGCCAAAATCAGCTGTTGTGCTATCACAGGCAGGCATGCAGTACTCCATTCAGCATCTGAAAGGTGCCTTCTCAGAATGTTTTGTGGCTGAGACTGAAAACAGTGGGGTTCAGCTAGGTGAAGAGTGAAAACACTCATTCGTGCTGTACAAATGACATGATTCATGAGGCTGTTGCCACGACGGCATGGTGACATTCAGAGGCTACATGAGACTGTACATGAGATGTGCTTGATGTTGAGTATGCAAAGCCTGTGCAGCCAAATTTGAACAAACCCTTTTGGTATCAGGATGCGGGTCCATTTATCCCGTGTGGTCTGGTATTTGTACAGATCAGCAAAGGTATAAAGCTTGTCTGCCGCACCATCAAAGAACTCGCCCCCAAATAGGTAAATGTCGCCCTGGCATGCAATACAGCATTTCAGATTCATAAAGCTGCTGTGTTGACAATGACAGACGCAGCTGGCACAACACAGCGACAACACACCGTGCTGTTCTGACAGCACACAACATGGTCCCATGACACAATGGGTGTGTGCCAAACTGCTGTATGAAACACAAACACAAACAGAGCAGCTTTGAATGAATCAGGGCTTACAGAGGTGCTGTGTGCTGTGAAGGAGGCATAGACCCTGGCTGACGGAGCAGGCACATCCTCACGGACGTCTGCGCTATTCTTTGCCTTTTCTTCAAGCGCAAATTGGGCCAAAAGGGCATCCACATCATCATCAGCACCCTGTCAGCAGCAGTAAAAGGCTGCTTATGAGCACTAGTTGCGATTTTGAGGGGCCCACTCAGGCCAGAATTGTGAAAGAGAATCCAACAAACTGCACACATGAGATGGCCTGTTGAGCAGTCAACAACATTTCTCACCTTTGCTGCTTTGGCTGCTCTCTTGACTGCTTTGCCTTCGTTTTTTTCAGTTTTCCGGGAAGTTTTCTCTGCTCCTTGTCCTGGTGCCTTTGGCTTCGCCTTCTTGCGCTTATCTCGGCCGGAACCCATGGTGTCACGGCACCTCTGCGTGTACTGTTGAGCTTGCCCGTTGCTCACACCTAAGCCTGACAACATAACGCTTATTCGTTCGTGTTCCAGCAGACTTTGTGCAAAACTGCACAGGTTTGATCGCAGTTTCGCGTTGCGTGACTAGCGTTGTACATCAGCAAGTCAAACAGTTCTGAATCGACTGCTTTGCATTTTACATACGCGTTGACCGTCAGTAGGGCTCTGGACGCTTTCCAAGATCAGCATCTTCAGCTGTGCTCTGTCAATCAAGCGCCGTTTCAAATAGTTCTGGGCGGCTGTGATCAGACACGAGGTTGCACAAGCGCAGCAGCTGACTTGGCTCATTTGCGCTTTAGCAGCAAACGTCACTGACCAATCCACACAGCACAAACAGCAGTACAGGGAGCAAAAGCAGCAGGCGCAGCACCACTGCAGCGCGCTGTAAACGACACACCGCTGTACTGAGCTGGCATAGTGCAGCAGAAGTCTGATGCAGAGCTCCAAAGAAACGAGTTACTTTCCACCTCTGCTGTTTACAAAACGAAAGGATGGTCAAGATCAGCCATCAACATCATACACCACCCCGCGGCCCTCTAGATCGCCACGTTCTCCATCTTCAGCTGGCATGGCATCAGGTGGCGGGGTCAATCAGCGCAGACGCAGCATGACACCTACCAGCAGCTCTGCTTTGCAGCCTGCTGAGCCTCCCAGCTTCAGCTTGTATAGTGATCTCTCAGGTGGGCAGCCATCAAGCTGGCTTTATGTACCTGTATGCAGGCTCAGTTGGCTTTGGAGCTACCGTTGGTGGTGGACGCATTTCACCTACAGCTGAGATGTATTCTATCTGCAGGACAGGCTGGCAAGGAGAATATGCAGTTGGCAGTGCATGAACCCGATAAAGACCTTGCCTTACAGGTGTGTCCTTACACACACTGTCTAGGCACCACTTGTAGGCATCCGCCACGAGATTGCATCAATCTTGAGCATGACCAGGCTGCTGCTATGCAGAATTTGGTTTTGGAAGCCGGCAAAGAGAATGTGGTCACTGTCTTTGGGTTCTCAAGTAACAGGGCTACAGAGGAAATGATCCTGCAAGAGTTTGGCAAGTGTGGGGACATCCTGAGATATCACTGTAGCAATCTTTGCAACTGGATGCACATACAGTATGGGGTAAGCCAAAACAGGCAACAACAAAATCTTTGGAGACATGCGCCCCATTAAGCATCATCGACTTTGTGCATGCTGCAAATTTTCCTATGCTGCACCAGCTCAAGTGCAAGAGTCCCATACAGGGAGAATGCAAAATGATTTGCTATCATGCCGAACACAATTCCAGAAACTGGATGAAGTGTTTGTCAGAGGCCAACCGATTCAACGAATGCTTTGCTAACACACACTCAGTCTAGCTGACAGAGGTGCTGCTTGCAGACAAAGTATGAGGCTCAGAGGGCCTTGCTGAAGAATGGCATGGTGCTGTCTGCATCCATCATGCTTGGAGTGCAGCCCCTGGCGAACCAGTTCAAGCATCTGTTTGACACCCCTGCTGATCGTCATGAAGACAGCAGTATGAAAATACCCTCATCCTCACTCAAAGAGCAAGAGCTGACTGCTAAGGTCAGTCCAGGGTCCACTGGGCTCTGCAGCATGTTTCAGATGCATTCGCAGATCTTATGCTAGAGGAAATGATAGTAATGCATTCATTTTGAGGCAAATGAGCAGTGTCAAAACGGCTGCTGATTGACTGGAACTGCTGCCTGAAATTTTTTTATCCATCTGTTGTGATCTTGTTGGCAGACAAATGCATACAGGTTGGTGCATTGACAAAACACATTTGGCATGCAGGATGTGCTGGTGGCAATACCACCCAAGACAGGCTGGGCCAGAGTGACGTCGTTCCTTGGCGGTTTCTGACCCAGCCCAGGGCCTCCACGCAACCTGCCCTTAGCAGGGACGTGATTCAGCCAGTGCTTTCATGCGATACCATGTCCAGACCCATGCTTCAGCACTTTGACCACTGGTGTCTACAAAAGCAATTGCTGAATTGCCATTGTGAGTTTGACATTTCCTGTCACGCTGATGATTCTCTTGAAGACATTGAAGGCTTGAATGACAGTTTTCTTCCCCAGTCAGCCATATTCAGACTGTCTCACAAAGGCATCCGCTTACAAACCGTCCTTGTGAGCCCCGTTCTGACTAGTATACTTACTAAGTAAGTGCGGCAGCGATCTGGCACCAGACGTGTCTCCAGTCTTACATTCATTCCTACTATCAGAAGTCTCGTTTGAGAACATAGCAGCAGCAGCTGAGAACCCGTGCAGGAACACTATGACAGGCCCTACATTCTTTCCACAAAAGCTTGATTCTGCTGACAGCCATGTATCAGCTGCAGCAATCATATGCATCAAGCTGCAGCCCTTACGTGTGACATCGCCTATTTGAGTAACACCCTACACTTGAGTTGCAAGCATGCCAGCCAGCACATGAGCAGCAGGGCAATGCAATCCTGAATTTACTGTCTACCAGCGCAAATGGCAGTGGCATTTGTGCAAGTTGCCACCACTTTGCAACAGTTTGCAGAATAGCGGTCTTATGCTGAGACTCCAACGGGTCAACAGGCCTAAGCAGTTCCTGAGAACATGTTGAGCATGTCTGTTGATAACAAGTGCTGCAGCATGACTGCGTTCTTTGGTGGTGCTGAAAATTTTGTACATACCCAAGAAGCCACATTTTCACTTGAGCCACCGCCAAAGGAGGATGAGAAACACGACAACGACCACCTGCAAAGTAATCTCAAGTCATCAGAAGTCCTGCACGTGCATGGAGTCTCTCAAAAGTAGGACTTGTTAGCGCCATGCGCCCCTTACCATGCCGCCATACGTTATCAGTTTGTCCATCCTTTGTCGCCGTTCAATGACACGTAATAACGAGTCTGACAAGCCAAGGCTATTGATCACATCCAATGCCTTGGTTTTTGCAGCCTGCAGCACCCAACGCCAAATTGTTATGCGAGCAACACACACAAACGCTCAACTTTTTGCTGGTTGCTGCTTGTACAGTAGCAATCCCAGGCTGCCTCTACTGACAGAGGCTCCCAATATAACCCCTGACAGTGTAAGCTTCTCTTTCCTTTTTCTTTTTTATTTGCTTTTTCTTTTTCATTGCTCAAGGGGTGAACACAAAAGGGTGAACACAAAAGAACAAACCTTGAGGCGCTCACGCTGACCGCTCATGTTCTGAAGGACAGCTGTGCCTGTCTGCAATGCCTCTTCCACGACGCGTTTTGAATTATCGAGGTAGCTCATGCTCTGGGAATCTGCATCTCTCTGAGACATGTAGTCTACTGCACCATGTGACCTCTGCAGCAGCTCTTGCCGTTGCTGCTCTTCCACCTGCTTCCTGCAATATAGTGCAACTAGTTGCAAATGCAATTGGTACAGTTTGAAAAGTTGTCGTGTCACCCATACGCACTGCTGTCTGATGTTTTGGAGGCCACATAGTGCAACAGGGCAGAGGCTAGCATGCCAGCAGGTTTCACAAGCTTCATAGCAGTGCTCACCTATGCTGTCGACCTGTGTGCTTGTCCAGTGCTGCTCGTAAAGCATCTGTCTCCTCTGAGACCTGCTCCACCTTTCTGCAAACATAGGCGTGAGTGCTCGACAACGCACTAGCTTTGCAGACAATAGACACACAACTTGTCTGCTTACCGTTTCCAGATGTCCCTTTTGGCAGTGCTTTCCTTGACAACTTGCATACGCCAAATGCTCTCCATCTGTGAGCTGATCTTTTGCAAGTCAGACAGCTTTTGCTGTAGCTGGCGGGACAATCCGGTTGCAGCGCCATAGTGCGGCACCTGCTTGTCAAGAACTTAGCTTGGTCTCATGCACATCACACAGGAGCCATACTTGGCAGGCTCAACAAGACAGGTGATGCTGCCTCCGATCATTTACATTTTCTGATCGTTCCAATTGCTCTAAGCCGTCGCGTAAACTCAGTATCAGCGTCCTGGCGGTCTTGTGCAGAGTCTTGATGTCTGACATAGGCTAGCTATTTTGCAAGCGGCGGCCTGTACAACTCCCTACGCCGACATCAACGCTGTACGCTTGCGAGCGGCTGCAGGTGCGATAGAGTCTTTGCAGCAACGAGCAGGATAAGAAATGTTGGAGCACTGATTTCGCTCGATCAGTCGCCAATAGGGCAGGACGTCATGCTTTGCAGGACCTGCCAGTGCAGGTCCTGCAAAGCATGCTGCACTGGCAATCCTGAGTCATTTCGCTGCACGAGAACCCACGAGCAGATGCCTTACTAAGGGCCTTCATCGGTAAGGTCTGGCACAAGAAAGCATCGTCACAAGTCTACAAAGCGTCGCGCCTGTCCGCAAACCTGTAGCGTTAACACACTGCCAAGCATGCAGATCACTTCGCAACAAAAGGCCGCCATCGACGAGGCAAAGCAGCTCGTATGCGATATTTGTCACAACTTCTACCAGCAGGGGTGGGTGGGCGGCACTGGAGGAGGCATGTCCATCAAAGCGGACGATCAGCTGATCGTCATGGCGCCTTCCGGTGTGCAAAAGGAGCGCATGGTCCCGGCCGACATGTTCGTCTTGGACAAAACTGGAAACGTTCTGATCGAGCCTACCGCCAGACCGCCTCCGTACAAACCTCCCAAGTTGAGCGAGTGCTCCCCATTGTTCATGGCGGTGAGATGCGCACATATCAAACAACGACGTTGTTGAACAAAATTGCGGCAACTGCCAATTCCACACCTGACATGACTGTTATGACAGGCATATGAGCTAAGGGGAGCAGGTGCAGTCATGCACAGTCACTCCCTGAACGCAGTCATGGCAACCCTCATCGACCCCTCTGCCTCAGAGTTCTCAGTGACTAACCTAGAAATGATCAAGGCAAGTGCACGCAGGCCCAGCCAAAAAGCATCTCCCCATGCTGTAGCATGATGTGAAATGTCCTTGCTTGCACAGCATCTATTGCTGCAATCAATTTGGCTGTTGGAAAACCTGCTCGCTCACTGCGTTCATAGAACAAGCACACTGATTGCCAGAAAGCCCAGCAGCAAAGTCATTGTGCAGCAGCAAGCAGCTAGCACCTCGCCATACGGCAAGCATACCCGATTCCCGACATGCGCTCTACACAACTTGACTCCATTCACTCTAGCCTGTCTCATCTCATGTGGTGCCTGCAGGGCATTGCTGGGCACGGCTACTACGACAACTGCGTCGTGCCAATCATTGAAAACACAGCCCGAGAGTGTGAGTTGACAGATCGCCTACGGCAAGCCATCAAGGACTACCCTAAGTCACAGGCTGTGCTGGTAAGACGGCATGGTGTCTACGTTTGGGGCAGCTCTTGGATTCAGGCCAAGACTCAGGCTGAGTGCTATGACTACCTCTTTGAAGCAGCAATCAAGCTCAAGACCCTAGGCGTTGATGCAGCAAAACCCTCAGCCAATGCCCCAGCTGCAGTTACTAACGGCACCCTGCAGAATGGTTATGCACAGAATCGACATGCAGGTGAGCAATCGGTGTGATTCATCAGTCAGTCTGCTTTTTGTCTGGGACACTGCAAGCTAAGCGGAACCATGTGCATGGCTAAAGGGCTTTGTCATGCACATTTTCCAGACTTTTCAGGCGCAACTTGCAAAATTTCATTGCGTCACCCTTGTGAGTGGTTGTTTGGAGGAATTGCAGCCAGTCAGTGGTTTGCCACAATGCTTGACAAGGGAATGCTGACGCGTCGCTCAGTTGTAACCTGTCTCCTCACCAACACTGGTTATGATGAACAAAGACAGACCAAACAAACGTGACAAGCAAATGGCAATATGGCCCTGCAGAGACCGAGCGCCCTGCAAAGAGGCGTAAGGGGGCGGCTCAAGAGGCTCCAAAGGCAGTGATTTTGGACATTGAGGGCACAGTTGCACCCATCAGCTTTGTGTACGATGTCATGTTCCCCTATGCCAAAAAGCAGCTGCAGTCCTATTTGGAGAAGAACTGGGCGTCTGCTGAACTGCAAGCTGAGCTGAAACAGCTTCAGGCAGAGGTACGCAACCGATGGCAGTGCAAAGCACTTCTCACACCTCATTGCATAAGAAAAGAAACAAAAGAAGATGCATAGGAAAAGAGACAAAAGAAATGCAAAGGAATACAAATAAAGCAAAGAAAAGAACGGGGTTATGCCATTAGGCACCATTGCGGGAGCCTCTTTGGTCAGAAGCGGTCCAAGAGCAAAAGTATCTTCATCTCCCATATTCTGCATTCAAGTGGTGATGGTGATACACCTGCATGCTGCTAAGAGGCCATTCACACTCAGGGGAACACTTGTTAGTGTTCTTAGCGCTTGTTGACTCATCAAAGTTGCGTCGCTAATGGCGCACCACCATCGACTCAATTGAGGTTTGCATGCCATTAGTTGGTTAATGGTAGTCAGCGCAGATGACATCGGCTGCTTTTTGGCACTAACGGGAGACAAAAATTGCCCACAACACTCATGTTACTGTTATGAGCACCGATGATGACCACTCAAAATTAAGTGTGAATCGCCTCTGAGCATCATGACATGAGAGCATCAACCTTGCTGAGTTGCCAAATGTGTCACATCAAAGAGAATCTGTGGTGTTGCAGGTGCTGCAGATCATAAAATTTTGTCTTGTTTCACTGCTTTGGATACCAAGAAAATTGTCCTTGTATCAAATTCCTGACTCAGAGGTACCACTGCAGTCAGGATACAGTGATCGGCTCCCAATTGCCTTGTCCTTACATGGAGAATGTCCTTATATTGATTTCTTATAAGCGGAAATTACTATACTGCTCTGGTTACTGACACATCTTTGAGGCGTTATGAACAGCTTCTTGCCAACACTTGTCTTGCATGGTGTTACAGGCAAAGACACATAGCATCACATCTAATCCGGACTGGCTGGCATGCAACAAGGCTCCACGCCAACAAGCGTCTTGCAGGGTACTGCAGGCGAAGACATACGTCTCAGCAGCAACGCCTGGCATGTGACAAGGCTCCATGCCAACAAGCATCTTGCATGGTATCACAGGCAAAGACATATAGCATCACATCTCAGCCTGACTGGCTGGCATGCGACAAGGCTCCACGCCAACAAGTGTCTTGAATGGCATTGCAGGCAAAGGCACATGGTCTCGCATCTCAACAGGACTGGCTGGCGTGTGACAAGGGCACTGCAATTTTTGGCATCAAAGAGATTGTTGAAGAGCTGATGAAGCAGGACAAGAAGCTGACCAGCCTTAAAACACTGCAGGTGACATTTCTGAAGTCCCCTGTAGACATTGTGGAGACATTGAAAAATAGTCTGTCCAGCAGCAGTTTCTTCCCTCAGCTCTCAATCCAGCAAACTTCATTCTTCATTCATTCATTCTGAAGGTATGCTAGACAGGCTCAGCAGGCCCAGCTAGTACATACTGGAGCAATCAAGCGTCTCCAACCAGTTTGGTCCTGTGCTATCCCAAACCATTTACACTGTGCATGAAGGGAGGTGAGGTCCTTGTAAACGATTGGACAGCAAACTTCTTTTGTTACGATTACGCCTCCGAGTGACTGCACAGCAGCAGATACAGCACGCTTGCATGGAAAAGCTTTTTGCCGTCCTGAGGGGTACAGTCATATGCCTTGCGCGTTTGAGCGTTTCATGTTGTCCCTGAGTACAGTAATCTCTCTCTCTTTGTAACGGCTGCACTGGTTACCAAGAAAAATATCCTACATCCCGTTGTCCTTAATCAGAAGTACCACTGCAGTCAGAATGCAGTGCTTGGTTCCCGGCTGCATTGTCCTTACCTCAAGGATGTCCTTTGATCAAGCGTCCTTATATTGAGAGATTACTGTGCCTGCCTTCACTTTTGGTCCATCCTGTTTTTTGTGTTGGCTGTGACGCAGTTCTCAGATTTTAACTACATACCTTTCAGTCCTTGTGTGAATTGACCAACATGTTGTCAGACGCATTCCCAGCATTCACATGTAATGCTGCATTACATCTGCACCAACTCAAAGCATCTGCTCATCTTGGAAAGCTGAGCGTATGATGCTATAGCTGCCTGTGCTTACTTGCAGCCAGCCAGGACTTTGGCCACATACACCAAGCACTTGTGCCGCATTGTGTACTGACTCGATCTCCTCCTCGGTACTTTTGTCACAAACATCAGCATCATGACTACTATATTTTGTTTGTTGTCACTGTTTGTTGCTGTTATTTTGGTCATGGTTTTGACTTGGCCAGGTGCTGCTCCAGGGTCACATCTGGCAGGAGGGCTGTGCCAGCAGGCAGCTGACTGCAGCCCCATACAAATTGCTGTTACACTTCTTGTATTGTTACTGGCCCAGCTGTTGCTCCGGGATCACATCTGGCAGGAGGGCTGTGCCAGCTCACTGCAGCCCTGTACAATTGCTGTTAGCCTTGAATTGTTACATGGCCAGCTGCTGCTCCAGGGTCGCATTTGGCAGGAGGACCTTGCCAGCGGGTAGCTCACTGCAGCCCCGTATGATTACTGTTGTACTTCTTGAATTGTCACTTGGCCAGCTGCTGCTCCAGGGTCGCATCTGGCAGGAGGGCTTTGCCAACGGGCAGCTCACCGCAGCCCTGTATGAAGACGTTCAGCCTGCACTAGCTGGGTGGGTGAGCCAGGGCCTGAAGGTGTACATCTACAGCAGTGGCTCTCGGCAGGCTCAGAAGGACCTGTTTACTCACACCAAGACGGGTGACCTACGGCCCCTGCTGTCTGGTTTCTTTGACACCACCACAGGCCTGAAGGTAAGAAAACCTTCACCAAAAGCGAACTTGAGGAGAAGACTCTTTTGCTGCAAGGCGGATGACAGCAGCCTCTGTGACTGAAAGCAGCCCGGCATCAAGATTTGCTGACGCATTGAAGCCTGGGACCTTGTTTTGGCTTGTTGTTGTTGAAGCCAAGAGGCGCAGGTTTTTTCCATTTTATGTTGCACTGCACACTATGACTACAGAAGAGATTATAGAACCTCTTGGCTTCACGAAAAGGGACAGTGTTAGAGCATTCTCATGTTGTTCTCATGTTGAGTCATGCTAAATTGAGACTGCCTGCCAGTATGCATAGTGATGAATCCAAGGGCACCGCTTGGTGAACTCAAAATACATGCTGTTGCAGGTGAGCACCGACAGCTACAAGAGCATTGCTCTTTCAGTAGGAGTTAACAAGCCCTCCCAAATTGTGTTTGCCACAGACAGCTTTCAAGAGGCAGAAGCAGCTGCATCAGCAGGCTGGCAGGTGGCTTTGACTGTTAGGCCTGGCAACAAGGCCTTGCCAGACAAGCACTCCCACAGAATCATATATAGCATGTCAGAGCTGATAGAGCCCTTCTGAAGGCTAGCTGTTTCGTGTGTACTGAAGATTTGCAGGCATGATGATGTAGTATAGGTGCATGCATATTCTGATGTGTCCGGCCCTCCTTGATGGGTAAGCTGTTTCTTTCTGAAGCTGGACTCAGATTTAATCCGTAACTTAGGCTTTGGAATGTTTGTTTACGTTCAGCAATTCTGTGAAAACTGAACATGTGTCTGCATCAGTACTGCACAGCAGTTCTGTGTACAGTGAACATATGCCTGCATCAGTCTTACACTCAGCTTGGACAGCAAGAGAGCAGTGCTGTTCATGAAAATTTCGAACTTCAAGGCTTTTCGCTGGGATTTATCTCACTCTAGTAACAGCTCAGGCATGTTCAGTCTCTTGCGATGCATTGGGTTTACTGGGCATTTTCATGCCATGCCGCAGAATTGTCTACACAATGCTGCTTAGAATTGTTCCCCACCTGCCTTGCAATGGCCTGGTTGCTTTGGGGGGTCATCAGTCATGCACTCAGGGTGTCGGCAACAGTTATAGTCAGATTCCTCTGATCCTTGGATCGATGTTCTGACTTTCTCGAAATCTACCCGGCGACAGAATGTTGGCTCAAGTCGAACATGCCTTGGGACAGGCCTATCCGGCATCTCATGCATGCAAACGCACCACACACTTCATTTATGGTGCTCGTCCCCGACGACAAGGTGCAAGATCACATGTGAAGCGACGCAAGCCCGGACCTCTCGTCCGGGCTGCTGATGGCGAGCAGCCAGACTTGATTGAACGCATTGTCGGTCGCCTGTTTGGCAAGCAAGCTTTGGAGGACCGCGCCCCAGGCGGCATGCAACGTATGAGTGACGAAGCTCTCCTAGAGCAATATCCAGCAACACTAACAGAGTTTGCGGACCCTGTGGAATCTGATGACAAAGAAATGGCCATATTCAGACCTCTGCTTGCTCAGACCCGACTGCAGAAGCTACCTTTGAGGCATGTCTGCTGTCGCTTCTGTTGCTGCCTTCAAGAGCAGGCTGTGCACTTGCTGTGAAATGTGTCGTCGTTGTCGAATGCAGGCTGGCTTACTCAGCTGAAAAGCATGGATGGAGCAGCTCAGCTTTCCATGAGCAAGTGAACACCTACGGCGCAACAGTAATCTTGGCAGAAACAGCTGGGGGCGCAATATGCGGCGGGTACAACCCACAGGGCTGGATAGGTAACAGATCTGTACAGCAAGTCTCTTGAGCATGCTGAGCATCGCCAAAGCTACCGGCAATGTGACACAGTCACAAAGTCAGGCTGTTTTGACAAGTTGTGTGTGCATCAGGAAGGCCTTGGTGAGGATCGCGACTCCTTGGCAGCGTTTCTGTTTAGTTGGCCTGATGGCAATACCACTCAACCAGCAGTCAAGCTTCCAAAGGTACTATGGCGTGCAACAAAGTGCAAGCTTTCATGTCTGCTCAGCATGCTGTTTGAGCTAAGCATCAGCATCTTGCGACCTGCTGCATGTGGCTTCTTTGATGACAGTGCTCTGTTCACCAAGACAATTGTCCTTACATCACATTGTCATGACTGCAGTTGCCACTGCAGTCTGAATGCAGTGATTGGTTCCCGAGCACATTGCCCTGACGTCAACAAATCCCTATGCTGTGTGACATTACAAGTTACCACAATGAAATTTCGTGCAGGTTGGTGGGGCAGCATTGGCTGTTGTGGACGATCCAAATCGTGGCATTCAATTTGGTGCAGAGGGGTTGTCAATTCCACTCATTGAAGGCAGCGGTCGAGTCAAGATAGCCAAGAGCAGACTTGGTACTTTCTATGCAAAAGACAGTAAACTAGTAGAGAAAGGGCGTTCCCTGTTTGCCAGTACTGAGAGTCTCAAGGGAGCTGAACTTGTGTCACTGAAGGTGTGAATATGCAAGCTATGAATTGTGCCAATCGATCTCTCTGACCAGCTTTCATACATGCACAAATAAACGTCAGATGTTACGAACCACATGCAGAAACACTGAGATTGCAGATTGTGCTGTTGTTGTTGCTATAAGACTGAGTTGAGGGTTGTGTGACAACATGCAGGCATACGTTGCAGCTGGACCACCAGAACAGTGGCGACTTGATGGCATTATGTGGAAAAGTCAGAGCTGACAGGGTCTACACTGCGAAAAATGCAGACGCGGTCACCTTCGACTGGAGTAGACTTGGTGAAGTGTTGATCAGCAGCAGCAAACTAGCAAAAGTCAGATGCAATTTGCAAAGCCAGGCATCTGAAGGCAGTCAGAGTTTCAAAAACCACAGTCCTAAAGTAATACAAAAGTTCAATAGTCTAGTCAGCACTGCTGCACTCTCTAAAACTTTATCCTAAGTGACACCTTGCATGAAACAATACGTTGCCAATGCAAACCTGCTGTGACATTTATTGCTGCTGCTGTGGACACTACAACTTGACTTATCTGCACTTGCCCAAAGCAAAAGCATTCTATTTGCTGCTCAGTTGACAAATCAACCAGCTCAACCCAAGGATGCAGCTGCTTTCCGTATTTTGGCATCTGCCCGTTGCAAGTTTTCGAGCTCTACTTTCATCTCTTGAGCAGCCACGACGTCTCCTGTCAGAAGGGTCTGTAAATCCAGCCGCTTGGAGCTGTCTGATGGCAGTACGTGCTGCGTCTGTGTCCATCGGTCAGGCTTGGTATCTAGCAGTGTCCACCACCTGCCATAACACACATTTCCTTGAAGAGAAGAACAGAAAAGTGACCTGTGCTCTTTTGGGCGTCATAGTGGGAGCCTCTGTGAGTAAAAGCAGCCCTAGCTTGCTGCTGCAGTGCAGCAGCCGCTTACACAGATGCACTCAATGCAGATAGACACTGCTTTGGGCAGTGAAACCCCCACTAAGTGTGCACAGCATGCAAGAGACTTATTGCCTCCTGAAGTTGCATTGGGCTCAGGGCAGCTGTGTAGATGTGGTGGCAAGGCAAAGGCTGTCTGCCTTGCAAATGTTACTTGCCATCTTGCCTGTATTCAGCAATGGTAGCAAGGACTCAACAGCATGCAGCACGCCTGCACCTGACAGAGAAAGACTGCTGTACTGCTAATCGCCTTACAGCATTAGTCCTGGTGCAGCATACATGCCAGCGTGCCATGTTGCTCATGAAGTACATTGGAATTCAAGGGTTCAGCATAGAAG
This sequence comes from Trebouxia sp. TZW2008, assembly GCA_002118135.1. Classification (NCBI taxonomy): domain Eukaryota; kingdom Viridiplantae; phylum Chlorophyta; class Trebouxiophyceae; order Trebouxiales; family Trebouxiaceae; genus Trebouxia; species Trebouxia sp. TZW2008. The sequence goes on along the minus strand of BDIU01000240.1, from coordinate 239,952 downwards.
CCTGCACCTTTGGCCGTCCCAGTCCAGGTGTGATAGCCAGTTGCCCTGGCAGCAGGCCACTGGCGTTTGGTGCTGCTGGTCCTCAGGCTTGCTGACAGACAAACCGGTCAAAGCACTGCTCAACCCACCCAAGCTTGGCCGGGGAATCAGGCTCCTCCGTTTCTGCAATTGCACAAAGTCAGCATCATTCTTGACAGCACAACCAGCAATGAGGGCGTGATAAAGCAACAGATGATGTCTGGCAACTTGCTGTTGAGCAGGCATGTGTCCCATTTGCAACAAGTTGCCTGATCCCGTCCGTTGGTATGTCTCAGGAGGAAAATGCCCACAAGTCAATGTCTCATTTAGGCATACAGATGATGCAGCTTGCAATGCAGACACAGCATTGGTGTCTGCAGCTAGTCTACACAGCTTTAGTGCAGACAGCAATGTAAGGCTGTAAGGCATCTCAGTATGGTGTTTTTGCCTGCTTAGCAGTGCCCACTACCAGCAACAGCCACCCCAAAGTTAGCAAGCCAGATCACAGCAGTGGCAATTCAAGCTCTGGCACCTAAGCAAAGATGACACAGGCCAAGCAATCGTAGCGTGTGCACTTGTTGTTTGGAGAGGCTGGTCGATGTAAACGAGGCAGAAAAGCTATCAATGGTGTACTGAGGAATGTCTGGCCTGTGCACCTTTCAGAGCTATGGCAACTTGACACCTGACACCAAGGTAACAGTGACGCAAAACAGGCACTATACTTCATGCATCCAGCAAGTCAGAATGCAAGTCAGACTGGTAAGTCAGACTGCAAGTCTAGACCGGTCAGCAGGCCATGCACTAGAGCATGTGTACCTGCTGCTCAGGGGGGCTGGTTGATGTCAAAGGCGCATCAAAGCTGTTGATAGTGCCCTGAAGGGAATCCGGCCTCTGCAGCAAGGGGTTGGCCGTCCCCTCAATCTTGCCAAACTCCATCACACAATTGAGTCTATTGCTGGCATCTGTGAACTTGGCAGTGCCTACACATTCTCCTCTGGGCATGGTGGTGTAGACAATGCCCCTCATCATGTAGACAGGGTACTCTATGTCGATGCTGCCGCCGTCTGCAAAGGTGAGCCGCCGATAGCCTTTAGCTGCTGTCTTGATGGCATTGGTCTTGAAAGATACCTCAGGCTGAGAGATGCCATGAAACTCATACTTGCCACCTGTGCCAACACTTTTGTATAGTGAGGCTTTGGTCTGTTTATTGGCAGCAGCCAATGCTGTGCCTAAGCTGCCATCCCTAGCTGGAGCATTTGTAGCTCAGAGGCATGTGCTGGGGTGCATGCTCATGAAATATTGTAGGATGCATGATGTTGCACGAATGCTGAGTAAGCGTTTGCCATGCAATGTGTGCTTGCTCTGTCCATTACAGTGCACAACACGCAATAGAGTGGCAAACAACTGCACAACAGCTTGTCAGCACATTGCTGCTGTACTTTGGTGCATTAATCATGCGCATAATATGCGATAGAATGCCATAAAGCTGCGCAAGAGCTTGCTAGCACAATGTTTGTGCCCAGCAGGGCATCAGCTCTATAGCGACTGACCTGCTCCAATCATGTGGAATGCGGTGACTGGTGGGTGATGACTCATCTGCTCCATGAACATGACTGTGCCGTCCGACAATTGCGCTTGCCATGTCTCTCCTAAGATGGGGTTGAATGGCTTGCGCCAAGACTGATATACATGCTGCAAGCCTGCCACAAACCTGCATCAATCAACACTGATTGGGGGCAGTTGACTGCTCCTATATATACCTGGCTGAGCTACTGAGCCTGCCTAGCATGCGCTTCTAACAAACAAAATGCATGGATGAAACACCCAGTGCTCAAACATACTGTACGACTCAGCAAAGCAACTGTCTAGCGCTGGAATCAAGACTGCGATGCTTCATCTGAGGTGCTCTTGTTCTGCAATGCTGTGCTATGATATCAGAACATGCTTCTGAGGCGATTGTGATGATTTACTAGCTGTCAAGGCCATGATGCTGTTCTGCAAGCCGCTCTGTAGTGGCTTGACTCGTTGCAGCAATGCAATGCTGTGCAGCAGAACTGTTGTGACGCAGAGCATGTGTGTAGAAGTTGTACCAGGTGATGACAAACTTCATCCTGGCAATAGGGTCAGTGGCATCAGCAGCTTGAGACAACATGCCAGGATAAACCCACACGTCTGCCAGCTTCTCCAGATAGCTTCTTGGCTCAAACATCTTGACTGGCACAGAGAAATTGACCAGATCAATGTGGCCTGTCAGCAATTTCTTGCCCGCCTGTGCACAGCTTGCAAAATTAGCTTGCTGCTCCATGCTGTGGAGTGTCATCTGCTGACATCAGCAAATTTGCTGGCAGCGTGAACGCAGCAAAGAGTACCTCCTTCATCAACTGCAACACTGCAGCTCGCTGGGACTCCAGGAGCTGCTTGTCAACAAAAGCCAGCCCACCATCTACATGCGCATCAGGATGCAGGAACGTCTGCACTGGGAGGGCCTGCACAGACTTTGCTGATCAGTTCACCTCACGAATCTCAGGCTCTGGTACACAGTGCGTGTGAATGTGGAATTGTTGTTCGTATCATGATGAGCTTGCATAGTTTGCAACCAGATGTACAGCATGTGAAAAGACTGGCTGTGTCTTAGTGCAAGGTATGCAAATTGCTTATGCAACGCCTTGCAAAGCGTCATCTCAGCCAGAAACGGCAGCACCGGCTAGGCGCACAACATCTGCATACCTCATCGGAGGCATCGTGAAACTCGTCATCAGTGGGCTCGGAAAAGCTGGACTGATTGCTCACAGGTGGGGTCGACTTGGTTGACCCCTTGAACTTGCTCTTGATAAAGCTCGCCATATCGCTACCGCGTCACGACGAACATGTCGGGATCTGCTTGTAGCTTGCAGAGCAGTGTCTGATATGCAATCGATGCTCAGGACGCAGGTCGCTTCATCTGGATCCTTGGTTGACCTGAACAGGTCTAGGAAATGTAGCTCACGAGACCTATTCAAGCAGTCCACTTACTAATACTGCAGCAGGAAGAGCAGCATTGCATGGTGCGCAAGCTTTCTTGATGCCAAAACCTCTCAGAACCAGATTGATGTCACTGTGTTGGTGTGATGACATGTGCTGGGAACCCCGCATATCCTCCGCTACGATTTTGAAGGCCGATGGCATGCTTGTGGGATGTCATTTAATGCATAGCATGCACCAAGAACTCGTTGACTGCATGCAGCACGCATATGTAGGTAAATCAGCAAGAAGTACACATGCCAATGGTACAGCAAGCCTTGGTGACAACCAATGCTGATGGTCAATGAGCATTGCGCAGAACATGCTGCAATGTGCATCTGCATGTATGCTGCAGCTTGCAAAACTTGCAAGCATCATGCCTCGATGTATGTTGTTAAGCTATTATTATCAAGCTCGTGTTGCGTCCTACAGTACAGATGGAGCAATCATCTGCATCTCAATTTTCACCAAAAACCTCTAGTGCTGTCTGAGGGCATCAGGGCTGTCAAACAGGGGATGACCAAAGCCTCCACTTTACTCAATTCTGACATTCCCAATTTAGTAACTTTGAACCACCACTCAGGCATTGAGCTGACTGATACACAAGAACTATTGCTTTGCATCATAATGTACACACAAATGACACTATCAATGTCATTTCGCCCCCTACAAGTCACTCATGTTACCATGACAGAACTATCCTCTCAATTCATGAGCCACTGACCAGTTTCACCCCAAAAGTTTATTGATACAAACAACTTGAGACTGCTCTCCGATTCAGCACACATCATGTATACCTCAAAGCAGCAATCCTGGGCTGCCTCTTTAGACAGAGGGTCCCGTCATGACGCCTAATGGCGTAGACTTTTCTCTTTTTGTCGCATCTTTTCAGTGCGGCCAGCAGCTGCTGATGGCTTGCTACGCTGAAGCTGTAGTTGGGACTTTTCATGCAGTGTCCTCCTGTTTGGCCTTGAAATATAACAGGGCAAGTGGTTCACCCAACTTGTACTGCTTGGCAAAATCCTCAGGACTGAATTTGGCTCTGGACGCTGGTGCTTTGACCTGCAACAACATTTTCCTCTTGGCACTAGCAAGTTGTCACGCAAAAAGCAGGGCCCAGTAGCCATAAAACTCAGCCTCGTCTGTGCAAAAGCTGTTGTCCCAACCATGTGTCCCAACTCCACAGTCACAAAGCTCTCAATCACTACATATGTCATGACTAACTGATACAGAGAAGATAGCATGACCTTTGCGCAGAGATTGCAAAGTATTAGGCACAGTTGTGCTACATTGTAAGCAAAGTAACTTCAAAAGGCGGATTGCTGAGTGGTCAGTTGACATTACAGACCATATCGTTCGATATGGAAAGTCTCAACAAAAAGGCCAAGAAAGCTGCAATGTCCAACCTGGATGGTGTCGTCTCCCTGGCTGTACAGCCTGAAGATGTAGCGGTGGAAGCCTGACCCTGGTGGGGGAGCAGGGGGGGCATACTCCAGCACCCCCTGCCCCCTTTGCACAGCGTCCTTGGGGATATTTGTCACTAGCCAGTGAATGCTGCATGCGAATATGACAGAGTTCAGATTTGCAGCGTGTGCCCATGAGCAATTCATGCTTAAGCATTTTGTGTGCTGTAATGTCATGGCTTGCTGATTACACAGCGTCCCTGGGGGGTGTTTGTTGCCAGGCAGTGGATACTGCATGCAAGTCTCAGAATATCAGCATGTAGCCATGTTGATTGCCCGATTTGGCGTGCCATGCTCTCACATCATTTGCTTCCATGCATGATGTATACTGAGCCCTTATACTGTGCGCGCTGATTCTCATCGTGTCTGCATCGTACAACACTTGCCCATGCCTCTTGCATCAAAGACAGGAAGAAGCAGGAGCTTACAAGTTTCTGTTCTCTGGCTGTTCATGAGACGGCGCATCTGGGTCCAGGAGCATCAAGGTGTAGATTTGTGAGCCTCTGTATGCAATCTTTGGAGCCCTCTTCACATGGGCAATTGAGAGCTCGGAACCATTTGCCACCTTGTGATGGTGATAGCTGACAGTCAGATGCTGGGCATTAGCGTTTTGCCGTATGTCCAGTTCCTGAAACCACACTGGCAGAGGAAATTCGGCTGCAGACCTGCAAGCCCGGCAAATTGCAGCACAGTGGTGCTGAGGCCTCCTGTTATTGTGCATGCCGCGACTTTTGGCGTTGACATCAGTAGGCATGCGTAAGCATGCATCTGGAGGTGCACGCTATAATCAGGCAGACTCCGCGTGTAATTGGGCCCCTGCGCCACCAGACCTGCGTACCTTGTCTGGCACAGCCCAAGCATCATCGTGACTGCGACCGCACGTACCATACTGGCAGTGTAGGTGCGCATGCTGTAGCAGCATCCAGGACCGAAAGCCAAGTGTTCTGCGGCAAATTTCTACTGATAATTGGGGTGGCGACGGTTGCGTGCAATGCACGCCAATTGTAGCTCTGGGTGGTCTCAATCAGTTGTTGTCAGGCAATTCTCGCTGCAGCAATCAAGGCATGTCATGTAGCATGTACCAATCTCAATGTGCACAATTCATGTTGAACACTTCCAATGGCCCATGCAAACATTCCGATGTGCTTCAAACGTGTACGCAAACATTCTGATCATGACACGCCGTCTATCATGCATCTAGCACCGCTATCCTACATGGCTTTATTTCAGGAATGCTAGTACGGATAGTAAGATGGGCTGTAAAAGAACAGATCACGGCATTAGCAGAATCTGATCCGACCAATGAACCGATCAGACATCCAAGGTGTGTCCTGAACCAGGTAACGATTCTCAGCACAAGGCATAATGGTTTTGCCGGTTGTTGACATCAATGCAAACGACCTGCTGCACCTTTCTGTCCAATCCCTGGGGAGGCTAGACAAGGAACATGAAGTCACTACTACAAGACAAAAGAAGAAGTGCTTCACATGCTTCAGTCAGCCAACAAGGCTGATTGCCTGTGTCACACACAATGTGACAATGTGGCAATGAGTATGTGTCCATCAGATCTAGAACCACTGTTTCGTCAAGGGGCGGCTCTGCTTGTGGTGCTGCCAGATAGCACACGTCTTGCTTCCTCGGCAGCTTGCTGCAGCCAGTCTCTGCCAACACGTAGCTTGTGCTGATCTGTGGGTTGCCTGTACAAGTAGGCTGCTCGCCGCACCAAGCCAGCTAATGGCCCTTGAAGAGTAAGACCCTTGCCAGTGTCATCAGGGTTCAGACTGCAGCAGCACAGCTTGTTGTGATTTTAAACAGTCAGGAGCGTCCTAATTGACAGCACGCTGCACAAGTCTGCTCTGCTAGTTCACAGTGCAGTAGCAATACTTGCTGTCAAGCTGACTCACAGCAAGCAGCATGGCTTGGTTGTGCACATTGCAGATGCATGGCATACCTGTCTACAAGTCTTTGCATGCATTGACACTGATGGCCATATGAGTGAACATTCACATGAATGTGTTGCTGTATGGCAATATTGAGAATGTCTTAGGGACAAGGTGGCAGTTTGCCTACCTGATGCCAGCAGCGCTAAATAAGGATCCCAATGGGCTAGACTGAAGGCCCTCAGCCAGTTGGCGGGAAACTGGCACAGGGAATGTGACAGCCCCATTTACACGCCCTGTGCACCACACATACGTCGTTTCACATGAGCAGAGCTGCATATGGAACTGCAAGCAGCTGTGATGAATCAAAACATTGCCAGACTGGGAGTGCTTGCCCTTTGACACAGCTAGCTCTGCTTGAGCTTTGGCAGCAATACTGCACCGGGCCTTGCTGCAAAAAGCATATGACACCACAATGTCACACAATGCAGCAGGCAAACACGCAGGAGAGCAAGCTGCAATGGTTGCTGTCATCAGTCCAACAATAAGGCTTGTCATGGACGTCCATCGTCCATACAAAGTTGCACCGGCAAGTCAACTAAGAGGGCAAAATGTAAAGTACAATCTACAATACAATCAAACAGTGGCCTAATGTAAGCTAGGCTCACCTAATGACATCATGTCGCCCAGGTGCTGATACTTGAATGGCAACAAGGGTCGATTGTTGATGGCTGACCACAGGTTCCACGCTACATAGTCTGCTTGCTGGAAGGCCACCTGATGCAAACACAGCACATAGCGTGCAAGTGATGTGTATATACAAGTGTACTGCAGACATAGCAACATAGCAGCCAATCACTTGCCTTGTTCACAAGCAGATATAATGAGGAGAACATGCTGTTGCAGTGTCAGACAGATGCAAAATGGCAGCGCAGTGGCAGCGTTTAGCCAGTCATACAGCAGATTGCATATTCAAGGTGCACAGGATGCTCAAGCTGGCAAGTGCTGCTTGACTTGAAAACGTGCTACTGGTGCTACATGCATTCTACTGCATGTTTGAAGGTCGCTTGTGCTAATCGTGCGTCAAGCTTGGGCTGCTTGTACGCAGAGAGGTGCTTGTGGTGACGCCTGTAAGCATAAGGGGTTCCTTTCATTCCGCTCGACCATGTGCAGGGTCTGACCTGTGCTGTGGGTGGGATGTTAGCAGTCTCAGCTTCAATCTCAGCTCCTGCAACATCCCCCAGAGCAAACACACGCTGCCGCTGCAGCACTTGCAGATTTCTGTCTGTCAACAGTGCGCCCTTCTTATTGGTCTCAAAAGGCAGCTTTAGTTTCCTGGCTGCGTGACTGGCTGGCGAGCTGCCAGCTGTCCACAGCACCATGTCAGCCGGGATTGTGTTCTTGGTATTGCCTGGTAGTTTGACTTCAACCTGCTGCTTTGCTGTGGTGGTGGCTGACTGGGAGGTGCTGGCTTGCGCTGTAGAGGGCTTGTGATGCTCCTGGCGTATGCTGTTCACCTGCATGAGTAACATCAAGAATATTAGCTATAGTAACAGTAGTGAAATAGTAGTGACAGTATAAGAGTAATCATAAGACTAGTGACACTGTCCACACTTTTTAGCACATGTGCTAGGTGTTTGGACAAGAACCGCTGTTGAGTTCCCGTTGTCACTCCTCCATCAGAAGCAAAATCTTGCCGCCCCAACACAAAAACATCAACAGTCAAGCGCTATGGACATCAAAATAGACAACAGGGATGCGGATGAGGCTGCTATTTGCAAACAAAATGTCAAGCAAAGCATGTGCGTCCAAGAGTGGCGTGAATGCAACTACTGGTACAGTGACTTCTCTTTGTAAGGACACTGTTACAGGGACATTCTTGATGTAAAAACAATGCATTTGACAACCATTCACCGCATTCAGACTGCAGTGGCACCTCTGAGTAAGGACAATTTGCTAAAGGACAATTTTCTTAGGAATCAAAGCAGTCGTTACAAAGAGAAGTCACTGTATTTGCAAAAGCTGCAGCATGTACAGCCCAAGCTGCTTGCCTGCACCACATTGCAAGAACAAGGCCAGAAAGCCAACATGCAGGTATGACAGATATTGTCATGCCAGACAAATGAGCACACAGTCCCTGATGCCTCACCATGGCATTGGAGACAATCGACACCCTGAGGTCTTGCAGCATATCTCGTGCAGTCTTGACTTGACCAGGTGGCATGCCTTGCAAAATATCATCACCTGCACAAATGCAGCACTCAAGTGCAAGGTAATTCTGTGCCAGTGCAGGATGCACGCAAGGCACTTCAGAATCAAACAGCAATTGTGACTCCTCAGCACAGTAAAGAGGTAAGTGATGCAATCCTCATCCTCTCCCCAGAGATTGATACAAGGTGTAAGCTTGCAATGTGCAGCATTGCAAAATGTCAAAGAGGAGTGGGGCAACAGTCTCTCTCAATGCACGAAAGCTGGCCAGCCAGCGTCTGTGCTGCAGCCGCAGAGTTTGATCATGCCTTGTGTGGGCATACTGTTCAAGCGCTGCTGTGCAATCAACTCCAGCACAGTCCGGCTTGCCAAGATCAGCTGCAATACTGACCTGCTGAGACAAGCTGAACAGCGCCTTGAGAACTCAAGAATGGTATTGACAACATGCAGAATGATATGATAAACTAACACTGCTGTGACTGCCAAACATGACTGCTGACAGACCTGCTGAGACAAGCTGGACATTGGCTCGTGAGCCCAGGCGCTCTGCCACAGTGCTGGCTAGCTCCACTCCGGCATAGCCCGCCCCCACCACCAACACATCTGCTGGCAAGGCAGATGCGCGCTGCTCCAATTCCTCGACCCTTCTCAACACCTGTGAGATGATCATTCAGGTTGTCACTGATTCATTCACCCCTGTCAGGCAGTGTCGTCATTGCAATGTGGTCTCCAACAGACAAGCCTAGAACAAGATTTCTACAGGCATGCCCACTGCTTCAACGCCTCAACTCTTCTCAGTACCTGCAGCGGGATTGTCTGTCAAGTCTACACCACCACATCTGCTGGCAAGGCAGATGCCTGCTGCTCCAATCTCCTCAACCCTTCTCAACACCTGCGACAGAACCGCTCTTGCCACCATTTGTCCCCACTGTATGCAGTGTCAAGGCCTCAGTAACAGCTGTCCATCAAGTTTCAAGTGGACAAGCCTCATACAAGCTTCTTACAGGCACTTTGTAGGGATGAAGGGTCTGATACGACACTGTGTGTACATTTTAATGCCAAAAAGTCAGGATCGGTTTGACTTGCATGCCTAGTCTGTGACAGTTGGTATTTGCACATGTTGGGTGTGCTTGATCTGCTGAGCATTAGAAGGTGTGGTGAGCACAATGAGTGAGATTTATTGGCATGATTTGCCTGCTGCAGCTATGATGTGCAGAGCAGGGATGAGCTGCCAGAAAGCTGGGCATCTTTGAGGACATACCATAGCTGAATCACATCAGCAGCAAAAGTTGAGTCGAATGGACAAACCCAATGAGCGCAGCACATGTGACTCAGCATTTGAGTGCTGAAATGACTTGCGCTGTGTCACAAGACCAAAACCACCCAGCCCTCATGAACACTCAAGGCTTGACAAAGGTCAAGCATGCCTTCTGCTAATCTTCTCAAAACGCACCGCTGAAACCTGAGCAGCTTCTGACTACCTTGTGATCAAAGCACCACGCTCAGAAAAGCAGACATAGTGACTTGACACCACACAGCCATATAGAGATAAATGTTGAGGCGTGTAGTGATTTTCAAGGTGCAAGGACATACTCGCATGGCATCCTTGAAGTCGTTGAACGGCAGGGCCAGCTCCTTGACCCCTGGTAAGCCAAAAGTAGTGGTGCTACTGCCAAGGGCCAGTACCAGCCAGTCATACTGCAATCGCTGTCCATCAGCTAGGGTGATAGTTCCACCTTGAACACAGACACCATGAAACTCATTTGGGCTGTGTCAATTCTATCTGTTGCAAAAGGCTCCATACTGCATCGAGCATAGCAGGAGCCTACAGAAAATGTGGCCATTGGTCCAAGGCAAGGTGGTTGTAAGGCTGGATGTTTTCAGGCAGGATGAACTGTATGGCAGCTGTATAAGATTTTGCCATACAATAGTCTCATCTCCTACAGCTGCAACAGTGCACGCAGTTGTCATGCGCACTGTGTCATGAAAGTGGAGATCTGACAAACCTGAAGCAGGCCCACCATTTGTGCTGGCATCTGATTCAACTGAAGAGACACTGCCCTGCACAATACAATCAAGAAAGGCTTTCAGTCAGATTGCACAGTGCCATGCATTTACCAGAAGTCGGAGTGAAGATACAGTGATTTTGTGATTCAACGACAACTGATTCAAGGACTTTCTTGTTTTGAGGCCAACGCCATCTGGAATGAACCATTGCAATCTGACTGCAGTGATGCCTCTGAGCAAGGTCAGCTTGACGCAGGGACAATTCTGTTGGGATCACTTGTCACGATCACTCTACCTGAATGAAACTTGTCGAGTTCATGGGAGCAAGCAGATCTTTGAAGAGAGGCGCCACCTCTCCTGGTGTTGCTCCCCCATTAATCAGTTCATACAGCAACGGCTTAAACACAAATTGCTCGTTCTGGTCTATGAGGGTGATCTGCAGCGTAACTCAAGCTGTTTAGTCTCAGTCCCAAGGCATGTGTCCGCAAAGCAAGCAGTGCTGCAGCAGTACAGCCACCTGTGGGCGTTTTGACTGTGGCCACATCAAGGCTTCCAATCTGACAGCTGTGTACAGGCCACCAAAACCCCCACCCAAGATGCATATTCTGGGATTAAGGACTCCAGATGCTGCACCTGAAGCATGCATGAGCTTTGAGTGCAGGACTTCAAGGACAGCAGAACGAAGCCAGGAAGCAGCAAAGAGTCAGCACCAAGACATTGACACTGTACCTATGCCACCAGGCTGTCCAGCATAGCTAGCAAAAGCTAGTGCACCCGAGCCATGTCCCGCGCCATTTCCGCTGACATTGCCACCAGGGTTAATGCGTCGCTTGCCTGGGTTGCAAGAGTCCTTGAAACGAGATCTTCAGCTTGACATGCAGAACTGATCAAATTGTGCTGGGCATACCTGATCTAGACGATGGAACAGAACTTGAAGACCCAGAGAATTTAGTTTGGGAATGTAAGCTACTGCTTGGACCCGTAAAGCCAGTGACCTCTTTTGTTGACCAGCAAGTGCACGGGCAAGTAAGCCTGTTTGCTGTCAGCCCACACGTTGGTGCGACAGCTCTCCACATGCGATGCAAGTTGTCAGACTTTTAGCAGTGTCCTTTGCAGTGCGTGCCGAGCAGGATGACCTGAGATTGCGCTTAGGTCGCGACACCGAGCGCGTCAGCAACGTTAGGTCTGGATCGACCTGTGGACTCGAGGGGCATCCACATGGACTGCCGAAGAAGAGGGACCGACAAGGCTCGGGCTCGCACTGACGCACAGAAATTAAAGGGCACTTTTCCGGCTTTTCTACGAGGCACGTGGACTCATGTGCCGATTTGAACTGCTCACATGCACGCAAAGTGCACCTTGGCAAGAGTCCCCGTGCACGGCATCGCAGTTGGCTGGCAGGGCGTGATATCAATCGACTGCTGACTGGCCCACAGCTTATCAAGGCGTGCATTCGTCTAAGTCGAGCTCTCGATTGTGTGCCGCGTGAACACCATACGAAAGCGAGAACGTCGACGGCCCCTTTTCTCTGACTTCTGTCGTTCTAAAACAGCGCGTTTCAGTGCAACAATACCGTCTGACTATGCCCGCTTTGCAAGCATTCAATGGCGACTCGGCGCTCGACTTGGCCAGCCGCGTGCCCTTCAGCGCTAAGACCGACACTGAAGTCTTGCATCAAGAATACATAGCCAGCGAGCAGCCAGAACAACGCGTCAATGTCGAGGACGTCACGTCGAAGGATCCTGCATGGGGCTTGCATGAATCGGTCACTGAAGTTGACAGCAGAGACGCCGCAACGCCTGACAAATGGGTGCCCCGGCATCCCAAGCTTGTCAGGCTGACGGGTCGTCACCCGTTCAACTGCGAGCCCCCATTGCCTGACCTCATGGAGCGAGGCTTCATCACTCCAACGTCACTGCGTAAGCACCGCAATTGCCACGATCGAGCAGCTGATCCAAGCACTTCCAGACAGCACAGCTGACAAGCTTGCGCATGTTGTCTGCAGAGTACGTCAGGAATCATGGAGCTGTTCCTAAGCTTGAATGGGATACACACAAAATCACAGTCAAAGGAATGGTGGACAAGCCAATGACATTCACCATGGACGACTTGGTCAACAAGTTCGAGAATGTCAACCTGCTATGCACATTGGTGTGCGCTGGCAATCGGAGAAAGGAACAGAACATGGTGAAGAAGACGAAGGGTTTCAATTGGGGTGCATCAGGCACAGGCACAGGTCAGCTCACATCATGCCTGCATTGTGACTTTCCTTTGTCATACGCCCTTTTTAGTGATCGTTGCCTCTTGCTGCATACTGTTGCACATGTAGCTTGGGCACTGTTTCTCATACTTGTATGCGAATCTTGTGAGAGACAACAGCATGCATTGTGTCTGGAAGCTAAGAATCTCGACTGATTCCCAACAAGCCTTGTGCCTGCCTGTTGTCTCGCTGTTTCATCCTGCATCTTTTGATGCCTTTACCCTTCCTGCTTACATTGTTTGCCTGCTTGCTGTGCATGCAATTGCATTGCCTGCAATGTCAGCTTGCATTATCTCCTTCATTGGTTCCCCCATCTGCTTTGGCACGCACTCAAAGAGCAGAGAACAGATGCCACAGTCTATTCAAAGCCTCTCAAACATGCTTGACGGCGTAGACTTTTTCTTTTCTTGTTATTTCTTAGGCTTTTATTGTCTGCTTCCAATAGGCTGATGGACAAAAGTGCGTCCGGTAGACCTGTTGAGGCATTGTGAATTGCTGCGATGTCATCTTATGTTGTCTGCTTGCCACAGGTTGGTGGACAGGAGTGCGTCTGGTAGACCTACTGAAGTACTGTGGGGTCCACACCTACAAGCAAGGTGCCCGCCACGTGCACTTCAACGGTGTTGAGAAGGAACTGCCTCAGGGTGACAACGGCTCATACGGCACATCCCTGATCTACGGCACAGCAATGAACCCAGCAAACGACATTCTGGTGGCTTACAAGCACAATGGCAAGCTGCTAGCACCTGACCACGGCTTCCCTGTTAGAATGATCATTCCTGGAGGCATTGGAGGTCGTATGGTCAAGTGGCTAGCTCAGATTGAAGTGCTGCCTACTGAGTCTGAAAACTTCTACCACCAGCACGACAACAAGGTGCTGCCAGCCGGCATTGAAATGGACCAAGCCAACAAAGAAGGTGCGTCACATGGGCTGCTGCATGCATATTGTCTGCTGTCGACTAATCAACCGTTGTGTCACAGTGCTTGTTGCGTGATCAGTGCCCACTGTTGACGATGATCTGTTGCTGCAAGCGCGGTGCAGATGTGCTTGCAATAAGCATTTGTTCACTGCAGCCTAAGATTGCATTTGACAAAAAGTTGTCATCATCGAAGCGTGTAGTGCTTGTGCACATCTGTATGCTGTGCTACTTGCACGAACTCCATGCACACAGCAATGCAGCAACCCTGCAATCTGCTTTAGACACCAAATGCATCCTTGCTCACATTTCAAGGGCGTCTGTGCTGGGACAACAGTGCACAGGCAACACAAGTATGTAAATTGCAGAGCTAGTCACCAAAGCTGCTATCAGGTTGAAGCAAGTGGCACTTGTCTGCTGTGAGCTCACGCTAGTTTGTCCAACTACTGTCTGCAAGATCTGATCGTGGTGGACTGATATCTGCAGATTGGTGGTCCAAGCCAGACTTTGTGATCAACGAGCTGAATGTGCAGTCAGTGGTCACTGCCCCTGCTCATGACGAGATGATCCCTCTGGTGTCTCTCGGCATGTACACCATCAAGGGCTTCGCCTACTCAGGTCTGCCCTTAAGCCTATTGCTTACTTGACTAAGCCTGCTGCTCTCTTGACTAAGCCTACTGCTCTTTTGACTAAGCCTACTGCTTCCTTGACAATCATTTTATTATTGCATGGTGAGCAGTATCAAGGGGTTTACCTACTCAGGTGTGCCCTCAGGCCTAATGCTTACTTGACAATGAATCTGTTGTATTATGAACTCTATCAAGGGTTTTGCCCTACTCAGGTCTGCCCTCAAGCCTACTAGCGCCTGGCAGTTAATCAACTTTCTCAACAAAAATGGTCCAGACTGGACAGCATTGTTGCAGGGCTGCCTCTGCTCAAGAACCCAGTAGTGGTAACAAGAGTAATAATTCATGACACTTTCAGCACATGTGCAAGGTGTATTTGGCTCAAATCCTGTCTCACCAGGCTGGCTTGTTCTGAGCGTCACAATGAGGACAATTGATGTTCAACTGTTGCAAGCCAGACAAAACAATGTTGTTGCTGGGCCAACCCTGGGGGTATGGACCCTTGACCTGACCAACCCGCATGATGTGCCAGTGCATGTGCCCAATTGCCTGAACAAATGTAGGGCACGCCACCACAGCTGTTCAGTTGCCGGAGTTCAGCCTTCAATTGGCATATTATTTCCCCAACCAGTAGCTTCTGGGAAGCTGCGAAGGAAGAACAGCCTCAAGAGCAAGTCATGGGTCAGCAATCTGAATAACAAGAGCACGCTGGGCCTTGTCTTGCTCTTGAGGCTGTGCTTCCTATCAGAGCTGTTGTGCAAATTCCGTCTCTCTCAAACTAGCTTGGCATGCCTGCCATGCAACAAACTCGGGTAAGGCTCCACTCACAGCACCTACACTAATGCTGAATCAGAGCAAGGATACAGTATCAACAAGTTGCGGCAATTCTACAATCCTTGGTTGCAAGTAACATTGTGGGCACAGTGTGAAGTCATTGCAGCTTGATGTCAGCAATCTGGAGATGCAGTCAACTAATGTGGCGCTTGACCTCCACAGCGCCAAAGCCGCAAAGTATGCGTCATGCAGGAGTGTTACTGTTACTCACAGAAGCTCCCATCATGACGCCTGCCGTCATTCACTTTTCTTGTCTACAAGAGTAGTATGTCAAACACTGTTCTTTTCTTGCCTGTAGGAGGAGGCAGGAAGGTGACTCGAGTGGAGGTGTCTTTAGACAAGGCCAAGACGTGGATCATTAGTAACATCATCAGGCATGAGGAGCCCACAGAGTACGGCAAGTACTGGTGCTGGGTGTTCTGGGAGGTGCAGGTGCCCCTCCTGGACCTGCTGAAGGCTGAGGAAATCTGTTCACGCGCTGTGGACATCTCCAACAACCTGCAGCCCCAGAAGTGAGTTGTTCTGCCAATGCATTTAAGATTCAGTCATGAACTGTAGCCCTCACACTGAGCAGCATCAAGGGTTTTCACTACAGAAATTACATACCACTACTCATCAGCTGCAGTCAGTCTTGCAGCACATGTCTGACAGGCTGCACATGTGACAAAGGTGGATCCATCTTGCAGCAGTTGACTGACAGACGGTAATGTGGCGCTGCACCCTGATCTGGATCCTGCTGTGCGTGCCCACAAACAAACATTCAGCAAAACTTTTATCTGCATAGATTTAACGCACTGCAGTCACTCTTGCTAACAAAGGTCTCACAAGTCCTTGCTCGTGGCTGCAGCCTGACATGGAACCTGCTGGGCATGCTGAGCAATTCCGTTTGCCGCATCAAGATGCACCTCTTACAACAAATGTATTGCAGCAAAGCTCTGGTACTTTTGCAGTGAAAGTCTGATGGGCTGTTTCTCATGGCTGCAGTTTGACATGGAACCTGCTGGGTATGTTGAGCAACACCTTCTTCCGTATCAAGATGCAGCCTAAAGCCGACAAGGAGGGGGCCCTGTGCCTCTACTGCGAACACCCCACCAAATCTGGGGGGGAGCCCGGGGGCTGGATGGAGAGGGAGGCCATGAGTAAGGAGGGTGGCATGGCTACTGTGACTGAGAAGCAGGCTGTTGCCAGTACTGCTGTGGACACCAGCAAGCTCAAGACCTATACCCTGGAAGAGGCAAGTGCTCAGCGTTTGGCAGTTGATATATATACACTCGTTTCTTTGTGCAAGATGTGTACATGCCTGTATGTAAGTGCTCCTGAGCCCATGAGCTCCTGCTGGCACTGCTCAAATGGGGGTGCCGAAATTACACAGAAAGCAGATCCTGCACCTTGACAGTACCAAAATTGCATGTGAAACAGCAGAGCCAACTCTTTTGACATTTCAAATCTGCACGTTGGCAATTGTGCCTGATGAATGCTCAGCTAGCAGGGATGCTTGCCCCGTACTGCATGTGCCACTTCAACCATGCATCAAAACGGATCAAAGCGTCTTTGGCATCTCTTGCATTCAGTTTGCTGCTCACCTCCCTATACTGCAAAAAGGAGTCAACAGCTGCAGTACGCTATGCAGGTGGAAAAGCACGACAGCAGGGAGTCTGTCTGGTTTGTGCATGACAACAAGGTGTACGACGGTACCAAGTTCCTGTCAGGTCACCCAGGAGGAGCTGAATCCATTCTCATGGTTGGGGGTCAAGACGCAACTGAAGAGTTCAATGCCATTCACTCTTCCAAGGCCAAGACCATGCTTGCTGACTACATGATTGGCCAGATCGGCAACAAGGCGGAGGCTAGTGACGATGTCCCTCCTGAAAGGGCGCCCATTGACAAGCAGGTTGGTGCTTCTTTGCTTGGCATGCAACTTCTGTTCTGTACTGTTGTGCATCCATGTGTGACAAGTCCATGCTTGTGGAATGCGTGATTGGTCAGATTGGCAACAAGGCAGAAGTGAGGGATGGTGTGCTGCCTGAAAGGGCGCCTATTGACAAGCAGGTACGGGCTGCTTTGCTCTGCATGCGACTGGTTGTGCAAACTGGGTAGGTTTCTCAGTCATGCGCTGCGCAGATGAGAAGCGTTTTGCCTGCATTGCTGCTGCTGCTGGCCGCTGTATGTGTGCTATGTGGTGCTAAGCATTGATGTGACTGTGGCTGCAAAAAGTTCTTTGTCAATTCATGATGCTGGAGTGAGCTGCATGCCCATAACATCTTGAGGATCGCTAATGCATGATGCAGGACCAATACTTGGTGACATTGGTACAGGCGCGACTGTGTGCTGACCAGTACAGTCTCTGCTGCTGAGTGCCTTCAATGATCACAGTGCTCTGAGTTGTGCTGTATTGCAATGCTGAAAACATTGCGATGTGTCACAGGAGATGAATGATGAGGGCAAGCTTGGGGTGGGGGGTGGGGGCCACACCAAGTTTGCCTTGAACCCCAAGAAGAAGCTGCCCTTCAAGCTCAAGGAGAAGATCGAGCTGTCACACAACACACGCCTGTTCAGATTTGCCCTGCAGACCCCTGAGCACCGCCTGGGCCTGCCTATTGGCCAGCACATGTTCTTCTATGCAAAGGTACACACCTCTAGCACCTGTGCTGAAGTACGCGACATACTACTGTGGTCACTTGCAAAGGGTAGCTACCTACTTGACTCTTTGGCAATTTAAGTCGCCCTTGATTCTCAACTTGCCATGTTTTGCCAGTTTGCCCTGTGTGGCAGTCAAACGGCTCTGTCATGCCGGCCACCCGCTGGTCAATGTTTGCTGCTGCATCATGGGCATGACTGCATGTAGCAGGGCATCACTTGCTATTGCTGCTTCTTACTTGTCACTGTCAGCCTGTGTTATCAACACTGCAAATAACAAGCCCTTTGTACGGCTGCTGGCAGTTTGCACCAATTGACACAAACAGAGATTTATTGGAAATGCAGGACAAGGGTGAGATGGTGATGCGAGCCTACACCCCCACCAGCTGTGATGATGATGTAGGTTACTTCGATCTGGTGGTGAAGGTCTACTTTGCCAACACCAACCCAGCCTTCCCTCTGGTGAGGCTTTGTGCCTGCTGTGGTGTGCTGTGCTGTGCATTACAATTTTGATGTTTATGTAAATGAAAATGGCTGTGACTCATGAGTTGCACTTGTGGAAATAGTGTGACTGGCGTGTGTATGAGCACTGAATTGCACCCGTTGCCATGACAGATACAGCAACCTGACTCTGTTCACAGCACACGTTGTTCATATGGCTTTGCTGTATTGCTTCCTGTCCTGCCAAAGCTCCCAAGTGTTGCAACATGCTTAGTCAGGTTTATGAGCTGCCCAGATAGCTCAGGCCTTTTGCTAATGCAGGGAGGGCGCATGACGCAGTATATGGAAAAGATGGCAATAGGCGACAGCATTGATGTGAAGGGACCTCTGGGTCACTTTGTGTACAAGGGCAAAGGCATCTACAGTCACCATGGGCATGAAGGCAAGGTGAAGCAGATGAGCATGATTGCTGGAGGCACCGGCATCACTCCCATGTGGCAAGTGGTCCAGGTATTCGTCCTTTGTAGGTCCTGTCTGAATGTCAGTGTCTGAGTGTCAGTGTTTTGAGTGTCACTGTCTTGATGGCACTGTCTTACTGTCGCTGTCTGGTTGTCGCTGTCGGAGTATTCAGTGTCTTTCACAGACATCAGCATTTTCTTCTGCACCCTTAAAGCAGATAACTTTGATCTGATACTGCAGTTTGGGCTGTAGATAGTGAATGTTGTTTGTTAGCAGGTCATGTCTAGTTGCTGGTCGCTTTGACAGCAAGTGCTGACTTTCCTGGCAGGCTGCACCACAATCTGCTGATGGCAAAGAGCGCTGAAAAGCAGAAATGTACGTTTGCAGGCGGTTTTGAAAGATCCTGAGGACCCCACCATGATCAAGCTCATCTTTGCCAACCAGACACAGGATGACATCCTGTTGGAGCAGGAACTAGATGCATTGGCGCAAGATCAGCGCTTCTGCATACACTATCTGCTCAGCAGACCCAAAGATGGCAAATATGAGAAAGGCAGTGTGGGGAGAGTGACCATAAACCTCATGAAGGAACAATTGTTTGGGTCTTCAGAAACCACACTGGCATTGTTGTGTGGGCCTCAAGGCATGATTGATCAGGCGTGTATGCCAGCTCTGGATCAGCTGGGCTACCCGAAGGAGAACATTGTGATTTTCTGAGGTCCTGGCCTGTGTTGAGTATTGCGGCAATTCTAGAGTAGAGAACTTGCATGTTGGTTTTCATGGTGCCTGTACCATATTGCTTCGACAAGGTCAAGTGCAGCTTGATGGGGCAAACAATTTGTTCATTGTTTGCTGCAGCGTCTCTACTGTTGATCTTCTACTGACACTATCCTGAGCACATTTTTGAGATTTGCAAGTGGTGCAGTTTAACACAGTTCATTCTATTTCATTTGATACTTTAGTATTGTTTGCGTGAGAAATTGCAGCAGACAAAGACATGCTGTCAGATGTTTTAACACCTAGGCAGCTGCAATTTGCTGACCTGATCAATTGTTTTAGCATGCAGCTGTCCCCAGCAATGTAATCAAAAGCAAGTTTCATTGTGAAGCACCATGTAATGTAGAATGGCATTTGTTGTCCTTTAGACTTGGTTTTGTCCGAACCCGTTTAAGTTGATGCAACACATCGCACTTAGCACTGCTACAATTTTCATGTGCGGTTGACAGCTTGTGCGGTCTAGCAGTCTGCAGTAAATGCACACAGCAGCCTTGCATACGAGGCATGACACTCAGGCAGTTACAAGACTGTTGGGAAAAGAACTCCCATTTGAGTGTGATGCCAGTGCTCTCTCTACACAGTCCACACTGAAATCAGCATGTGTCCTAAAACCCAAAGAATGCATGTGTCCAATGTAAGTGCATATCTAAAGCTGCATGATGGTACAGGGCAAGACATCAAATCTATGAGCCTTTTGAGGTCACTCATGTGGCCAGCGACAACAGCAGGGCTGTGCCTCTCATGATCCAGTGATCTGAATCAGCATTGCCACACTTCAAGTCTACATTGATCATGAAGGATGGCCGCTCCCTTGTGCCTGTCCTGTGTGGGTATATGTACAAGGGGCAACTGTACAAGCCCTTCTGAGACTTCTTCTTGTTTTCAACTGGCTTGAACAGGAAGACAGGCATGGGCACAATGAGCTCCATAGGGTTGGGCTCGCACAAACAGCCCTCCTCAAAGTCCCATCCCGCCCCTTCAAGGAACATCCCCTGCACAGCAGAATCAGCTCAGCTTCAGCACTGTGTTGAGTCAAAGGACTGAAGTCAATCTCTGTTGGCAGAGGGGACTCACAAAGCAGGCATGACGCCAGCATCTGTTGCCAAGTCAGCTAGGAGAGAAGATGTGATGAGTCAATGCAAAATGCCTCAGAGCTGTGCACTTTCTATGCAGTTGAGATGGCTGAGCATGCTTTGGTAGCAGGCAGGCAAACAGCATTGTGAAGCTGCAGAATGGCATGCTCCGCAGTGTGCCCCGGTTTGGATTTACCTTGACGTAGACTCCCTCCTTGGGTGGCTGTTGCAGCTCACGCTCATCGATGTTGACTACGCTGTACTCAAAGGACAGGCTGTCGATAGGGATGCTGTTCTTCCGAGCAGTTGTCTGCAGACATGACGCTCGTGTCAGAATGTTATCAGTACATTGCACACATAACTCACCACCTTGGCATGAGCAAATCTGTCACACAGTTTGCTGAATGGGCATTGCACTCGATGACAATCCCCAGCTTAGGCCTGTGACTCACTGCAGGCTTGCTCAATTGGATGTTGTGCAGTGTGACAGGTGGTCAAGCTGCAGATTCTGCTTTGTGTGACAGCAGGGCTATGCAACTTCAGCATGCAATACAGCTGAAAAGCACAGATTGCTGGCAGATCACTACATACTCAGGCTGTCAGATGGAGTGAGGCAGACCTGCAGGACGGCAGTCAGGAAGGCAGTGGGGTATGTAAAGCCAGCCAGCCAGTAGCAGACAGGGTAGCCCTTGTCAATCCAGCGCTTCAGCTGGTCCAGACGCTGAAGCAGGTCACGTGTCCAGGGGCCCAGAGCCTTCAAGCTGGGATATGCCTTCAGCCAGGCTGGCGGCACCTGCACATATGACACACCATCAGAATCACTCATGATGGGACTAGCCATTGTACACACAATGATGCCTTGCGACTGCTCATGATCAATACGCATCAGCAGCGGTAAGTGTGCTGGAGGCTTTCACTTCAATATTGGTGCTATGGTTGTGAGGGGCATCATCGATTTGCTTGATGGCAACTGAGCATCAGCAAGTAGTGATTGGCAGCAAAGCATACCTTGGCACTGAACAGGGCATCAGCGATCTCATCCAAGTCAGCTGACATGACTACCAGGCCCTTGAGGCCAGCCTGCACCTGGCTGCAGCTGCTGCAAAGCCGCACCAGCAGGCTGTTGTACCGCTCCACCTCTTGCAGCAGCACAACATGCAGCGCTGATGGGTCTGATGCCTTGCTCTTCATTACTGCCTCCAGGTCAAATGGCCCAGGCACCTGTTCAGGGGGCATGACTAAGTGCAGTGCATTTGATCTGTGGCTGCTAAGGGCCATCACTGCATATCATGAGCATGATGAGACACATCAAGTGCAAGTGCTCAGAGCTGTCACAGCCAGCCAGAGCCTTCAGTCTGCTGGTCAGAAGCAAACAATCAATCATCAAGCGTTGAATTCAGAGGTTTGCAAGCCAGATGTGACCTGCTGAACTCCTTGGTTTCAAACCACAGCAATGATGCTGCAAATAGAAGGACTGAGTCATGTTTGTTCAGGGAAGCTTCCATTGCATGCAATACACCTTGTCAAAAGCTATTGTAGGCTGACTGCCACTTTGCATTCAACAGCTAGGCATGTCAATTATGACAGGCAGTACCTGTTCCAGCAGGTCAGCGCAGATGGCTGCAACAGTGTCCTCCCTCGACCTAGCGCCAGGGGCAAGGGCCGTCTGAGGCTGCAGCGACAGCAGACTCTCAAGCACCAGCCAGCTGTCCTCTATCTGGTAGGCGATGTCGGCATTAGGGTGCTGCCCAAATGCCTCTGCGCGATCCACTGCCGGCAGAGTGCCAATGTAGTCCTGCAGTTAGGCAGCTCTATCATGATGCTGGCCAACAGCTTTGAGCATTGAGACAGGCTATGTGCAGTTGCTCTATCTGCAGCCTACAGGAATAGGCTCATGTGTTCATCACACCAATGTCGGCACCCAATCAACCCATTGGTCTCATGTCAGCTCATATGCTATGCAGGCAAAGCATAGCTGCAAGCTTTATTCGCAATCTGTACCAGAGTACTGTGGACGTTGATGATGATGGCAATCAGGACAAATTGCACAAAGGTGTACCTTGAAGCCTTGTAGTGAAGAGGCTTCAGGGATGCAGTACAGCGGCAGAGGCGACAAGGGGTATGCTGGGATGGTCAACGCCTCCTCACAGTAGAACCTGAACAGCAAAGCAAGCTCTGCACCTCAGTCATTGTCATGCACCTCTCAGCACGAACTGTATCGAGTGATTGCGCAGCTGCTGTCCTCTGTAAGCTAGCGCTCTGAGGTTTTGCAGCGACCAGATACAGCAGCCATTGAGGCTAAGGCAGTGTTGACATGAAGCAAGAGCCAGTCCAAGCAATCAAGCAAATGAGCAATCAATGGACCTCAGAGTCTTACTTACTTCATAGGGGCTTCACCCAGACAATTTCAGGAGGCAATCAATACTTGCTGTCTAGTGATGTCAGCCAAGAGGTGTGGCGATTCACATGTCTTGTTGGCTTACTTGTTGAGGTAGGAGTTGAGGACACGTCGATCCAGCTCATCTGTGACTCTTCCACCGTAGTTGGCCTCTGCAATGAGGTACTTGAGGGCCGCCCAGGGAGTCTCCACATAGCTGTCCAGGTACTTCTTCAGCAGGTCATCTGACACCTGCAGGCAAATGTTTGCTCTCCAATCTAGCTTTCATGTCTAGTCAACATTCTGCTGTAACTAACAAAGCGCCCTTTGCTTTGCCCTGAAAACAGGAACATACTGTTGTGCAGCAGTAGCCCCATTGTATTCATTCAATGACAGTGCTCCTTACAACCAATGCCTTGATCACCAAGAAAGCGTCCTTATATCAAATGGGCCTGACTCAGAGATGCCACTGCAGTCCAACTGCAACGTTTTGTTCTCAAAACTGCACTGTGCTTACACTGACTATTCTATCTAGATTTTGTAAATGAGAAAGCAGCATCAATGCTAGTGCAAAAAAGAAAGCCGGGAGCTGCAGCACCTTGTAGTCTGTGTCATTGAAGTCATAGGGAATGTTGAGACCAACTGATCTGAACTTGCGCCGCTCCAGCAGTACAGAGTGGAAGTAGATGAGCGCAAACAGCAGCTTCTGGTACTTGTGCTGCGCCTTGCACTCTGTGTAGCTCTCCTCACTGACTGTGTTGTACAGCCGCGTCAGGTTTGCGCGCAGCCCCTGCACACGTATTCCAATCATTGTGCAGGCAAGCACAATGAACTAAGTGACTTGTGTGGCTGCATGCAGTGACTGACAATCACTCAGATCAGCTGCTGTACGTGTCTCATCCGCTACATGTTTCAATCACATGACATGACTCGCAACAGCGAAGGATCAGACATGCACTGCTTCATATATACAGTGCTTACATGAAGCATGCTTCGCATGCCTTTTGGAAAGATCATGCTGCATGACAGCACAGTCACACAATATCAGGCGGCTTGACCCTGTCTGGACATGAAACACAGTACAGCTGTGATTGGCAGCACAAGGGGCACACCTTGGGCGGTTCAGTGGTCATCTTGATACCCCGCTGCAGGATAGCAATGGGGAAGAGGGGGGAGGGGCTGCTGGACAGCCACAGGCGGAAGTCAGGGTGGGGCTTCTTGGCCTCTAGCCCTTCTACCAGCTTGTCTAGGGCAGGCAGCCAGCTGGTCATAAGATGACAGTTGGCCAAAAACACCCAGTGGCCACCCACCATGCCCTCCTGAATCAGCTTGGACGCTACTGGCGCCTGCAACGCCAACAAAAGCCAATAGGAAGGCAGAAGGATAGATACAGAATATTGTGCAATGGGCATATTAGCTACAACTCAGCTTGAGAACAATCAGAAGAATTACATGATTTACAGACAAGAAATCAGCCTGAGAGAAATGCCTAGGACAGTCGTGTGGGTGGCTTGAGAAGATTGAGGAGAGTCACATGGGTCAGACTGACCTGGCCTTGCCCCAATGCCACTGTGAAGAATTTAGCATCCATGCCGCGCTCCACAGCCAGCTTGCGCAGGATCTGGGTGGGGTCCACCCCAGCAGACAGCACAAAGATGAGGGGCGACATGGGGGTGGAGTCCCCAAGGGTCTCCCCAAGATCAAGTACAGGCGGCTCCACAAACTTGCGTCCCAGGGAGTTGGCGACATAGCTTGTGGAGGCAAAGATGGCTCTGTCAGGTCTGCAGGCACCAGCATATACAATTCAGTACAACAGCATGACTCACGCAAGCATGCAGTAAACTGTGATAGCAGTCAGCATGTTTGATATTTGCTTAGACTAGTAGTAGTAGCTGGTTGACATGCATGCAGCAGGTCACATCTGTCTCAAGCTGGGCTGCTGACAAGAGATTCAGAAATGCTCGTCGGTTGCGTAGTTTGCAGTTTGTTTAGCCATACAGAGCAGAAAGCAGCTTGCCTGAGGCATCTGATGAGCACCATGCGCTGCAGCTCATTGCACTTGGCTTCCCATTCACCAGGCAGCTCAGTAGCCTCAGGCTCATTGGCACGGTACCACCTCTCCCAGGCATCAATAGAAGTCTCAAAGCTGCCAATGATACCCTGCATCACAAGCGTGGTTCAGCTCACACAAGACATGGCACTCATGGTTTCAATGTCAACTAAGATACTTCCTCTTGGCCACGAAGAGATTTCTTGATGACTATCACAAAGCCAAAAGTGTCATGCAGTGCTAATAATTCAGTCAGCATGGGCCACGTCGCGGATACATATTTGGCCATGAAAGGGAAAAGACCTTGAAATTGGGCAGGTGGTCATTGATGCAGCAGTCAAAAAGGGAGCCTTGGCAAAGTCACAACTCTGCACAGGGTACAAGGTACTACCCCTTGCCCCAAAGTATACTATTACTCACCCCAAAGTGTGCAGGGTACGTGGTACAGGATACAGGGTGTAACAACAGAGGCAAAGGCGACCTTGAAGATGGGCAGATGGTCGAGCTCAGTTTTGCTGTCCCAGCAGGGGTCAGACAACCAGGTGGGCCCTGAGTTCGGTGATACATCAGCCAACAAGGCATACCCCAGGTAAGACGCATATGGACAAGGAACAAAAGCCTGCCTTGAAGTTGGGCAGGTGGTCCAGCTCAGTGATGCTGTCCCAGAAGAGGTCAGACAGCCAGGCGGGCCCTGATTTCAGTGGTGTAGTAGAGAATAAGGCACATCTCTAGCAAATCAGATCTGTAGAAGAAACAAAAACCTACCTTGAAGTTGGGCAAGTGATCCAGTTCAGTGATGCTGTCCCAGGAGAGGTCAGACAGCCAAGCGGGCCCTGGGTTGGGCGGCTGTTGGGAACGGTCCAGCACTTGTCCACCTTTGAGGAAGAATTGCCACTCCTCACTGTTGACCTGGGAGGCTGACTGCAGAATGCGTACACACATCTGCAGTGACAGCAGCAGCTTGTGCCGCTCAAATAGACCCCTGCACCACAGTACAGGACAAGTCAGCTTCAACAGTTTGGTAACGCAGACGGTGCTGTCTGCTTCCAACAATCAAAGCGATCACGGTGTCCAGCAAGACTTACAGGTAACATGCTAGTGGCCTGCTTGGCTGACTTGCTAGGGCAGTCAGCTTCAGGCTCAGAATTGAGATCAAAAGGGCTGGGACAGTGGCAGACAGCCTAGGAGTGGCAATCTTTGTACAGTTGAACGACTTCTAGGATTCAGACCAGACAAGCTGGTATGTGTAATCATTTTGAGGTGATTTTATAGACAGCGTAGGTGCGGTAGGCACAGAACAATTGAGTGTCTTCCAGGCTTGGAGTTGAGACAAGAACGGCTGGTAAGTGTAATCACCTTGAGGTGTATTTGTAGACAGCATAGGTGTGGTAGTCATTGAGATGCTTGATGCGCTCATCCAGCTTGTCAGCCTTGGTGCTCTTCTGGATGCTGATGAGGAACAAGTCGTTGTAAGCGTCCAGGGAGAACTGATACATGGGGTCCACGCTGGCCAAGTCATTCAGCACAAAGTATAGGATGGCGGCACGCACACTGCAGGGCTTGTAGGCTGCAGCTGCTGCCTCTATCTGCTTGGCGGTCGCCTCTGCCACCTGCCACATGAAGGAATGGTCAGATGTCTGTTTTATCAGAGCCTACCAGAACTACATTTGGTGCAGCATATGCCTTGTGGTTGTGGTCAGACATACAATGTTGCATGGAGGCAATTCATACGGAGATTGGCAGGTTTTGTACTGGCTGAGGTATGCTGAGACATGCCTGGTTGTCAGCCTAGTGATGGCTTTCAAATGGGATCAGTGGTCCAGTCTGCTCTGCTGAAAGCAACAACAGCAGCAGCTTTGCTTTGCAGCCAATGTCAAGGTCTGCTTTGCAGGCAAACACGAGAGCAGCAATTATGCTGAGCAGGCAACAGGAGGGGGCTGGAGTTGGCATCACAGGCAACACAACTAACAGCAACTGCGCTGTGCAGGCATGTATTTGATATTACAGGCAATGCAAACACCATGGAGGATGCTGTGCAGTTGATGATTTGCCTGCAAATGAAGAGGGGCAGTGGGTGTGGTGGCAGACCTGTAGAGACTGGTTGACTTGCTCCCAGGTGGTCTTGGAGGCGTCCAGAGTATTGATGAGCTGGATGTTGTCCAGCAGGCTGCCAGTGGCACTGGACAGCAGCTGCAGGATCTGGTCTTCCAGCTCAGCCTGCAGGCCAAAACCTTGTGTGTCAAGCCAGGGGCGCCACCATGCCCATACCCATCAGAGAATGATTACTCTTGCAAAAAGTTGCAGAAACAGCTGGCTGAGGCATGCTTAGACTTAGACATGAGCTCCTGAAGGCATCACTAGAGACCATATTCTTGCACTCCTCAGCATGCATAGCACCTGGCAGCTAGAGTGCTTAACAGTGCGCCAACAGCAGGCATACAAAGAGTTTGAGCTGATACACGATGATGCGCATGAGCAGCATCTTCTAACAAGCACAAGCAGCAGCAGCAAGGGATGCACGACTGTGTGCGCTTGCCCTGTGCCACCTCGACCACCAGCGCAGCAGCAGTGTCTCATGACAAGCTTAAGCAGGTGGTGGGAAGGGATGCATGCCTGTGTACGCTTGCCCTGGGCGACTTTGACCACCAGCTCATTCTTCTGCCTGTCTAGGTCAGCCCGCTCTTGCTTTACAACAGTGTTCAGCAGCTGGGCTTCCAGGCCCTGCTGCTTCACCGCAAAGTTGACTAGCATGACCTTGGTGCTGACCTCAGGCGTGTAGTGCGGGTTGCCTGCGCAACACCAGCATCAGTCCTTATGCTTTGTTCATTGACCTGTCTCAACCCATCACTGCCCTTCTCCAGCTGAGTTCTCCTTGGACCATCAGCTGTTGCATTGCTGGGCACATGCTAAGCATAATGCATGGTTTTGTTAAAAGATGCCTGCACAAGTGACTGCACTGAATTGTGTGGTCCAGCCACGATGGCCAGAATGCTGACACTATAGCGAGCAGAACTTGAAGCGGTGCATGTTGTGCATGCATTTGTTTTAGGTCAGGAATGCTGTCCTGGCTACAGGTATGGTTTGCGTCTATAGCAGTTGGATGCCTACCCAGCTTGGTGGTGATGTATAGGCGGAAGTCAGGGTTGAAGTCTATTTCCTTGTCCCCTAGCTTGATCAGTATAGAATTGCCACGCTTGACAAAAGCTTTGGCCAGCACTGGCTCCAAGCTAGGGTCCAGCTCCTCACCCACATCCTGCAAACAAAGTGAGACTGTCCACTGCTGTAGTAACTGATCATTGTATAACATACGCTCCCTGCTGCTGCTAGTAAATGCTGTAACCAATACGCACTGCTATGCATGAAAGCTGAAGTGTGTACCATGAAAGTCAGCAGACACAGGACTGCTTCCAGAAATGGACCAAGAGCATGTGATAATTTCTTTAATGGTGAGCATCAGTCATCAGACAGAAGGTCAACAATGCTGGCACTGCCAAAGGCATGTATCACAGAAGTTGGACAATGTGCATAACATCACACTGGCCTGTAGCAGCACAGGATTGCCAAATTGTATGGCATTCTCCATCTGGCGCAGCAGGTCTGTCATGCCAAGATTGAGGACACGCAGGCCATGCCCGCCTTCCATGTTCTTTATCCACTTGTTGGCTTGCCCCTGTCAACATGCACAGTCCATGTCACAGATTGTCAAGCAGTCTTGTCCCGAGCAAGTGCATGCCTGCTTCTATTGTGACTTGACTGATATTGGACAGTTCTCAAGTCTGGTACACTGCGCACAATTTATGTGGGGCCAATATCCAAGGCATTGAAAGGTGAATATTGACACAGCATGCACAGCAAGCATCGCCAAATTCAGCCATTGCTGCTGTTCATGCAACGTGCTATGGCTAGGAATGCACAGATAATACAGTGCGCACAAACATGCCACATGCTACCCTTCCGTAGAAAACAAACTCAAAAGGCCATGACTTCTGGGTACATCAGCATTGCAGCATATGTGACGCAAAACAGGGACACAAGGCGCCTGAGGGTCGATCATGAGAGGCTGCTGATGTTCATGCCAAATGTTGCGGCCTGGAACACACAGACTATGTAGCATGCACATGCACTCACACGCAATGACCAAAGCCATGCTTCTGTGAAGGAGCGGTTCAAGCTGCAACAGCTCATAGGCCCATCAGCTAGTTTGCAACACATGTGATGCAAAAGAGGCCAGGAAATTACCTGAGGGTCAATCATGAGAGGCCAGCGGGAGCTGCGAGTGACCATGACTCCGTTCTCTACAGAGAATGAGTCAGCTGGCAGGCCAGCAATGGTCCAATCCCGCACGTCCTTGGGGTCTGCCAGGAAGGAAGCAAAGTCAAACTCCTCCAAAGCTGGCAGATTGAGCGCTTTCACCTGCAGCGCCCAAATGATCACATGCGCAAATTTTGCTGCGGTCAACTGCTTGTCCCTTTGCCATTGGCGCAGGCATGGTCAGAGACAACCAGCAGTTGCTTTGAAGAAGTGACAGATTAGTTATTGGTGTTCTCGTGAGAATTGAGATTGGGTGAGCAGGGTCGCCTTGCATGGCAGTCAACAGAGTTGCATGTAAAGACAGGACGCAGCAGTTCACAATAGTGGTCGCATTCTGGGCACAGCTCATCCTGGTAATGAGGGTGTTGCATTGCATGTGTCTCAGGTGATGACCTGCTTCTGCCAGGTGTGCTTGGCAAGGGCCTCCCTGTACTGGCTGGGGAAGGGCCCAGCATAGCTCATGAAGGCACTGGCCAGGGCGACATCACCAGGCAGGGCTGCCAGCTGCGCCTCCAGGCCCACAATGCTCACCTGCCACCGTGACCGCTCGCCAGCCAAGCCTGCAATGCACGTGCTGTTCAGGCAAGCCGCTGCACCTCTGAGGAGTTTGCCTCAGGTGCTCTTGGTGCACGTTGTGCATCTGAAGCTGAATGTAGCAGCTGACCTTTGCATGCCATATGATTGATTTGTCTCTGTGGCTGCACATGCCACACACAATGATGCAGTGTTGCACAAATTGCAAGGGAACGTGGCGGGTCCAAGAGTGTGCAATGCCATTGCCTGTGTGACCGATCCAATCTTGACGTCGACTGAGGGCACAGAATCATGGGATGTGTGTTCTGGCCAGAGTTTCTTATGTGTCTGTCTGTATGCTATGCAGCTGTTCACCTGACAAGAGCTTCTCAGCGCGCTGCAGCTTGCCCTCAAGATCTTCCAGCTCTTCTTCCAAGGCTTTCTTCTTCATCATGCTACCCTCATACTGATCCTGCAGAGTTACAGGCTAGATGTCAGCACTTGTTTGACCTGCCTTTTGCCTGGACTTGTAAACGCTCTGAGTCATGACACTCTCATATTGCAATAGGTTATAGCAAACATTTGGCCTGAGGTTGGAAACGGCCTTGGTGACTTGAATTGAACTTCTGATCAAGAGATGCAGCAATCATTACAGCCTGTGGGTACAAATGCACAAAGGTCAACCCTCATTTGGTCTAGTACCAATAGCACAACTTGTTCAACAATCGCATCCGATGGTCTTGGAGCATAGAACACAGCAATGGGTCAGCTGTCTCTTAAGCACAACTGGCTTCAGCCAGGGGCAAACTAACCTTGAGGGCCTGCACTTTGGCAAGAACCTCTGCCAGCTGGGCTTGAGCTGCAGCCAAGGCAGTCTGCTTCTTGGCCAAGTTCTCTTGGGCTGTCTTGAGCTTGTTACGCTTAGGTGCTACATCCTTGGCCACAGTGCCGTAGGTTTCCATGGCGCGCACCCACAGACACAAACCCTTGGCTGCCAGTGACACCTTGCCCACCACCTGCATCAGATGTTCGATGCGGGTTGGTGACAACAGAGAGAAGGCAAATTTCATGCCTTGAGGCATCGTATTGGTAGCCTTTGCAGGTAGGATCAGCCAGGAATACACTGGTGACACCAAATGAGAAATGACATGCCACCGCAACATCAAGCAAGAGCACAGTGAGCTATGTGCTAACTGCAGGGTTGAACAATGTTGTTGATGAGCAGAGCCACTGTGGCTCATGTGACCAAAGCAGCAGATCCCCAAGGACTGCAGATTCAAAGGTCGATAAACATGCACAAACACAGGACTCACTTCTGGCGTGAACTCAGGATTAGTGGTAAACTTCTGCAGCTTTTTCAGCAAGGCGTCATTCAGCTTGTCCTTGTCAAACTCAAGCAGCTTCATCATGAAATTGGCATCTCCCAGCTGCTTCTTGGCTTCATCCCATGTTGGGGTCTTCTGCAGTACTGTCATCACCCCTGACAGTGTAAGCTCAACGAGCGCTGGTGGCTTGGCATACGCCTGCATTGTTGCACAAATCATTACTTTTCCATGCTTATATACACAACAGAAGTCATCAGCAATGCCTCTATGTCTAGAGCTAGCTCAAGGTATCACACCGTTAAAAAGACATGACGAAGGGGCAGAACAGAAGGACGATTGTGATAAAGCAGCAGAGCGCCACTGGTTGATGGACAAGTCTGTGGCTAACGCCAACAGAGCAGTGAAACTGCAGCACAGGTCACAGATCTGCAAAACAGTGCATGCATGCTGCATTTCACAAGACAGCTCATCACGTCTTTATGCGCAGCATGCAAGATGGGCACAGTCAAATGACAACCTTGAGCTCGGACATGTCCTTCTTGGTGAGCACATTTAGGGCCTCCTCAGCTGCCTGTAGGGCTGGCAGAGCCTTGTCCAGACCTGCCTGGCATTCAGATGCAATCGCATTGGCTTCCTCTGCCTCCTTGCCAATCTTGATGGCCTCTGCATTCACCTGCAAACCAGCACCAGCCTTACATGTGACGTCATCTGAACAGGCATGACTGCTTCATGCATGGGTGGTGCGCCTACTGCAGCACGCCCCAAGCAGATTTGCACAGAACGTCAGTACTGCTAGGCACAGGCCTTTAGCCACTAGGATGTTGCAGTTCTTCAATCTTGTAAATACCGGAATTGCAAGAGCACATCTGCGGATCAGTGGGACCTTGTGATGCTCTGCTCGCTGCCAGCGATGAGCCAAAACTCAGGGCAATCTGAGTTTTGGCTTACAGGTTCCATGCAAGCGACTTAGAAGGCAGTCTGTGCCTGTGCAGTCTCGCTTACAGACTCCACGTCAGCAACTTTAGGCTGTGCAATCCCGGCTTTGTGGGCAGACCTGCTTCTCCTGCTCATCTGCTATGCGCTTGTCTTGGACAATGGCAACCAGCAGCTGCTCACAGCTGGTCTTGGCTTCAGCCACCACCACCTTCTTGCTCTGGCACACCACCTGCATGTCTGCTACCTGCTCCCCAGTCTCTTGCAGCTTCTGCAGACCGCCCTTCAGCTTGCCGGCCTTGTTGCCAACTTCCTGACGCTTCTCCTTCAGCATGCCCCTGCAGAGCCATAGTCATGTTGAGCTGTGCCTGATACAAATGCCAACTCAAGTGCTCCTTGCCTCAAGTGTCAGCAACACAGCAACAAAGGGTGATTTTACTGAAGGTCAGTGTTGCTGTCTGCCAACTTCACTGCAAGTGCAAGCTGGCGCATACAGCAAGACTGTTCTGAAAGATGCAAGAACGTCACAATTCCATCAGAATGATTATACTGCAAAGGTACAGTCAGGGTGACAGCTAATGCTTGTGAGTGTGAAAGCTAAGAGTACAAGAAGTCATGCACAGACACACCTGTAGCCACGCACTGTCTCCAGATAGTTTGTAGGTGTGACGTAGTTGTGCCGCTTTAGCTCCTGTAGCATCTGCTTGCTGACATCTGCAACTGACTGATGGGCTGTCACAAAGACCTGCAGATAGATTCACTGGTGAGTGCAGCATCATCGTCGTCATACTCGCCAGTGTCTAGGCAAAAGCGTGTTTCATGTAAATTATCTTTGTGACAACTTGACCATTGCAGCCTGAGCATACTTACTTAGCATGACATTGATGTACGAGGAAGTGGACCAGTAGTCATATCACAAGTCAAACATGAATGTCTACCTGGCACATGTTAGATTTGATCTCCTGTGAGCCAAGGTCCTCATCAGCAAGCTGCTTGGCTGCCACTTCATACAAAGCATCTGCTGGCCACTCTGTGAACCAGTCTATGGTGGTGCAGTTCACCAGACCTGCATGTCATGCCACATCAATTTACAGCACAGTAACGGTTGCATGCATCAGAGTAGCTCTGAACGTGCTGTAGCTTCTAGCCAAGTTGATGGGTCAAGGGTTCTGCAATGAGGTGATGCGGAGGCGACTCAGCGTCTTTGTACTTCAGAGCCATGGCATCCCTTTCAAACACATTGAATGCCAGAGAGCTTGCTGAAGCTGAGCTGCTCAACATGCTTGATGCATCGGCTGACACAATTGATTGGACAGACGGACCTGGGAACATCCTGCAGCGCTCCCTGAATGCCTCTCCAATGGGACTGAGGCACAGGATGACGTGCAGGTTGGTGCGCACACGCTCCAGGAAGAAGGCATACAGAGCATCTGTGGTTTCGCCAGCACCGTCCTTCTTGGCTGCTGCCCTGACTTCGTCCAAGACCCCTGCTAGCTCATCCTTGGGGAACAAGTTGGGTACCTCCCCTGCAGGCAATCACCCCACAGCAATGTTGTAGTTGTGGTTACAGAGCAAGTGCATGGGTTGTGCTTGAGTTGCATGCAAATGGCAGTCTGCATATGATGCAGTGCACAGCACAGAGCAATTGACCAGTGGAAACAAGGTCAACAGGTATGGCCTGGTGTGAAATGCACTGGGTGGTGTGCATGTCAGTATGGCAGTCGTACCTGATGTCAAGATATTGTTGATGTCCTCCAGGAAAGTCTCTTGCACAATCTGGGTCTCATCAAACACAAACACTGTCGGCTTGTTCTGACATCCAGCCTGCAGGCAGCACGAAGTGCACTGTAATTCAAGCCACCAGGCACTCATCATTTCAATGCAAATATAAAATATGCGAAGGAAGTGCTAAATGAATGGCCTGGTTCATGCTTTTCTATCACTGCAGTACTTACCTGTCTATACAGATTCTTCAGATCCTCCCTGAACTCAGTAATGCGGTAGCCTTTGCTGATCTCAATGCTGAAGCATTTTTGGTCTGCAACATAGGTGGCAAGGCGGCTCAGGCTCTTGCGCCCACTGCCACCAACCCCCACCAGCAGAGCATTGCCACGCGGTTGCATCAACACCCGGTGAATGCGGCAAACATGCAAGATTGCATCCCTGCACATCATGAAACACAAGCTTCAATTGCAATGCATGCGCAGAGCACATCTGTGCTGTGAGCTTCAGGTCACCCATGTATTGACACAGCAGCAATGCAGCATACAGGACATGATGCTACATAAAGGCGTGGTCAAGGGCAATCGAGGGCTATACAATCCAGTTTTCATGCCGTCTTGGAGTAGCTGGCATAATTTCCGCTAAGCTCAAAGGAAACCACAATTCAAGCAGAGCCAGCCAGATGGGTGTACCTGAACAGCACCAGCTCCATGGCACTCTTGCCAGGCTCAGAAGCATAGTCCTCCAGCTTTGACATCAGCAGATCCTGCATGGCATATGCATTTGTCACTTGCAAACTCATCACCAAAACACTTCCCACAGCTGAATGTACCAGACCATGCGCAACTCTCACTCACAGCCATTGGCTAGCACGTGTGCACTCACTTCATTCTAAACATATGCTAGACTGGCTCAGCAGGCCCAGCTAGCTACATACTGGAGCAATCTTTTGTCTCCATCCAAGCTGGTCCTGTGCTAACCTAACCATTTGTATCGAGCATGGATGTCATGATATGATCAAGGCGACCGCCAATGGACTACAGCTGCAGGAGCTGCAATAGGCAGCTGCTGCAATCTCACGTTTAATGCGGCAAACTCTGTCACAGGCTCGCAAGGTGGGTTCTAGTGGTGCGCATGGAGGACACAAAGGGAGGACACAAGAAGTACTGCGATCAGCTGCAGCAACCTCACCTTCAGGGCTGCAAAGTCTGTGTCAGGCTCATAGGGTGGATTTCCAGTGCTGCGCATGAAGAACACTCAGAGGAGACACAAGAAGTACTGCAGGCAGCTGCAGCAATCTCACCTTTAGGGCCGCAAAATCTGTGACAGACTCGTCAGGTGGGTTTTCAATGCTGCGCATGAAGGACGCAAAGGGAGGACACAAGAAGCACTGCAGGCAGCTGAAGCAATTTCACCTTCAGGGCTGCAAAGTCTGTGACAGGCTCATAGGGTGGGTTTGTAGTGGTGTGCATGAAGGACCCTAAGGGAGGACACCAGGAGACAATGTGTGCAGTTACTGCAATCTTACCTTCAGGGCTGCAAAGTCTGTGACAGGCTCGTAAGGTGGGTTTTCAGTGGTGCGCATGAAGGAGACAAAGGGAGGGCAGTCATTGCCCTCGCCAAAGAGCTCATCCCAAGTGGTGCCAAAGATGGCCTTCAGCTTCTCATCTAGCTGCCCCTTCAGCCAGGTGCGGTCTGCTGAGTCCCACATGCGGTCTCCAAGAATGCGGAATGTCTCGTGACACCACAGCTGCAGCATGGCATCCTGCACCAAAACACATTGTTCAGCATCTGCACAGTGCAGGGATGCCAGTCTGATACAAGCAACAGCACGCACAATGGTACAACTGACCTGATGCTGCATGGCAGCATAGCAGACATCAGAAGGGCAGGAGGGTTGGGTTAATGGGGCATCTTTCATCTATCCTACTTGTCGGAGAGTACATTGAGCAATTGGTGGATTGACCAACCAGCTGGACAGAAAAACAAAAGCTCAAGGAAGCAGTTTGTGTTGATTTACCTGGTTGTCATAGAAGGTCTTGGTGGCCTGCATAACTCCCTGGATGATCTTAGCCAGGTCCCTGGTGTTGAAAAGGTAATGTGACTTAGCGGGTGTGGGCAGCAGCTCCTTTGCCACTGCCCTGTACACCTCAATGCTGCCCTGACTGATTTGATCTCCCAAGGGCTTCATGACATCGTCGAAGTCCACCAGCTTGTGGTTCAGCAGGCTGCCAAAGATACGCTTGAGTTGAGCGTCATTTGGGGAGGTGACATTGATGAGTGAGAAGCAAGCCTGCAGCATGCAGATAGCAATGATAACAAGAAGCATTGCACTTCCACACTCATAAGACGTGTTACTAATGTGCTTTTGACACTGATACTAATAAGAAGCATGACTCTTCCCAGCATACATTGCTAGGTATGTGTGGCGCAAAGTCTTGTTTTGCTGGGCAGGATTGTGTTGAGCACTTTGCATATACATCATGCATATGTTGCAGAAGTGCAAAAGCAGCAATTAGCTTGGCATCAAGATCTTGTCAGCATGCTGAGCAGGGTCCGCTTTGCCTTGACTTGAAGCTTCAGGCGTGCACTTACAGCAATTTACATCTTGGGACACCAACAAACAAGCAGTCACGTGACAGGGCTGCATGCTTATGGTGTCATGGCAACAGTGTGAGACCAGCTGACCTGCAGGCGCTGGCTGAAGGCATTTCTGCCTCCTCCAGGTGGAGCCATTGCAGCCATGAGCTGCATGTCCTTGATCTGCTTAGCCTCACATCTCTGTCTGTCATACCTACAGGTGGCAGCACAAACTGAGCTTGGCAACTAAACAGGTTGCTGGACTTTCGTACTGGTGGCACAAAAGCATGCTTGAAGCACTTCACGTGGAGCAGTCAGTCCAGCTGTGACATGCATTTGCCCAGTGAGGGTGATGGCACATAGTCATGTGCTGACAATGAGTGGCATGGGAATCACCATGGGGCTGATGGTAGCAATGTCCAAGACATGCTGACACCGTGGTGACAAAGTCGTCCTTTTTAGGCTGAACACACATTCAAATGCCCTGACACAGCTGACAGGTCAGCAGTACGGTAGTATACCAGAAGCCATAGTCCACCCAAAGCTTCAGCAGCTCCAGAGGTGGGATGAAGCCAAACTTGCTCTTCTGAGGCATGTTCAAGTCGTCTATGAAAGCTATGAGTTGTTTGCCACCAGGTGGGCCAAATACTCCCTGCAGACGCACAACCGACCCTTGGGTCAGCATGGCATGGCTATGTCAGGAGCCTCTGACATGTATAAATTGCTGTTTCAGCAAAACAGACATAGGGCACTCTACCATACTTGGCGAACACCCCATTTCAGGTGACAAGGCTATTCGACTGTCCACAACAGCCACGCCAACTGGATACATATGTTCCTTGGCATTGGAACAAGGAGCAGACCTTGAAACCTGTTTTGCTATGCCAAGTGGCTTTGCAAGTGAGGAATGCAGATGCATTAGTGAAGCATCAAACAAAGAGCGCTGCTCACACAAAAGAAGGCAGATCACCTTGGTACGCTTCTCCAGTTTCCCTTCAATAGTGTCCTGTAAGGAGTTGGAGGAGGTCTGGGCGCTAAAGTTGATGTTGATAGCGCCATAGCCAGATGGCAGGCCTTCTAGGACACTGGATGCCATCATGGTCTTTCCTACCCCCACACCACCCACCAGCAGGGTGTGCAGCCCCAATCGTACCAAGGCAGAAGCAATGAACTTGATCCTGACGGTGTCAACTGTTGGAACCATGACCTTGAAGAATGGAACGTCAGCTGGTGGCCTGTAGGCAATGCACATGGGTTGAGATGTGTATACACAACAGGCTGACAAAGGTGCTGAATTGATGCTGGGTTGATGACATGCATGGTGCTCACTCTTGTGTCACATATCAATTGATGGATGGCAACAGGTGAAGTGTAGCTTGCAGCTTGGCAATTTGCATGTCATTCCAAGCTATCAGCAAGTTGCTAGCAAGCTCATGAGACCTGTTGAAGGATGCCTTGTGCATGAGCAGAGTACAAGCATTCTGATGTATCATGCACATACAACAAGCAGGCAAGCACCTGTAAGTGGAGCTGAGTTTGTTCTCCCAAGACAGCCAGCCATGCTGGTTTGGGTCCACACAGTACTCAAAGACGGTGTCTGTGGTGGGGAAGCGAGTGTCCATTTCTCGCATGAAAGCATCAAACCTGCATCAACAAGTGTGCATGCTCGCTGAACAATGCCCCCTTGTGCAGGTCTTTTCCAGCGCTGCACACATGGCGAGTGCAGGCATACAACGTATTTTTTTGCCAAAGAACAGAACACAACTTGTGGCACTCACAAGCTATGTCCATGCTTAGATTCAAATTCAAATTAAATTTGAATGGATACTTCACAAACATTGGGAGCGTCTTTGCTGCCAGCCTCAGCCTACCCCAGGCCTCCAACTTTCAGATGCAATGGTCAGCAAGTCATCTTCATTCAAGGTCATGCATGCGTATACGTCCATGCAAGATGTGCTTTGACAAGAAGGGCGATCACTTCTTGCGACCATCCTCAGCCAGGGGTCCACCGATGCCCCAGATGAGACTGAACTGGAACCACAGCTCAATCATGGCAGGGTAGTGCTCAGCATCATCAGGCAGCACTCCGTTCTCTGGGGTAGCCAACGCGTCAAAGAGGCGTGTGAAGGTTTTCACACAGCTCAGGCGGTCAGTTGGCACCAGCTCCTTGCACTGCAGCCGCTTGTGCTCCAAGCAGGCTTCCATGTACCTGCATTGTCAAGTGGTGCTGCTGCAGGGAGGGTGGCCAGTTCATGCAGGCAGACTCGGTCATGCAAGTGAAGGCAGATGCCGCTGGCCTGGCCTGTAGTTCAAGGCAAAAGTGTTGCTGATCAGAGCAATAGGCTTGCTCAGGGTTGCTAGCTTGCAAGCTAATGTCATCAGTGCAACATGTTCAGGTGCGCGAAACAGACTCACCAACATGCTGGCGCTGAGTGGCATTGTCATGGCTGAAAAAAGCCGCTAGCCATGGCAGACTTGTTGATGCCACCACAAACAACAAGACATGCTTACAAGATGCATTTCAAGGCAACTCCAGCATGCTGGCTTGTCCTCATTTCTTGTCCCTGTTCATCTGTTGCTACCCCATCTCCTTTGACATGCATCCAGCCATTGCCAAATGTCTGTACCGTGATACGCATCACCTTTCAATGTGCTTAGACAGGTTGGCAACCAGCACATCATTCTTTTTGGCTGCCAGCCAGGAGGTGATGAATGGCTGCCAGCCCAGGTCCTCAACATTCAGGTAAATCATACCGGCACGACTGACTGTGGCTGGGGAGGCCTGGGACAAGTCCTCCACCTCGAACAGGATTGACACCTGTGCATCAACAATACCCAGTCATTAGTAAATGGTATGAGTTGGCTGCCTTGGTTCAGGTCTCAACGAGCTGCTGAGAGACAGCAAATCAAGGCACAAGGGAGAGGACAGATAGCAGGCACATGCTCACTAAAACCCTCAGCATCAAGAAGCTGCATGCTTTGCAACACAAAATCTAGCACAGCACAGGTTTGCATGCACTTTTTTGCCGTGAACATGTATGCCGCCTGATCTGACAATGTACATGCTTGGGCCTGTACCCAAACAGGCTTGTGAAGACAAAGGTCTTTGGTGCATTTGTGGGAATTGTACCTGTGGGCTCATGGAGATACGCTCTCCACTGAGCAACGTCAGCAGCTTGTTGTCATCCAGCAAGGTGTTCATGCTCTCAATCCACAGAGTGTCCACAGGCCCATCGAACAGGATCCACTTCTGGTCTGGGCTCTCATCTTTGCACACAGTGCGCATGATGCGTGCCAGCACACCATCTTGCCACTCATGGGTGCCCTCATCAAAGGACCCATACAGCTCATTGTTGGACAGCGCCAAGGGGTTGATTACATGCACTTGCACCTGCATGTATCATTGTTCTGCTCAGTCCTGTTCTGATACTTGCTGAGCTTGTGTTTGCTCTGCCTGCTCTGCATGGCAAGCTTGCAGGCAAGATCATGGTCTGCATCAACATTCAGCAGCACTGATAGCCATGCACAGACCCCTATCGCAATGTTGCTGCAGATTTTTGTGGGCCAAGGGCATGTCAAGGACTGACATAGCTTCACACTATCTGCTGGAACATACCTTTTGAAACTGCTCACTCTCATGGCCGTCTTTGCGCAGGCGAGCCATAGACCGTTGCAAAGTCTGCCACGCCACACTCTTGCCAGCACCAGTCTTGCCCACGATCATGTTGCCATGGCGAGCCACTTTGCAGTCAAAGATCTGGATGATCTTGGTCACAAACTCTGGCACGACCTGCACAGCAGAAGCAGAGAGCATCAGCATGCAGGCAATCACGTGCACACTTGTAAAGGATGTTGAAAGCAATGCTGTCACTGCTGAGACACTGGCAAGAGTTGCAAACATTGTGTCAGTTGTGCTGCAAGTGCCCATTGGCCAGCTGTACTTCAGGTAATGTCCTGAGCAAGAGATGCCTGAGCACACACTGCTTGCCTCAATCAGAACCTTATGAATATGAAGAGAATGCATGACAACTCTACGTCACAGAGCTTCTGGTGCTGTGCAGAACAAAGCTGAGAACAGACATTGTACCTGCAAATTTTTCTCAACACAAGCGGCATGCAACTCCAATCAGAATATTGGAAGTTCAGGACTTAGCATCTGCACAAAGCTTCTGGTGATCTGCAGCACAGAGGTCAGGACAGGAGCAGCACATGCAAGTGAATCTCACCACAGGTTGCATAACACCTGAATCACTGTACTACGCAATCAGAACTGAGCTTGTGCACAAAGCTTCTTGTGATCTGCAGAGCAGAGTTGAGGACAGGAGCAACACCTGCAGGTTGTTTTCAAGGAGGTCAGCCTCAATGGCCATCTTAAGGGCGCCAGCCGGGGTGGGGGGCTGTTCAACCCCAGGGAAGAGGTCGCTGAGCAGGGCCATGAAGAGAGGCAGGTCCAGATACACCAGCTTAGGCTTGATGAGGTCCAGCATGGTGCGGTACATGATCAACTCCTCTGACACCTCCTGGTCCACACGCTTCAGAGCACCTGGGAGAAACGACGTTCCCTTTGAGCCCCTGATGACGCAAGTGATGATTTGCTGGCAAATTAGCAAGATTGTCACTGCTAGCAATAGCTAGCGACAGAAACTCTCAAGTGCTTGCTACACGAACTTGCACAGCACCTCGGTTGAAGGCAAAGTGCTGTGCTGTGCTAAACGCATTTTGTATCAGAATGAATGGGCAGGAAAGGTTGACACAAGAGCATCAAAACAAGCGATCATGCTCTGCTTGCCAACAGCAAGTGCTCAGGGCAGCAAGTCAAGGGTCAGCTGCTTGCAGAACATCTTGTCCAAATGACGTGTGGTATGACAAGTGTAGGCTAGGAAACAAGCTGGACATACCTGCAGCTCTGGCAATGGGAATGACAAAGGATCGCAGACCATAGTCGTAGTGGTCCTGTTTTGAGAGCTGCTGTTGGGACAGCTCCATGATGGCAATCATCTTCTTTGCCAGCACCTGTAGCAGTGGCGAAAGATTGGCTGGCATCGACATGTGTTATGCACATTTCTGACAAGTACAGAAGTCTTGCACTCAACATGACACCAGCAGCTCTTTAGTCTATACAGGTCTGGGCGCAAGCAAACAGCTGGATGCAGGCATACAAGCTCCTGACTCAATTCAGCAGGTGCGTGTAAAAGCACAGAGTATGATGCAGGTGTACAAGCTGCTGGCCCATTCCAGCTCACCTTGGCTGTGGAGAAGCCTTCTGAGAACATCATGATCTCAGCAATCAGAGTGAAGTCCGGCACCATCATAGAGACAGGGCGCAGGATGGCCTTCAAGTTGTCAGGCAGCTCTGAACGTCCAGCATAGCCAGGGTTCATGGTCACAAAGATACCACAGGAGGCATTCAAGCGGATGTCCTGGCCTAAGAAGTTGAAGCGTGTCTTGTGCTCCTTGATGGCCTGCAACGTAATCAACAATGGGAATGATGAGACATGGTGCCTGCCTGGAATGCCAGTGTTTGACAAACAAAACAAGGAGGTCCTTGCAACACTGCGTCTTGAGAGAAGATGTTGGGAAGCATGCATCGCACAATACGTGTGAAATACTATGTATATGGTATGGCTGGCTCCCTCAGTGTGGACAGCAAGGCTCACAAGGAAACACACATCAATTGTGGCATAGTCAAACAGAACAACTAGGCAAAGCCAGGCTGGTTGCCACGATAGCTGAGAGGACTGACTCAAGTCAGAGCAATAGCTTGCCTGCATGACAGTGGCAATCTGGGTGGCCACCACAGACAGCACCTCCACTTCAATACGGTTGAATTCATCCAGGCAAGCCCAGGCCCCAGTCTGTGCCAACCCACTGAACATCTTGCCTGTCATCTTGTAGTCCACGCCGTCGCTGCAATTGAAGACAATGACGTACCGTGCCAGAGCTTTGCCAAAGTCCTGCAGGCAGAAAAATGGACTCATTGAGACACATTTGCAACTCCAGCTTGTGCGCCAGCAGCCTGCCAGGTGTCCATGCCTACGACAGGCTCAGGGCTGCAGGACAGCTCGCCGTTGCATGACAAGATTTAACTTGCTTTGCTGTACGCATGTGTTGTCACTGCATCTTGCATTTCTGATTCACATTTGCAAACTGTTGTACTGATAATAGCCAGGAAGGGCGTCATATTGCTGTCCAGGTGTGCTGTGTCTGTGGCTGCATTTTGCAAAAGATTGTGCATGCAGCACACCAGCAGGGCATTGTGTTACTGTGCAGATTTTTCAAGTCATTTTGTTGTGTGCGACTGCACCTTGACAGTCTCAGTTTTGCCAGTGCCAGCCGGACCAAGGGGGTTGCCACCTCTGAGGGTGAACATGGCAGCCCCCAGTGTCATGTAGCACCTGTCTGTTAAGGGGGTAATCACCAGCCGGCCATTGTTGCCTTGATACTCATAGCCATATGTGAACACTGACAGCACCTGCAAAAGCACTTGAAAGTTCAGCACAGTGCTGCTGATGACAGCACAATTCTGCTGATGACAGTGAGCAAGATGTTCAGAGTTGATGTCGAGTGGAAAGAGCACATCATCCACAGTGTGCGTGGCTGCTGCTTGTTCAGCTTCAGTTGCAGATGTCAGTCTATCAGAGCATGTGCATCAGAGCAAACACCACCAGAAATCATGTAGAGGCACAGTCTTTGACCAGTAAGGCACATTTGATGAATGGAGCAGACAGTGCATTTGATCGGTGCATCACAAAGTTAATTCTGATAAATGGCACAGACAGAGCCTGGATTCTTACCTGTTTGACGATGCAGTCATTTTGCTCCTTGTCCCAGTAGAAGCGCAGCTGACTGACCCACTCAAAGTCATTGG
Organism: Trebouxia sp. TZW2008; assembly: GCA_002118135.1. Taxonomy (NCBI): domain Eukaryota; kingdom Viridiplantae; phylum Chlorophyta; class Trebouxiophyceae; order Trebouxiales; family Trebouxiaceae; genus Trebouxia; species Trebouxia sp. TZW2008. The sequence continues at coordinate 196,673 of BDIU01000240.1, read as the reverse complement.
CATTGGTGCAGCCAACCTTGCCCAGCTTCTCTATCACATCCCGGGCATGCACCTCAATTGTGATCAAGGCCACAACCTGTACCATTCATAATTTGCATCAGCCTTGACGCATCCACACAGTCATGCCCTGCTGCGAGTATCCATGCTACAACATCGCAGTACCTCTGGCTGACAACACGCTGTTTGTTCAGTGTGATCACGGGTGAATTTGCCATGGAGATACAGGCCCCAATTTGACAGAAGTGCTCATATCGTCTGACTGGGCATTAATCCCGGAGCGGTGGTGATTTTGTGAAGTCGAGGGTTTTAGCATACCTTGTTGCGCTCAATCTTGGTGAGCTTGGAGCATGTGATGGCAGTCAGCTTGTTGAGATAGCTGATCCACTTCTTCTTCAGATGGCGAAGAGCAGCCTTGGCTTGATCTGGGTCAACCAGGGCTTTCTCACACTCACTGGTCCATACCACCTGGCCAGCTGTGATTATCAGCTGACCCTGGTTGTCCTTCACCCACTTTTCCTTCTTCACTGCCCTGTTCTCCTCGATGACCTGCACACACAATTTTACTGCTGATTCAGGCCAGGCTCATTACCTCAAGCGTACTTCACTGGCTTTTCTGCAAAGATGAGTCAGCCAACAGAGTGTTTCTGCTTATGCCCCGCGTGGTCAGATTGCAAGTGAACTGTGATGCACCAAGGCATGACGGTGTATCTCTCTGGATGCCAGGGAAAAGCAGCAATTTTGCACTCCCAAATGCAAAGTCACAGCAACAGAGGCAGTGCCAAATGCAGTCTTCAGTACTGGCAGGAGTCAAGGGGCATGATTTGTTTCAGTCTAATGAATCAATGCAAACTTACCCTGTACAGGTGTCGCTTTGTGGCAGCAAACATGGCCTCCTCAACAGTGTTCAGCCACTCCTCAGGCCTGCCCTCTGTGACAATGGGTGCCACAAAAGGCAGGTACTCCCCGTCTGGTGAGTACACTCCCACCGTCTCATAGTTGCGGCGGCCGTCTGAGCCAGGAGGGTGCATGTCCAGCTTCTTGATGCCTGCAAGCAACACAATACTTGTCAGCACTGTCACTTCTGACATTTCCAGCAGAATGCCTTGACAATCCTTGCAAAGCTGTTCCTGCTCAGGACAGCAGCTTTTGCAAAATGCTATTGCTTTGAGGACTCATAGTAAAAGCCCTAGTGACTGTCCCACGCCGTCAATTGAGTGACATAAGTGCATGTGGTTTGTGTGGTAAAGTAATTGGAACTCAAGCAAAGGGCAGTTCACAGGCACACAGACTATGAGAAAGGGACTGCAAGCTGGCTGCCAATTTGTGGAAGTTTGCAGCAGACACTTGAACTTAAGGGCAAGCTTGTTGTTTTTACACCTGCACATTGCAAGATGGCACTGGCAAGCTTGCATGCAATACCTTCAAAGCACTTCTTGAGGTGAGGCTGGACGTTCATGGGGTCCTTGGCCTGTCCCAGGATCTCCAGCAAGTCATCACTTGACAGGAAGTAGAAGCGAGGGAACTGCTGGCGCTTGTTCTCCAAGTAATTCTCAAGACTCTTCTGGATGCGCTCCAGCTTACCCTCCAGGTCAGTGAAGCTGTCCAGCACACCAGGCGCCGTGCACGCCTGCATGTTCAGGGGTAATTTGTAATGCCAGATGCTGCCTTTCCACTCTTCACACAGCATGCCGCAACGTATATCACAAACCTGAGCCAGCCCCGCCCTCCACATGATTGATGTACATACAACCAGCAATGTGAATCGCAAGCCTGCGCCCTTCCACACCCCAGATGCTTCACTTACAGGCAAATAGTAAGCAGACATAGAAGCTGAGCATGTCAATTGCAAAGCTGAAGTGCCCTTCCAAGAGTCAGCTACATGCGTGCAGGACAGACTAATGGTCTCAGACTGGCAGTTGCCCTTGCTGGGACAGCCAACATTGCTCTGTTAGGACATCCTGTGAGGCGTGTACGTGAAGGGCCTCACCTTTACCACATTGTGAGCAGTGTTGAGTTGCTGCATCTGTGCCATGAAGGTGGCATGAACTGAGTCAAACATAATGGACTCCTGGGGCAGCTGCTTGCGGATGTCTTCAGAGCCAATGAAGATGTTCTCCAAGTACATCCAGTTGCGTTGCACCTGCATAGTCAAAGCAGGATACTTGTTGCATTGTGTCGTGGGTCTGCTGAAATCACAATGTAGCAATGCAGCAGCTGATGCCACAACTGTTGCCTTGAGATACATATACCGTTTGTTTGCCTTCGGTAAGCATCAGATTATTGCGCACAGTGCAATATACCAGCAGCTGAAATCAGTATACAGTACTTTGCAGTATGGCAGGTGCGCTCACCGTCAACACCAGCTCGATAGTTTCAGACACCAGTGACAGAGTCTTTTCCCAGTAGGTGATGTCCTTCTCAAAGACTGTGAAGAAGCGGCTGGCTTTCATGGTGGACAAGGTGACTGTGTTGTCCTCAAGGGCTGCAAAAACCTCCTCTGTGCTGCGCAACTTGTAGGTGGCTTTATACTCTACCATATCGAGACCCAGTGTTGCCCATGTTGTGGCTATGCCCTGAACAGCAGCATCAGCTTGAGCAGCACTTCCTCATCATGTTGTGACGCATGCATGCTTGGAAATATGGACCTTTAGCCATGGCTGTCACAGCCAGTCCTGAGACTGTTCAAAACACATGCGTCACAAGATGAACTGTCTATCGTATCAGCATCAAACAAGTGCTACAATTATTGCGTACTCTCAGCCAATCTCAAAGTGCTTCATTTGCACAGCAAAGCACAGCACAACACAGCACTCAGCAGAGCGGGTGTCAGTAGGTAAATGTAGCTGGTACCCTGAGCTGATGCCAAACTGGTCATACGTTGACTGCGCAGCTTTTAGTACCTGGATGGACAGCTCAATGGCCAGTTCCTTGCTGGCATTGCCAGAGAGATCAGCAATGAGCTCAGCGTGTTGGTCCAGGTGCAGCTTGACCACAGAGTCCAGAGTGAAGTCTGGGCCTATAGGGTCAAAGGTGGTTCTGACTGATTCCATCAGGCTGGCCCAGTGACGGGGCCGCATGGCAGGGTTGCGCAGATCCATGATCAGTGGCATGGTCTTCTTGAAAGACTCCACTGTGTCCTGCACAACAACAGGTTGCAAGTCGTATTGAGCTCAGACGGCAGAAGTTAAGGTCAAGTCTTGATTAACATGGTGACTGTCTGTACTTTGCGTGCCAGAGCAGCATGCAGTACGGTATGCAATAAGATGTCAGCACCCTCAACTTTCTCTGCATGATATGTATTGGATACAGTGTCCCAGGCATACCTGTGACTATGCAAGTTCATGTGCATTTCCGGGAAGAGACACCTGGTTCTACCAGATAATGGCCCAACGCTGAATGAGTACTTGTAAAGTCTGGCTAGCACAACTGTAGCTGTACAGACAAGATTGCAACACCTTGATCCAGGCCCAGGCAGGCCAGTGCTTGATTTCTCTGCCCAGCCTCTGTAAGGCCTTGGCCACTCTGCCAGCTGCCTCCTCCATCTCCTCAACCTTCAGATCGCCAAACCTGCCATCCTTCCAGCCATTGTACAGCTGATGCCACTCAGCAACGGTGCCCCACACCTTCTCCAGCAGTTCAATGTCCTGCACAGCAATCAGTTGCTTGTAATCCCCTGTGTACAGCTTTGCTCAATGTGCAGATGCGACCTGCTCTCCATATGGACTTCATGAGTATTGTTGATCATGCCTCATGCATTGAAGGCAGGTGTGAATCAACAGCAAGTGTACTGGAACACCATATTTGGTCAAGCAATTCATGCAGCACCATGTCAACACAGCACATTTGTGTTCTGCTGAACAACTTGTGTGCTTGAAGGCAGTATCAGTGGCATTGCATGCATACGTAGAAGCTCCATGCATGTTAGGACAAGGTCGAGCTAGATCAGGTGGCAGACAATAAAAGCGCTCACCTTCTCATTCTGAGCCAGCTCTTTGTAGTTTGGCTGAGAAATGTTGAAGATGTCCATGCCAGACTTGAGCTCTGCTGCCTTCTGGTGCTGAGCAGCCAAGTCAGCTTTGGCAGTGCTGATGAACTGCATGGCTGCTGTAACATCATTGTTCTGCATCATCACACATTAAGGTTGCTGCATACGTTTCTGTCTTGTGCCATGTTGCCTTATGCCTCTGCACAACACCAGCTTGTGTGATGCTGAAGACATTGCTTTTCTCTGGGTGCCTTGAAATAATTTTTGAGGCACCAGTACCATCCTCATATGCGTCTCGTGTCTGGTGCCCTTCAAGGCAATGCTTGCAGACTGTGGGTTCTGCCCCATAGCAAGGTGTCAAAGAATGCGGATCATACGCAAGAAGTGACATCATTGCTGTAGGTTGCTATCTGAGTGCTATCTGAGTGGACCTGGTGTTGTGCACACTTACATCCTGTGCAGATTTTGCAGCCAAGGTCAAATGTTGAAGGTCAAGTGATCATTTGCAAAGGCTGACCTCATTATTGTAGGGTGCTTCCTGAGTGAACATGTCCCTGGACACGACCACATCAGTGGCAAAGGTGTCAACCATCTGCACCAGCCTGTCCCGGAAGCTGTCCTTGGCACGTTCCAGGTTGGCTGCAGTCTCGTCCAGGCAGCTCCTGAAGGCAGCCCAGGCGCCTTCCAGATCATCCAGCTGGGCTAGCTGGGCATCTGGCACGCTCACCTGCAGCAGCAGTCCAAGTGTCAAGGAATTGCACTTGTCTTGACGTGCTTTGCACCTTGATGTCAAAAACAGGAACTGTCAAGCATTGACCTGCTTTTGTTGGGCTGACTGAATGCTGACATTGACGCTTGGTTCAGGGCAGCAAGCTTCACTTTTGTCTTGGGGCGTCCCTGAGACAAGAGTGAACAGTGTCTGTTTGCCCTTCTTCCAGTGCATGGCACTTGATGCAAGATGAAAGCAAATGGCAGCCCATTATATTTACAATGCGAGCTCTCCTGCATAAAGTAGAGCCAGCCCATGCGTGCAAACACACTGAGTGTTTCAGCTGTCAAAGCGTTGTGAAAGCCTACCTCAAACTTCTCCAGGGTGCGATACTTGTCATGCAGAGGGTCAAACCGCGCCTCAATTGTAGGCTTGTCCAAGGTCAGCTTGCGGTGCAGCTGCACAGCCTCTGCCAGCATGTCTAGGGTAGTGGGAGGGCGGCGCAGCGCTGCAGTATTGGTGACAAAGTACTCGTGCAGCGCTTGCAGTTCCTTCAAGGCTATGGAGTTCAGCAGGCCTGTGAAGTTTGCCCTCCATGCCTCACAATGCCCTACCAGAGCCTGCAATATCAAGTCAAAGATAATTGAGGTGCCAGACCCAGAAAGAATGCTGATCCTCTGCTTATGCTGCTGCTTGTGATTTCTCACAAGTTGGGCTGATGCATGTCGCCTGTTCTCTCAGCAAAGGATGCACCATGCATGTTTCCTGCTGCAGAATGTATGCTGTCCTTAGAAGTGGCTGTGTTCTCAGTCCTATGAGCACTTTTGAGGCTGCTCTGGTCTTGATTGTTGCCATGCTTACCGCTTTGTCAATGCTATTGGCTCAAGCATTGCTGATTGAGAAGAATGATAATCATACGTGGTGCAACAGTTGTAAAGACAACATACAAAAGCTCGTGTACATGAACAGCTCTGCTGATAGAGTCTGCCAGCCACCGCCTAGGCACATATGCAGTTGTGAAGGCAACCTGTCCGTTTGCTATGCAGCTATGCAATGTACATTGCACAATGCAGAGCCTGGCTTCATGCACAGCAGCTGAAGGCTTGCAGAATTTCTTGCACTGACCTGTTTGAGTGGACCACAGTCGACAAACAGGAACTTGATGCTCTCTGCTGCGTTCTCTGCCAGCACCTCCTCTGACAAGTCAGCATACTTGCTGATATCAGCGTCAAAAGCGGACAGTGGCTTCTGAGCCTTCTCATACCGCCTGCAGCACCATATATCGTATCATGAAACCAACTTGCTGGACTCATATATCCAGGCTGCATTGCAACAACGCACCCTCACAGTGCAGCTGGAGATTAAAGTGGCATGTCTGGGGCTTGCAGTCAGAGTGACTGCTCTTGCCGTAGAGAACTAAGCCAAGAGAGAGAGAGCCAAGCCAAATGCTGACTGCAACAAGAGAAGGCAAGGGGAGCAGTGATAGTGAGAGCTGCTCAAGAGTTGTTTTGCACCTGATGTATGCATCTTTGTCCTGATCCCACATGTGCTTGTATTTCTTCTCCCAGTAGACCAGCAGGGTCTGCACTTTGTCCACAATGCCAGTGACACCGTTTGTGATTTGGACTATGCTGCGCAAGGTGGTGTCTTCATCACCAGAGATGATGTCGAAGAAGGTCAGAGCTGCGGCTTGGTCAGGCTGACCACGTGCCTGCATAGATATGTTTGTGTTGTGCAACAGCATGGTAAGTTGAGAAGCATTTGCAAGAACCCCTCGCTGTACAGGTTGACCACGTGCCTTCACAGACATGTTTGTGTTGAACAATAGCACAGTAGCATGCAGAGCATGTGAAAGGGGACCTTGTTGCTTGAGCAGGGGAGCATCAGCAAGCTCGCTTGGATGCACAGCTGACTCAGTTGGTTACAAACAGCAGCAATGTACAGATGGCAGTGAAGTCAGACAGAAGACTGTCATTGTCCTGTAGGGGTTGCATAACATGTCACATGCATGCACTTGGGCTCAGCTTGAGCTAAGATGCATGTCATTTAGCTCACCTTCAGCTGAGCTGCAGCTGCCGGGGTGATGCGCTCTGCTATCCTAGGCACACACTGGATGACGGTGATCATCTGCTTGCTCACACTGTGGATCATGTCAAACAAGTCCTGTAGCATTACAACAGCCAACAGGTCAGTCTGACTGCTCATTATGACTTAGTGTATGTGGCAAAATGCTGCCCTGCTAATGCAATTACCCAGATCCTTTTTGATTGTTTTGTTGCTCAGCATCACTGCTTAAGCATATGAAGAGTATCAGGCATGCTGTGACAAGGATCGCATTTCTTGAGGTGGACACACTGACCCAGCAGCACTTTCAAGCGTCCCTGCTCTGCAGCATTGCCCCATTACCTGAACGGTGGGCTTCAGCTCCACTCTGTTTGTCTTGCCCAAGTTGATGGTGACAGTGAAGACAGGCACCACCTCAGTCTTGTTGTCGCCATTGAGAACCCTAGACAGCTCCTGTAAGCTGCGCTTGACAGTGTGCCGCAGGGCATCCTCCATCTTCTTGTCAATCTGCTTGCAGGCAAAATGGCTCAGGATTTAGCATGAATGAAACGCAAGACATGACGCTGGACAAAGAAAGCAAAATGACAGCGCTGGTAGGCGTCCTGCTGGTAACATGTTTGGATGGAAGCAGCTTGCTCTTTGGCAAGGAGCGTTGACACTCTTGGCTGCATGTGCATCCTGCTGATGCTGATTGATGCTGGCAGTACTCAGAGCACCAATCAATTTGTATGGGACACTGACGAGTGTGTGCTGTGTCTGGCATGCATTTGGCACTGCTGACAGGTGGTGGCATTGAGCTGGTGATGGAAGAAATGTTGTGGTGGTGGCTGAAGGAGATGGTCACAAAAGCATGCAAGCAGAACGCAGCAGCACAAGCAATGCAGCTCAGACATACAAGGTCAGGAGCAGCAGCAAAAGCCTATCTTTGCAAGACACTGTCTCAGTGTCCTGCACATGCAGATGTGAGTGCTTTTGAGCTTCAGCAGCCACAAAGACTTGTGCAAGCTTGCCACCGAGTAAACAAGTTTGGCTAGGCAGACCTTCTGGGTGAACTTTAGCCATTCATGCTGGACCTCCTCGCTGTCATTCTGGAAGAAGCTGTACAGCTGAGCCATGGTGCTCTTGACCTCCTGATATGCATTGCGGAAGCGGTCCTGGACCTGCAGATTTACAAATGACATGTGGAAGCAAGGCTAGGTCAGCTTGAACAGCAGCTGTCAGCCTTGGCGGGCACTGCGTCCCTGCCTCCAATGAGCATAGCAAGCTATGCAACCCAAAAGCCCTTGTCAGTGTTCACCTACTACAGACAGCTGACTACCACGCAGAACCCAACAGACTCAACTGTCATGACCTGTGTCAATCAGCCCTGTGGCAGTACTACTGTACCTTTACATGGTGCTCAGCCTGTTGCGCAGCAAACTCCCTGTGGTCGTACATGCGCTTGCGCTCCACCTTGAGCAGCATGGTCTCGCTGATCAAACGGCAGTTGGCTTCTGCCTTCTGCACTGCCGCCTTGAACTCAGTGACAGTGTTCTCAGCCTCTTTGCAGAACCTGTATCAAGCAGCTCCGTTACCTAACATTCTTGCTGGCAGTGGACGCATTGGGTTTGCAAAAATGACACCAACACAAGCACGATACACCCATGCAAGCTGCTCTGCGTCCAGTCATGCTACAGGTCCTTCATTGCATCATTGAGAAGGCACAAAGCAACGAGTTAAGCTACCGGCAGGAACACAAAGTGCTGCGTTTATGACTGGACAAGCCAGATCCAGTTGCATACATGCAAGCTTCTTTGTGGTAGAAGTCCAGGGTGGCCTTAGGAGAGGTCCAGGCCAGCTTGTTGACTCCAGGCGTGATGCGCTTGTCCAGGTAGCGCAAGCGGTCATGAAACAAACGCCTCTCTTCCTTGTCTAATGCTGTCAGGACCTGCAAACGAGGCCATTGCTCTGTCAACTATGCATAGCCCTAGCCCACATCATCACTGCATATATTTTGTACATGGCGTCCCTGCACACTGCCACTGTCCTCAACATTGGGGACTGACCTACATGATCTCTGCAAGTAAACTGTGCATGGCGTGCCTATACGCTGGCACTGTAATCACAACTGGTGACCAGTCCTCGATGTTGCTGTGTATATGCTGTGCATGGTGTCCGTATACAGTGGCACTGAAGCTGCGCTTGAGCCGTGTCATGCATGTTGATGTTCAGCTGCTGCATTGCAGCAATTTGTGCGTCCATGACCTTGCAGCTTGTTTGGCATCAATAATGACAGTGCACACCTTGTTGTACATGCGCACAACAGTCTGCACGTTGACCCGCAGTATCCTGTAGCGCTCCCTCTGTGCATTGACCTCCATTGCTGTGTATGGGATGGTCAGCCGCAGACGCTCCCAGAAGTTGACCTAACACAGCATCAGGACCAAGATCATTGACTCTCAGTCAGCAGGGATCTGACTTACTGCAGACCTGGAACATAATTCATTATTAAAAGCAGTGTCAGAAAATGCTGCTCAAGCATCTGTGAGTGATAAAGACTGATTGCACCAGAGGCCAGCAAGAACGGTCAAGATGATGCATCTGTTGATTGTTGATCGTGCATGGACGAAGCCTGTGGGTGGCAACTGCAGCAAAAGAGCTGCTTACTTTCTACAGCATGCTGAGCAGGTGCCTGTCAAACTTCATGACAATGCCTGAGCATGCATGACTAAAACCTTGGTGCATGCAAGCGCAGCAACAAAGATATCTCCCTTCTGCAGCATCTTGAGCAAAGCTTGTCAAAGTTCACAGCAGCACCTGAGCATATGTGACCATAGCCTTTGGGCATGGAGTTGCAGCAGCGAAGACGCCTACCTCTTGCAGCATCTTGAGCAGGTGCTTGTCAAAGTTCATGACCAGCAGGCCGCCCTGGCTCTTGTCTTGCAGCAGCAAGTTGTTGGCCAGGGCCCCAGCAAAGCTGCCTTCCAGGCCATTGTACCACTCTGCATGCGTGGCCTCCACAAACTGGTGCAGCGCTGTGTGCAGAGCCTCATACTGCTGGCTGGACTCTGCAGCCTCTGGCACAACTGGCAGCATATGCGCTACTGCCTGTGTTCACAAGACATAGACATGCTTCCATTAGCTGCCGCTGACAATAAACAAACACTTTGTAAGCCAGGGGCCAGCCTGACAGCAATTCATGTGTAACTTGCGGGGACAATGTTCAACAGCCACAAGACTCCTGTCCAATACTGTCTGCAGTACTGTCTGGAATACAATCATACAATTGATACGTGTTGGGCCAGAATTCATGTCTCATTGACGCTGCAAGGTTGCTCAGTGTCATGCATATAATTGGAGGATTTGGACCAATACTGAAAGAGCTACGCTTGAAATGCATTCCAGAAAGCAGTGACTTGTTTGCAGCGGTCTTAGGGTCAGACATGAAGGTGACTTTGCTAGGGTTGAAATCAGGAGAGCTGGGCCAATAGCAACAGCAATTGAAGACATAAACAAGATTAGCATCCAGAAGGCAGGACAGTAAGAGATTCTGCTACAAAGGGCGTGAGCACAGCTGGGCAAATTACAGCAGTGTCGAGGGCATTTGGAGACAGTTGATTGCTCCACGACAAACCTAGCTGAGCCTGCTGAACGTGTCTAGCATGTTTTGGAATGAGTGAGTAGGGAGGGAAGGAAGGAGGGAAGGAAGGAAGGAAGGAAGGAGGGAAGGAGTGCAGGAAGGAGTGCAGGAAGGAAGGAAGGAAGGAAGGAAGGAAGGAAGGAAGGAAGGAAGGAAGGAAGGAAGGAAGGAAGGAAGGAAGGAAGGAAGGAAGGAAGGAGTGCTGGAAGGATTGGAGGAAGCAAGAAAGAAAGGAAGGAGTGCTCAAAGAAATGGAGGAATAGAGGCAGGCAAGAGGCAGACCTGGAGGGCCTGCCAGGTATTGTCCACACGCTTGGCCAGGACCAGGGCCAGGGTGGCCTGGCCAGCGTAGCGGGGCAGGACGGGGTCTGAGGGGGGCACCCGCTTCAGCAGGTCGAACTGCTTCTTCACCATGTTCAGGTCATCAATGAACATGCGGTGGAAGTCAGCAGTCTTCTTCTCAACAGCCCGCTTGATGGTCTCCCTCTTTGCCATTGTTTGGAACGCCTGCATATTGCATGCCAACTGTGATGCTTGGCCTTTCACACTGTCAAGATGACGCATTTGTACATGTAGCAAGCAGCTACAGCACTGCAAACAGCTGAGAAGGACGACAACAACAAGTATCACACTCTAGCACAGGTGCTGAGTGCATGTGGCCCCAGTGCTGTTCGTCAAGCCAGTTTACAAGGACAGTGACTGTGACAGCATTCGTGTGAGGCCATAGCCTTCCAGGTCTTTTGGCAGCTGGCATGGCAAGGCTGTCGTCTGTGACATTGTGCAGCTGCTCAGTCATGCAGCCTTGGTGTGATGGCCAATGTGTGACTCACCTCCAGCAGCTCAACTCTGGCTACAAGGGATGAGGCGTTGTCAAAGGCAAGCTGGATGACATTGGTGAGCATGACCTCCAGGTCCTTGATGCCTGCCTTGAATTTGTTGTAATCGTCATGCCAGCGATGGCTGTTCACATCCAGAATGCTGTAGGTCAATGACTGCAAGCCCTTGATCAGCTTCTGAAAGGAAGCCTGCACTCATCACAAGGGATGAACGGCCATGAACAGTACCCCACACCCGCTGAATGAACACGCTGGACACCGACAGGCAAAGGCAACATTTGACTGAGCTGTCATGCCTGGTCAATGACAACATTATGATTCTGCAAGTGATGCCTGCTGAGCCACAATAAGAAATTGCCTAGGGCATGAGAAGGCCCCAAGAAGGAACAGGGTGCTTACCTGAATGTCAGAGATGCTTTTGGAGATGTCTGGGCCCCGTGACCCTCCAAACACAGGCACATGTGCTTGGACACCAAACTGCAGCTGGGCTTCACACACCTCCAGCAGATCCCTGTGCATCCACCACATGACATGAAGGCTACCACAACTTGTTGGCAGGTTGTATCGCAAACGTGACCTTCACATGGCAAAACAAGATGCATGCAAGATGCACACCTGCACGGCTGCTTCAACAGCTGGACAGCAGCTCCACACTAGCAACACCTCAAGCTCATATGCATGCAATGAGATGAAAGAACTTGCCATCACAAGTTTGACAGATGACAGGACACACAGGAGAACAGGCATGACATAAGCAGGCATGCAGCGGACTTGGCAGTGTGCAGGTTGTGCACCTGCATCGCTCCTTGAAGGCCATGACAAAGTTGAAGACAGATTGGACGTCAAAGTCCCATGGCTTGGGAGCACGAGCTGCTACTGCTTTGGCCGTCTTTTCATATATGGTTTTCCAGTCTTTGCCTGCCTCTATGCTCTGCATGCAAGCAGGCACGAGTCAGCCATACAAGTTGCAAATAAGCCTTTGCGTTTGAGCCATTGCTTCAGAAAGAAGCTAAAGCAGAGCGAAGGCTGAGTTGTTTGACAATTGAGCAGTGCTGGCTGCTGCTGCATGCATGCTGCGCTTTGTCTACAGCTTCCATATGTGTGATGTGCAGGTACCCAAGGCTGTCTCAAGCCCAAGATGGCAATAAGCCCCCACATGTAATAAAAACGACATCGACTGAAATACCAAAGTGTTTTGAGGATGAAGCATACAATGTGTCTCCCCATAATACAATGCACAGTGTTGCACAGTACATGGCCTACCTGTTCCAGGGCAATAGTGACGTCTTCAACTTCACCACCAAAAATGTCTGGCAAGGATATGCCAGCACAGCATCTGTTCACAATCTCATTGCTGAGCTTGCGCAACAGACCCACTAAGCGCTCTGGTGTGTTGTAGAAGCGGCTCAGGCTCCAGATCATGCGGATGCAGTTCAAAATCACCGGCAGAACCTTGGGTATGTCCTGCATGCATCATGCAATCAAGTGTAGATTTGGTTAGGTGCATACATCCCTGGGGAGCAGGAGCAACACTGCCAGAAAGACAGAGCTTTGAGCACACAGGCTTGCAGTACCAATAAAGCAGCTTGGGCACAACAAACAGATGGCTACTGGACATCCAACAGCCGCCTGAGACATTCAAAGCATGAGGATGAGATGAATGGTCCAAACATGGTGCAGAATCACCTTTGCAGTGGCAGTGGCAAGGACCTGGCAGGGCTGCTCAAGGCATCGCAGAAACTTCAGGTTGTCCTCAGCAACAACAGCCTCTTGTTGAATGGCTTTGCGCAAGCTCAGAAAGGTGGCCAGGTATGAGGATCTGGTCTGCTCAAGGATTGCTACGACTTGCAGCACGCCTGCACAGAAAGCAGTCTCAACGTAGGCAAAGGTCACCAGACGTAGGCTGTCAATAGCTGCTGAGTGCTGCTCTGCCTGCCTCACAATTGCAACAGAACTTGGTACTAGCAAGGACTGAGCATGCACAGGGGATGATGCAGTTCAAATGCAAAATGTGACCCTACTGCATGTGAAGACATCTGCTTGTGAAGCTTGCATGTAGCAGTTCAAGCAAGGTCAGGAGCTTACTCTTGTCATCAAGCTGATCTCTGATGCCTCCAAGGTCAGCTGTGCGGGACCTCCAGAACTCGATTTCACCACGTGGCCCAGCCTTTTCAGCAGCATCATCCTGCTCCTGCTCATGGGTCAACTCAATATATCAGCAGCTATATATATTGCTGTGTCATACAGACCCAGCAGGGGTTCATACATAGGTCTATAATAGGTCTGTAACAGTCAAAAGCATTTGAGCCAGTCGAACTTTTCAGCTGCTAATGGGCATCTTGGGCATGCACAGTATGCTCAGCCATGCGTAGTCCAGACGCAGCTCCAGTGCTAACCTGCTGATTGACAACTTCCTTGATCTGACGGGTCCAGTGAATAGTAATGGACTCTAGCCTCTGCACCAGATCCTGCAATATGGCACAAGCAGATGAGTGTCATCTGACTGTTCTCAACTTGTGAACCAGTTCAGCTAGTATGACCATCTGAAGTGACTTGTTTGCAGATGGGTGTGTTCAAGGTGGAATGCCGAAGGGCTGTAGGCAGTACCTTATCAGTAGCAGCTGCCACAGGATCTGCCATGTTTCCTTGTGGCAAATACAGGACTGTTCTGCCTTTCAAGCCATGACTGGCCTCTGTCAGTCTTGCCAGAAAACGATGCAACTGCCCTGCATAGCCACAAAACAGCATTCTGCATGCTGGGCCATTTCAAATTGCAGCTAAGCAACCATGATGTGTGCTCAAAAACCCTTTCGTGCTTGACAGCACGTGATCATTGTGACAGAAATGGTACGTGAAGTAACAGGCCTGCGGGTGTGTAAGCTTGCAGTGGCATTCATACCTATGAAGTCCTTTTTAATTGACTCTGGCCACTGGTTGCCGCTGATGAACTGTGGCGCATACAGCATCGACATCAGGCGAAGCAGTGCTTGCATGGTGTCTCCGCCTTGTATGACACCCACTTGCACAACATCCTGCAGCCACACCAGGTGTGTACATGAGCAGCCTGGCCAGGCATGTCATGATTCACTGGCAACACCACATAGATCAATCATCGATGCTTGCTTTTGCAGAGGAGCAGCCTAGCAAGGCATGCCACAAGGCGGCGGCGAATTCAAAGTAACCATGCTTGCTTTTGCAGTACTGTACCTGAATGTTGTCTGGCAGGATGAGGCGCTCTGTATCCCTTGCAAAGAACAGCGCCCTCTCTGGTTGCGCTTGCAAGCTTGTGCTCAACATCAGCTTGTCATCAGCAAGCTTGTCCAACCAGACAAAGATTTGAGCAACCTGCATTGTCAAGTAAGGCTTGCTATCAGGCTAACGGCCAGACACTGCAAGGGACGTGATGTGCTGACCTTTAAGCTGCTGAGGAAGGACTGCACAACCGGCAGATGTGCTTGAGCATCCCATTTTGTCGCTATCCACTCAGCTGCGTCAGCTGAGCTTGGCGCCAGCTGCAAGCAGAAAGGCAGGTCAGTACGGGCCTGAAAAGGCTGCCTCCGGTACAAAAGCCTCAGACTGCAATGTTTGACTTACCATGTGCATCTGCTGTTGCAACCAGGCTAGGCATGCCTGGTTCACCACTGGCACCTGCAGAATAGGTAGAGCGATTGACACTCGAATTAGCAGAAACTGCAACCGTGTAGTGATCAAAACGCATGCAAGCATGCGCGGAGCTTAAAGACCTGACGATCACGACTGACGCCTACCTCTGACAACGCGACGCTTTCAGGTTCCATCAGCGCAGGCCCTTCTTCGACACTGCTATCTGTGCGCGAGCTAGAGTGTTTGCTACAAGCGCATCTTCTAACGCGTTATGCAAGAGACATGCAGACGTTTTACAGTAGACACGAAATGATTGTGATCACGCCGGATCTGGCGAAGCGCTCCAGTAGACTCAGCGAAAGTCAAAAGTTTGTCCAATACCATTTTTAGAGTTCCTACACCGTGACCCTGTTTGCCAAAGCACTTGCGGCACGTCGAAGCGCCCAAAACATCCCGCAGGTTTTGTGCTTCTTCTGTGTGTGCCAATGCAGTCAGTCGACCCAGCGTTGTGTTTGCTGACCACTATGACGATCTGCCGATGGTGATCAACCTGCGAGCTGCGGCGAGTCCGTATTAAGCGTCAGCCTTGCAGCTCAGCGTTACGCCTGACTAGTGCAGCAACAGGCTGCAGAGACGTTGACTCGATACCACAGTGTCCAGCAACAGCCTTCGAAGCCAATGGTGTCTGCCAACCTCCCCAACTTGATCCAGGAACGCGAGATACAGGACGGCGTGAGTCCTCGTCAGTGCTCTGTGTTCAGCTCGTGGTGGGCATGACCAGCTTTGTTTGATGTTTTTCTGCAACTATGCAGGCCACACATCCAGGTGACCTGGCTGGCCATGGCAGAAGTTTCAGCAAGTCTTTGCAAGCGACTGCCAAAACCTTGTCGCCTCAGACGTTTGTGGATGGACAGACCAAGGACTTTCTGAAAGGGAAGCTTCAAGAGAATAAGCTGGTGCTATGGCGGTCTTCTCTGGAGGCTGCCATATATTGCGCGCTGTTTCATGAAATCAAGAGGTTTTTGAGGACTCACACAGCAAGATACAAGTATGTCACCAGCCACATTCATTGTTGCGCCTTTCACATGCAAATTTACCTGTCTTTATTTTAGCAACAGTGCAGGTAGCAACAACATAAATTTGTTGAAGACCAGGCCAAGCCGAGTCGGCCTGCTGAACGCCACTGACACATCGTGCTGATTTGCAGGAGAGTAGGACCTGTTGTGCAGTACACAACAAATGTAATGTTGCCAAACGGGCTATTTGGACCCATCATTGGTTTTGTGCTGAGACTCAAGTTCTTCTAGTGACAAACAAACGACAGGCCGAATGTCATAGAACAAGAGGCATGCCAACTGTGTTCAACTGTGAGGTCACAGGCTCAAAAAGGCACCCTTCACAGCAAAGCTACAGCCTACAAGCCTTTGTTAACAGCAAACTTACGGTCACAAGCTCTGAAGCGGGGCTAAAGGCCCTCCTGGCAGGTGCTCAAATGAATCAACAATTTGCAAAAGAGTCTGGTACTTGTTGGCCAAATGCACGGTTCAAGGACTCAGCAAAAACTTGCTGTTTCTATTTGCTTTCGAACTTGTACAATAGTGCAAAGTCCGCAACAGGCTTTTGGCCAAATGGTACTGACATGCATAAATGCCAGCTGTATATGCATGACATGAAGGCATATGCAGCAGGGTACACTTCCCTGGGATGCCGCTTGCTGTCTGTCAATGAAGGTCATGTTTCCATCGAGTCGTAGTATTGTACAGCATATGTGCTGCCCTTGCGAAACTGGTCTGCTTTGCTACTTATCACTATCAGTTTGAACACGGTGACAGGCACTTAGGTCGTCAGTGCAGCGCGTGGAGTCGATTGTAAGTAGCTTTAAAATCATACAGTTCAACCCGTCAGGGTATAAATTAGAATTCTGAATAGCATGACTGGCATCACTAGCAAGAGTACACTTTAAATGTGCTGCAGGCTATAGCTAGGCGTCCCACTGCGTAGATCTTTCATAAGCTGAACATGTCACAAGATCTTATTCCGTATATCCTCAATCTTTTTCAGCACTTCTCCAGGATTTCGATCCAGCTCCTCTGCTATAGCTCTCTGCTTGTCGGGATGCAACTGCACACAGAAAGAGATGACCCTCAGCCACTACAGCTCAACACCAGACAGACAGAGCAAGCAGGCAGCAAACAGGGCAAGAGGGGATGCCACGGTCTATCTGAGGCCTCTCATACATGCCTTATGGCATATTGTTTTCCTGCTGATTCCTTCTCAACAGGACACAAACTTTACCTGAGTATACTGCTCACACAAGTCACCATCTATGACATCTTTCACAGGGAAGTAGGAGCTCCTATAGCTCATGTGATCTCGTCCGCTGAGAGGTGGATGCTCTTGCCGCAAGTGCATTTCCAGATGCGAGAAGAAGTCCATGTCCTCTCTTGAGGTGAAAGGAAGCAGAGCGCCTGCAAAACAGCACTGCTTAGCTGCAGTCCCTGCAATCTTCCCATGTTGAGCAGCTGCACCCAGCTTGCAGCACGCTGTTCTTTACATCTTGAGATGCGCAGTTTACACCCAGCTTAGGCAGGACTGAACACTTGCAACTTGAGCAAAGCTGAACATACACAACTTATGCACGAGGCAACTCAGCCAAGATGTAGACAGGTCATGCATCAACAGCTGGGGCACAGCATGATGGTATTCAAGCATGTGGTAGGGCAGTGACTCACCAACTGCGCCCATGATGGTGCCGTACATGATGCATTCCTGTCCACCAGGCTGCATGACGGCTCGCTGTAAGCTGGTCACCACGTCTCCCACATGGAACTGAATAATGCTTTCTAGCTTGTGAGGAGCACCATTGAGGGCACTGGCTGCACCAGCATACTTGCCTCCTGTGGGATCCTCCTCCACCTGAAAACACAAACAAAGAAGTTTCAGACATAATGGTACTTGGGCATTTGCAACAACACTCATGCCCAAGCACAAAAATCGGTGACATGATATCAGGTCAGCTTGCTTCCAGGAGGAAGATCCTGCTGAAGCTATATTGCAATCTAGTGCTAGATAGCATGCACGAGAATGCTTGCAATGGCGAACCAGCACATGCAAGTGCCCTTTGCAACCTTGCAAGCTGGAGCTGCTTGCAACCACTGAAATGCAATGCACTACCAGGCAGCCGAACAATCGACTTGCAGCTACTGCACCCTGTAATGCCAAAAGATACAATTCCAGCAGCACAGCACAGCACAGCACAGCACAGCACAGCACAGCACAGCACAGCACAGCGTCCAATGCCCACCTGCTGTGAAAGGTCTGACGGCAAACGCATCATGAATATGTTGCCAAACTTGTCAGCGCCACAGATGGTGTCATAGTCCAGTTGCAACTGGGTGGTGAGGTAGCGTGAGGTGGTGTCATCTGCATAGATGTACAGCTGGTTCTCAGCTTTCTTGTACTTCATGAAGAAGACTGACTCCTGAGCGTCTGCCACATATATGCGGTCGCCCATGACCGTGAGGTTCGCTATATGTGTGGGCAGCCTGCATGCACAACACAGCGTTATCACAGCACATACCCATTTTACACTGAGCAGGCGTAGCACAGCATGTGTGGGCAGCTGGCACACCATTCAAATCCCTATCAACCAAAGCACCCATTTCGCATCAAGCAGGTTTCTCCAAATCAGGCAGCACTGTCACACGAGCAGCCCAGTCAGAATTAAGCGGAGCCTAGCTTACTCATGGACAGTTGAGGGGCAGTCACAACTGTTGAAAAGATCAGATGCCACAAAGGCAGCGCAACAGCCCAAAAGCATGGCAGTAACGCCCTCATTGTGGACCTGCACAATGCTTTGATGGTGTCTGACAGTTTGCCGTTCTGACAGCCCATTCAGATCTGATCTTGATACATGCTGCTGAGTGCACTATTCTGACTGCACGCTTAATTCAACAGCACCAGCAGCTAAGGTTGCTTGGCGGTCCAATACAAAGTCTTGTCCTGCATGCTTCATGTTGTCTGAATGGTGTTATGTGCCATGCTTACCGTCTATACTCAGATTTGCGCAGGAGCTTCTTCTTGCCGAGGTCATACAGGCGCACAATGGGCCCAACCCCCACTAGCAGGCGGCCCTTGAAGCCCGCCATGGCTCCGGGGATTCCCCCCACAGCTGTCTTGTGCAGCAACTCAAGGCCCCTGCCATTGTCTATTAGCTTGTACAGCCGGATGTACCCCTCTGCACAACAGATGAAAAAACCTTTGAAGAATGCTTGCTGTTCTCTACTAGCTTGTGCAGATTGCTAGTCTGCTGCAAATTGCCACGTGCCACTCAGGAAGGCTTTGGGTCTGTCAATGGCCCCAGGGATCCTTCTCACACCTGTCTTGTGCAACAGCTCTAAGCCCCTGTCATTGTCTACTAGCTTGTACAGCTGGATGAAGCCCTCTGCAAAACAGATGAAAAGACCTCGAAGAATGCTTGGGGTTCTGTCCTAGCTTGTGCAGATCGCTAGTCTGCTGCAGATTGCTACGTGCAAGTAAGGAATACTTTGGGTCTGGCCATGGCCCCAGGGGTGACCCCCCCCAGCTGTCTTGTGCAGCAGCTCTAGGCCCCTGCCGTTCTTTATCAGCTTGTACAGCTGGATGAACCCCTTTGCACAGCAAACAGAAGCAAGCTGAAACCCGCACAGTACGCTGGAAGAAGGAAGGGAAGACCAGGGCTGAGATCATACTGCTGCCCCTGCTAGTTCCACTAGCTTGTACAGCCAAATGAACCCCTCTGCACAGCAAGTAAGACATCAAGGCAGGGGGTCTCACTAGTGCAAGACTATACTGCAATTGCAACGTGATACTTAGGGGTGCTTGATGTCTATCCACAGCCCCAGGAATCCCTCCCAGAGCTGTCTTGTGCAGCAACTCCAGGCCCCTGCCATTGTCTGTTAGCTTGTACAGCCGGATGAAGCCACAACAGCAACATGGAAACCTCATGGGAAATAAAGCTTGACCAGTACAGACACACTGCTGCAAACTGCTACATGACACTAAGGAAGGCTTTTGAGTCTGTTCATGGCCTCAGGGACAGGGGTGCAGCGACTCTGAACCCCTGCTGTTGTCTATTAGCTTGTACAGCTGGATGAAGCCCTCTGCGCAGCAGCCCCAAATCTTGAAGGGTCTTTCTCTACAAGCTTGTATAGCTGAACGATGTCCTTTGCACAATAAGTAAGACATATGGGAAGGAGGGCTTGACCAGTGCAAAGACAGTGCTGACCCTGCTACATTTCACTAGGATGTGCTGTATGTGTACTATCTTGCACAGTCAAATGATGCCCTCTGCACAGCAACAAGTAGACTTCAAGGAAGGCAAGCGGTCGTCTAACAGCTTGTACAGAAAGATGAAGCTTTCTGCACAGCAACTCAAGGCTTAAGGAAAGGAGGAGTGAACTGCTGCGGATACAATGCAGCATCATGCGTAGCATGCATTGAGAGTCATGTTGGCAAATGCAGGCAAGTTGCATCGCAAGCTTTCTTACCGTCTGCTGCCCTAGGGTTGAAGCCTAGGTTCTGCACAGTACCCACAGCCAGCAAGTAACCGTCGCTGTTGGGGAAGCGCACACAGCACATGCTGATGGCAGCCTCATTGTTGTCCAGCTCCAGCACAGTAGCAGTGTCTAGGGTGGAGGGGTCAATGATCCTAAGGCAGGAGGCCCATTTGGTGGGGTCCCCTCTCGGGGGTCCCCACTGGGTCTCCTGTTCCCTCTGCTCCTCATTCAATTCTGGACCCTGCACAGAAAGTCAGTATAGTGTCAGTATACTAGTCAGTATACTCACTGTTGTCTAGCTTGAGTACAGTGGCAGTGTCCAAGGTGGAGGGGTGCATTATCCTACGGCAGAACGCCCACTTGTTGGGGTCCCCTGTTGGGGACAACTGCTCCTCAGTTAGTTCTAGACCCTTCACAACAGTCAAGTGATTGTGACTCCATTGCTGAGTGGATTTGATCATCTTGCACGAAATGAGTAGGAGTATATTTGCTGTATACTTGTCGACTGGCGTTACCAGGCTCTTGTTGCACTATGCTTGCAGTAGTGATATTGTCAACAGCAAAAGGGATACAAAGCAGTCTTCACTCTTTGTGCCAGCATCAACATCCTGTTCAAATGTGTTACACGCTGAAGTCCAAGTCATTGGCGTGGCCATCACCCATGGCTTTCAGAGTAAGTGGGTAGATCAACTCTGATCTTATGGTAGAGTGTACATTTGATGCAGATAAATTGCTGACAACACTCCAAGGCTCTTCTTGCAGCATGTAGGCAGCAGTGGTGTAAGTGTGGTAATATTGCTGTCCAGAACATAAGCATGGACGTTCATTAGGTCAACTTAGTGACGAGCACCATCAAGCTCTGGCTGAACTGCAGCATTGCAGCGAGTGCAGCAGTGCAACAGTGAGTGGGGTATACCTTGATGTCTAGACCGTTGGCATGGCCATCAGTCATGGCGTCTGGGTCAGGCTTGATGTGAAGGTCCTCCCTGTCTGCCAGGGGTATGCTGCCAGCATCAGCCTCAGCCACCACCACCACCTGCATTCACCAAACATGTTTAATGCAGCTGTGAAACATCAGGTGGGAGCCGTGATGGCAGGGACGCCACAGTCAGTATACAATGCCAGTATGATGCAAGTGTGACCATGTCGCCCAACATGGCAGGGCTCTCAGCAGGAGCACCGCGTATGTAGCACTAGCTTCAGCCACCACCATCACCTGCACACATCAGCCTTCCTGAGGAGCTGTCAACGCCCTGTTGTATCGCATTGCCCCCAGCCAGCCGGATGTTGCAACAGGCTTGCGTGGTTAAGGAGTCACCAACATCCTGTTGCATTGCGACATGCCGAATCAGACATAAATGGTTTAGGTTAGCACATGATCAAATTGGCTGGAGACAGTTATTGCTTCTGAAAAAACATAGATGGGCCTGCTGAGCCTGCCTAGCCGACGTTTACACTGAAAATGAATGAATGAATGAATCAGACAGATGCAGTGTTGCAGTGTGCTTTGCCTTACTGACTCAATCTGTTATGCAGCCTTCCTCAAGCAACAACAAGTGATGGACACATGTCATGACCCTGATTTCCAACAATGAGGGACTCTCGGCAGAGAACCGCTGATGCAGCTGCCAGCATCCTGTTGCACTGCAGCACACCCAGCATCAGGCTTTGCTAGGAGCCACGTACAAACTCTTGCAGCGCAACACACCCAGACAGAAGGTGCAGTCTGCTTGTGCATATTGACTGGAACCAGTATACATCTTTGCGTCTGACCAGCCTTGCCACCCTGGTGCAATGCAGGGTGGCAAGGCTGGGAGTTGTCTAGCCACACAGATGTTGCGACCTGCTCGTCGTTATGGTGCCAGCTTGTACTGTGTTGGGGCCTTTGCATTTGTCTCAATTGTCATGTACCAGATTTGCAACAAAAGGTCACTGGGAAGATGCTGCCTTTTGAAGGCGTGACAGATTGGAATTGAGTGTTGAAGCTGGCTGCATGCACATGCTTTGCTTGTATGCTGTGCTGTACAGACCGCTCCGTCGCTCATGCTCATAGCCAGTGACAGAACAAACCTGTGAAGCACAGCTTACAAGCAAAAATACAAGTGCAACCTATCTCTTGCCTGTAGCATCAACATCATGAGCCTGCAGATGCTCTGCAACACTGCACAGGAAGTGTAATGCAGCAGACATGAGCCAATGCAGGCATAAGACAGCCTTTCAGACCCGATCAATATGTTCGATTCAAACAATAGACCAGGAACCTTCTCCTTTCCCACCATTCTGACAAAGTCTGACAGTTAGACTTTATAAGAGGAGTTGCATGATGTCTCTTTTGAGACGAAACGCATTGTACAGTCTGAAGTGAAGAGTTGCATACAGTGCACTTGAAGGAGTCCCACCTTGTGCTCAGGGTGGATGACGAATTTGCGGGGGGTGTAGCGCAATGGGCAGGCCTGCTGGTTGAAGGTTTCCCCAAGTCGCTCCAGGGTCAGAATGCGCAGCGTGTTCTTGGCCACAGCCACAAAGCCCTCAGGACACTGCTCAGAAGCAAAGCCTACACAGCATTTCAACACATGAAGGTAGCAGCAATGAAGCCCTACAGACACTGCTGAAAAGGAATTCTATACAACAGATCAACAAGAGGATGATGTTTGAGCCAAGGTACAATTGCTACCAGTCAACCATCTTGTTGAGTCTTGGCGTGGCAACTGCATTGGTCAGATCATATCACAATGCCAAGCCCGAGGGTGCAAAGTTTCATGTGCACTGCTGTCGACATGTAAAAGCAGAATGCAGCACTTTGCCTGGTTTCTGCTGGCCAGGCATTCCTGCCCATGACTGACACATTCATGACACAGCAGACATGTTCACCACTGCTGAGGCGGTAATCTTAAAGAGCGCAGCAGGACGGCTGTTGTGTCGATGCTCACAGCAGACAGCAGATCACCCCACCTAGCATAGTTCAGGGCCTCACAGGACAAAAGCGTGAGGTAACTACCTGAACCCTGCTGGCAAAGCACTCTTGCCATATGATTTGCACAACAACGACATCTTAATGCCTACTGGGGTGGCAAGCAACAGCAGTTTGCCCACCTGAAGCATAGTCCAGTGCCTCATAGGAGAGAGGTGTAAGGTTGTATCTGCCCATGTCAGAATAGCCAAGCCAGGGTCTGCTGGACAGTGACAGCATGGAGCGCTGGGACTTGACATTGGCAGCAAACAGCTTAGGAGGCCGCGTGCCTAAGAAGCGAGTTCTGGTATCTGACAGCTGCCCGGTGATCCTGTCCACTTGCGTCCTCAGCAGCACTCCATTTGCCAGACCTACAGAGTAGCATTGATTATGCCACTCTGGTTTTGCAATTTATGCAACAACATGCCTTTTGTCTGCAAGGGCATCATCAGCTCAAGTTTTCCTATTGGATGTCCGCAAGTAAGAACTAGGACGTAAGTGCACAGACATGAGGATGCTAGAAAGACATGTCTCAAAGCAAGGTCACCATGTCAACCGAGAAGTGCCCGGCACACGTAGAAAAGCCATGTTCCTGCCACCCGGAGCCAATTTAATCAATGTGCAGCAAGGAGGCTAGGCGCCTTGAGACGATCTTGGGAGTAAGACACTGATTTGACCTCCCAGTCAAGTATGTCCCTCTTGCTTCAAGCAAAAGTCAAGCATAGGGTGAGGGATCGCTTACCAATGTGGAGGAAGAGGGCACCCACCCCCTTGCCCTCCTCAGTGCCAGAGGTACTCACAGCTGGGCTGTCCAGCAGCAGCAGGCTCTCAGGGGTGGACTGCACCGCCTGGACTCCCAACACCTTCATGGTGTCCTCAGGATCCAAGCTGATGATACGCACCTACGTGTCCACAGACCCATCGATTCTGCAGATGAATACCGTCCTGATGCCCAAGTGTGCAGATGACCATCTGAGCAGTCAGCAGACGAGCTCAAAAGACCGCCAAAGATTTTGGTCTTGTTGCAGGCTGCCATGGCAATCGCACACAGAACAAAATGCATAGCTTGTTCAATCGTTCAAAAAAGGACCACACAGTTGGGCTTACAGCGTTGTCCTAGTTGCTCACAGCAAGAAGCCTGTTGCACGTAAGGCCTGAGACACATAGCTGCCACAGGGTGTACAACATAGAGTGGGACTTACTGTGTTGTCATAGCTGCCAACAGCCAAAAATCTGCTGCGCTGGCGGCCTTCTGGAACAGGGCCAACATCCAGACAGGCCACATCTCCGCTCATCTCCTTCTTCTCAGTTTCCACCAACTGTCCCATGGTGTCCTGCTCAAAGTAGATGCACTCCCCACCAGAGAGCGAGATGACCACTTGGCGCTCATTAGTAGCAGCCTTGGTGATGGTTCGTCTCCCTGGTGCCCGCCATTCATTCACGCGCTTGTCTGCGCGGATGTGCCGAAGCCCCTGTGGGTGGACCTGCAGGACGTACATGACATGATGATTGGATACAAGAACAGAACCAGAAAAGGGCATGGTGTGGGACATTGTAACAAGAGCCTTGGTGCTGGTTCGTCTCTCTGGTGCCCGCCACTTGTTTACTTGCTTGTGTGCGCGGGTGTGCTGAAGCCCTTGTGGGTGCACCTGCACCACACCCATGAGGTGATGGTTGCATAATCGAATATATGGGAAAAGCAGAACCTGTGTTGATGGCAGCCTTGGTGATGTTTCATCTCCCTGGTGCCCGCCATTTGTTTCCTTGCTTGTCTGCACGGATGTGGCAAAGCCCTTCCGGATGCACCTGCAGGAGATGCATGGGGTGATGTTCATATTCGATGTTGCATTCAAACCACAGCAAACTACTTGCCACCAAGCATCAAAGTAGAAGACATGCCAGTTTGTACAACATGCTACAACAGCTGCTCAAGCCTAGCGTTCTGCAGCAGACAGAGGGGTGCAGGCTACTCAGAAGAAGACATGGCCCAGGATCACCAGCATTCATTCTTGACACAAGCAAGACTATCTGACTGAAAGCAAGTGCCAGGCAGGAGCACATTGGGCTGGCCAATTGCAGAGCAGGAGATGTGCCAGGAGGCATGGGGCAGGAAGACCAAGTCACATTTTGATAAGGGGGGAATTGTGACAAACAGCAGGTGGCAGGAAAAGGGTGTTGTAGGTGGGCTACTTGCAATCATGAAGGTGCCACTCCCAGGCTGCCTTTTTAGACAGAGGCTCCCGTTATAATGCCTAACGTCATGATGCCTAACGGCAAACTCTTTTCTTTTCTTTTCTTTTCTTTTCTTTTCTTTTCTTTTCTTTTCTTTTCTTTTCTTTTCTTTTCTTTTCTGAAGGTGTGAGGTAAGGTTTACCTGCAGCATGGAGTCGTCTGCCAGCAGCTGTGTCTTGATGGTGGGGGCTTGAGCCAGGAAGCCTGAGTCACTCACCTCCTCCACCGTCTCTCCGATGGACAGCACCTATCGCAGGAAAAAAAGCAGTTATTGCCTACACTATGCAAACAATTGTTGCTTGCAGTTGGCCTTCTTGGGTTTATCTAAACTGCTTCCAGCATGCTCACATAAATATCAGGTCTTGTAGCTCAAGGAATTGATGCTGACTTCATTTCAGCCTGGACAGCAATGTGATGCAACTCACTCACTGTCATGTGCACATGAGCAAACAAGGCGCAAGACTCTCAGTCTCTCAGCTCACTCAGCTGTGCAGTCTGATGCAGAAAGTGCACTTGCCTTACCAATGTGGCATTTGTGAATGACAATAGTTGTTAGACTAAGGCGTCAAAAATGTCCAGAATGGAGCGCTTGACGGTCCAAAAAGCAGTGGGATTGCCTTACAATTTGATGCAGCAAGTGAGTGAGCATTACCAAGGTGGCGTTTGTGAATGACACGATGATGTAGGCGTCAAACTCATCCAGAATGGAGCGCTTGATAGTCCAAACTGCAGTGGGGTTGCCAGGCAAGGGAGACACTGCCATTTCAGCAATGGCTAGACCTGGCCTCAGTAAGCGCACACTGCTGCGAGGCCCCCGTCCACATAGGGTGAAGATCTGTGGGATCTCCTCATTCAGCAGGTTTGCCACCTACAAAGCAGCATTTGCGTACTTTCAGACCACAGATTGCAATGCAGCTGTAGCAGAGAAACTATTGGTTCTGACAGCGCATGTTGCATCATTGAAAACAAACATGTCAGCAATGGCTAGGCGTGGCCTCAGCAAACGCACACTGCTGCGCGGGCCTGCCCTAAGGGTGAAAAACTGTGGGAGCTCATTCGGTAGAATTCCCCTCTGTGGGCATCAGCATGCACATTGTCAAATCATAGGTGGGAGCACACGTGTAGCAAAACCCAATGCGCAATCTTGAGTGCAGGAGTCCCGTGACTGAAAGCAAACACGCAAGCGTGGGTGGCAGATCCAGCAATGTGGAGCATTGCAAGCAGCTCAGATCTCAGCCCGAGGCAGAAAGCAGAGTAGCGCTGCCCAATGCAAGCTGCATTTGGCCATGAGATGTGCACGCAGTTGAGCGCCAGCAGGGACCACGAGGCTGCAGTTGACGGCCATCAAGCTTGCAACAGGCCACTTTGTCATGCAAAATATTGGTCACAAAGAAAATGTGAGGAACAAGCCTCAAACAAATTGTCCAGCAGAATGAGACCAGCGTCCAATTGAATTGCCTAGAAGAGCATAATGTGTTAGAAGCAAATGTGTCCAGCAGAAGGTTGACCTGCATGTCCAGAACTGGTGACAAGCTCTCCAGTTCGTCAATGAGCAGTAGGTTGGTCAGAGGCCGAGGGTCAAAGAAGACCGGAGCAAAGCCCTCTTCTGTTTGCATGATTTCCTTGGAGCTTGACTCCACAGTATCATCCCCATCACCAATACTCTGCAGTATACACTAGCAACATTGACAACTACCATAAAACAACAGGTATGACCACAACCATGATGATAACAACAATGAAAGAAGTCACATGGTACACCTGTAGCACAGCTGTAACGGGCATGCCGCTGCAAGATGTAACACTGCACAATGAGAAAGCTGTAGACAGCGCATTACTTGCAATGACCATGCGCTGGATGCAGCTTGCTCATTGTGCAGTGTTATATGTTGCAGCAGCATGCCTTTTACAGTTGATGACCATGGGGCAAGCCATGACAGCAGGTCCAACTGATCTGCAAGAGGAGCAAAGCAAGAGCATGGCAAGCCTAGATTGATTGATTTGGCAACAGGTCTGCCTCGCCCTGCTCCTGTAGGTCATACAGCAGGCTTATATTCATCACAGAAGGTGTGCAGACGATGGGCCAGGCACTGCGAGTGCATATCAACCAATGATGAACCCGTACATACTGAAACCATTGTGAGAAGCCTTGGCAGATGCATTCTATGCACAGGTCAAGGCAATTCTGCAGCCTTGCTCACAATCTGCAACCTACTGTCAGCTTTGCTGGAAAGTTGTTGCTGAACTCTGCATACTGACTTGCTTTGTCCTGTCTACAGCCGCTCTTGTTGTTGCACAAAGCTCAGGCTTGGTTACTTGGACTATTGTATGCAGATCGCGTGAGAAACGACATCAGCTTTACTGGCGCAATAAGTCGCGTCCAGCACATGCTGCACAAGTATCATGGGATTGATCACTGGAGTGTGAGTGGAGGGGCTGAGGGGAAAATCAGCAACAAGTGACATGTCATGAAGCGTATGCTGCATGAGGTGGTGCCAAACTTGGATTCGCATTTGTGCCCAAGGCAAACGTAGTTGTTTCCAGACTGTCCTGACTCTCAAGCATTACTGCAGTCAGAATGCAGTGTCTCAGGCATTTGCGTTATCCTCAAAAGAAGAGTGTCCTAGTATCAAAGGTGCTAACATCAAGAGAGCAGTGTTTACCTGGAACTGATACAGAGCGTGGTTGCCAAACTCTGAGGCTGCAAACAGGAAACCTGTGCGGAGCACACAGATGGAGCTGCAGGGCGGGATGGTGTCAAAGTACTTCACTTTCAGCTCCACTACCCGCCCCTTGTCCACTGTGTCTGTCGCCACTGTCACCTTGTATAAGTCCCCATATTCACTCTGCATTAGAAGATTCAAGCACTCTGTCAAATGCAATGTGAGCATTGCCATTGTGCAAGATGCAGATTGGCCAAAGCTGGATGGTGAAGCCACTGCCTTGTGTTTCCGCTACACATGCTAACATTCTGGCAAACTTCCTAAGCCACAGCCGACTGATTCTGCTACAGATTCCAACATTCAGGCAAACGTCCTAGGCCACAGCCAATTGGTTCTGCTGCACATGCTAATGTCCTGGCAACCTTGCTAGGACACTTTGTCACAAAAGTGGCAAGCAGCAGAAACAATTTTTGCCTGCCCAAGACGCATGTGTCAAGGAACAGCATTTCAGCATTCATCATCTGTAAAACAAGACTGATTGCCTGCAACTTTTTCGCACATCTGCAGGTGTTGCAGAAGGTAGGTGCGGCACAAGCTCTTACAGCCACACCACACTGCTTCCAGAGTGGTCAAAACATTCCTTTTGCTGTACATGCAGAAGGACTGTCTTGACCACTGGGGAAGCCATGCTGTCCAACTGCAAGGGCTCCGCCACAATGACCGTCGGCTTGCTCAACCAGCTGCAAGTGTCATGGCATGTGCACAACTTGACCAAGCCTGCCTCATGGCTGACGGTCTGCAGTGTAAAAGACATTGAATGCATATGTGGCACACAGAGCGCAGCAATCATGCAGATCAGGCGCGTACATGATGCAGGGGCTGCACATTCAGCTTGAGGCAAGCTGTTGAGACAGCCTTGTGTAACAGATGCAGCAGAATTTGCACCGTGAGCTTGAAGGCATGCCGTCAACACAGCCTTGTGGATCAGATGCAGCACAGTCTGCATAGTGAGCTTGGAGGCATGCTGTCAAGACAGACTTGTGACACCAATGCAGCACAGTCTGTACAGCAAGTTTGGAGGCATGCTGTTGGAACCGCTCTGTGAAACAGATACCGTAGAATCCGCATAGTGAGCTTCAAGGCATGCCATCAAGACATCCTTGTGCATCAGATTCAGCAGAGTCTGTAACGCGAGCTTTGTAGGCATACTGTCGAGACATCCTTGTGAACAGATGCAGTGGGGTCTGCACAGTGAGCCTGTGGACATGCAGTGGAGACATCCTTGTGCATCAGATGCGGCAAAGTTTCTACAGCAAAGTTGGGCACATGCTTGCATGACAGCTCGACAGCTGAAATGCAGCTCATTTTGTACAGCAAGAGGCTGGGGCATGCTTGCAGGACAGCTGAAAGCATCAATGCAGCAGCAAGCACAAGGATGCACCTGCAGCAAGAAGAAGAACATGGTCTTGACTTGATGCTTGGCCCAGGCGACAATGAGTACACCCCGATCGCCTCTCAGATTGACCCTGCGAGGGATGACTGCCTGGATGGTCTCAGGCATGCCATCTTTCATATATATGAGGTAGTTTTCAGCGCAAACCAGCACTCCCCCAGGCCCATCCTCACCCCCTGGGACAGGAATGAGTAGATTGGCTCCGTTGTCCACTGATTCAGAAGACTTGCGGATGACATGATTCAGGCCCAGGTCCAGCTCGTACAGCACCAGTTGCTTCTGTGCTTCTGACGCTGCCTCTCCTGTTGGGTCCTGCACATCATTTCATTGACTCATTCACAATGCGTGCTAGACAGGCTCAGCAGGTTCAGCTAGGGACGTGCTGCAGAGGTTGGCTGGCTGTAATCACACGTCACTGGCAATGATTAGACAGGTGCTGAAGCCACACAAGAGCTAGTGACAAATGCATGGTGGACTTGAGTTCCACAATGCTTTCTGCATGTCACAAAGGCTTTCAAAATGCTTTGTGCATGGTAGTGAAGGCTTTCCAGTGCTTTGTGCATGGTAAAAAAAGCTTTTCTGATGCTTTGTGCATGACAATGAAGG
This sequence comes from Trebouxia sp. TZW2008, assembly GCA_002118135.1. NCBI lineage: Eukaryota > Viridiplantae > Chlorophyta > Trebouxiophyceae > Trebouxiales > Trebouxiaceae > Trebouxia > Trebouxia sp. TZW2008. The sequence goes on along the minus strand of BDIU01000240.1, from coordinate 166,416 downwards.
TTTTTCAAATGTTTTGTTCATGACAATGAAGCTTGTGGTGCACGTGTGGCTTTGTGCGCACAGCAAAGTGCTGAACAGGTTGAAGGCAAGGAAGTTTGCAATGAAGGTGACGTTGGATACCTGATCTGTGTCAGCGTAGTCCAGCTCAATGGTGGCAAAGATTGGATTCTCAAAGCCATTGTCCAACCCGCATATGGAGAAGACAATGTTGTGGGACTTGTGAGCTTCAAGCGGGGATGAAATTGTGAGCTTGGCTGCTGCATCTCTGTTGAGCACATACACCAGCTTCTGCTTTTCGATTGCGCCTATCATGCAGGCTCGCCCTCGTGGGTCAACAGCAAGATACTGTCCTGGCACAATGCGGCGGCAGCCTGATTTGCCAAAAGTCTCCTGGTGAATTTTGACAAACATGTTGCGCTCCTTGTTGTACTCAAGGATGACTATTCTGCCAGAGTCCCCAGCGACGATGATATACTGCTTTTCCTTGCCGATTGTGCCGGCAAGCGAGAATGGCAGCAGAGATCTGATGACGCCAAAGACGTTGGTCGAGCAAATGATCTGTACTTTGCCGTTCTCATCTGGTCTGAGCAGTTCTAGCAGGTTGCCACGAGAAACAACGACCTCTTGGGTTTTCGGCCCGGAGAAGCTGCCGTAGATGGCGCACTGCAATGCCAGAGACTCATCAGCACCGGCTGCTCGAGCCACACATTCGCAACATAAGTGAGAAAGCTGACACAGGCTATGATCTGGGTAAATCAGGCAGGTGAGGTACCTGTATGCCGCCTGGTCTGCCCAAGGACAGATGGTACAAATACATGCTGTGTCAAGCTCTGCGCTCCACTATGACGTCATGACCCCGCTGAGCGAGAGACCTCACTTATGCAAGGACATGCATACAGGGGTCCCGATACGGACTTAAACGCCGCAACGAGGTCGCCGGCGACACGATCGACTTGGCAAGATCCTTTGTTTTACAGATCAGGTCAGCAAAGCCTGTGCATCGTCAGCGGAAGCGCTGCAGGCACTGTATAGGGCAAAGCAGCATTGGCGACTAGAACACATGGACCGTTTTCGGGATGTAACGACCTAACGAATCCCAAGACGAGCTTCCCCACTGGCTTCGCAATTTATCATGCGAGGTTCTGTCGTGCTTATGATCATTGATCAGGTTGTGGCCAGTATAGCGCTGTCCTGATTGACAGTGTTGAAGCACCAGCCTTGGTGCCTCAGCATCTGTTGAGTTTGCGGGAATTTGCGAGTTTTTAGTAGGCTGCCTTTGGCTGATCAAAAGCTATAACTGGCAGCATGTCGGTGTCGGCAACCGCAGCGTTTGGCACAAAGCTCTGCCTCGATAACAGCGGGCGGTCAAGTTTCAGATCCGCATCTCGACGACAATCTCTGATTGTCCGCAAAAGCGCAGAACGGGTAGTCTTTCCCATGGTGCCACCACCTGTGGTGCAGCGAGAAGTCTTGACACCCAGCGAGAGGTGCTGTCATTTTCAGCTCCTCCTGCCGTATGCGAAACACGGTGGCAGAGGAAATGATGCTGAGGGTTGCGTGCGCTTGCAGGACGAAACTAGACATAGCAGATGATGTGACCTTTTATGGTGCTGCTCCTTTGCCCTGCCCACCTGAAGCTGCAGCAATAACATTAACATAACAATTGCAGTCAGCAGCGCAGGAGTTCATTGTTGTGTGATTTGCATGCAGATCAGCCAAGACTCGTGCACCACACGGATGAAGCATTCAGGCGCAAGGTCACACAACTGTACAAACAACAAATTCCTGCCAATGGTGCAGTGCTAGATCTGATGAGTAGCTGGGTCAGTCATTTGCCAAACGACGTGAACTACAGTTTGGTGGTCGGACATGGAATGAATGCCCAAGAGGTATCGAGCATTATGCAATAGCACAGTGCAATGTGATCCCTTGCTTTCATGTCAGATCAGGTCAGACAGCTGGTCAGATCAGGTCAGACGAGCTGTCTGACCAGCTGTGTATATATCGTGCCTGTGCCAATATGACTTGTGATGTTGCTGCAGTTGAAGAAAAACAGGAGACTTGATAGGTTCTTTGTCCGGGATTTCAATCGTGATCCCAAGAAATGGTCTGAACAGGCCAACACTTTTGATGCAGTCATTTGCTGCGCCAGCGTACAGTACCTTCAGCAGCCCGAGTGTGTCTTCGCTGAGATTCTGCGAGTTCTGAAACCTGATGGAGTCTGTATCATGACTTTCAGCAACAGGCTGTTCTACTCCAAAGCAATACAAGCATGGCGCAACAACTCTAACTTTGGCCGTGTCTCCCTGATCAAGCAGTACTTCAACTGCGTTCAAGGTAGGCCTGCAGTCTAATTTTGAGCTGCATGTGGTGGCATTGCAAAGTTCATGCTGCTGGAGAGTTGTTTGGCTTGTTTCAAATACACATGTCTATCCACTTTACTGATTCTGATGCTGTCAAGCGTGCCATGATCAAATCTGTAAACATTCTTCTGACAAGTGCCCGTGCTATTGCATTGGTTTGCTACCCCTGCAACTGCTTGAACAGCTTGCTGCCTATCCTGATCTTTCACACCCCTAAGGATCGAGCAGCGATGATGCCCACCATATCAGTCAAATTGCAGCAGCGTTCTGCTTCTGCCTTATGCTAATTCACCCTGGGCTGCCTCTTTAGACAGAGATTCCCATTATGGCGCCTATCGGCAGGGACTTTTTCTTCTTTCCTTTCTCTTTTTTCTTTTCTGTTTCTCCTTTTCTTTCCTTTCTCTATGCTGATTCACGTGAGCTGCACAGCTTCTTGGCATGTGCTCATATGCCTGTGCTATATGAGACTCAAAAGTCACTTGGGCATGACAGTACCTGTGACACCACTCAGACCTAAGCTGATGCATATGCCGCACATTTCTGCACAAAGTGCAGTCATTGCAGCTGTCGCTGCTGAGGCTGCTGCATCTGTATCAAGCTTAAATCTGACTGAAGCTGTGCTGTAAGCTGCCTTCACAAGTGCTGGGTATCAAGCAAAACTTGGCTTCTCGAGTTTGGGATGACTGCCTGAAAATTCCCGTGCTGCCTCTTTAGACAGAGGCTCTAGCTATGATGCCTAATGGCTTAGACTTTTCCTCTTCTACCTGAAAATAGAAAACCTCATTTGCCTGTGCTGTATGCAGGATTCACTGAGCCAGAGGTTGTAAAGGAGATGGCCCTTCCTTCTGAGAAGTTCACAGGCTTTGCTGCAGTCCAAGCCAACATCAAAAATATCCTCAATGTTGCTTCTCAGAAGGATCCATTTTATGCTGTTTTGGCACACAAGAAATGAGCTGGGGAAGTGCAAGCCGCCCAGCTTGAAACTTATAGCCATGTAGATCAGAGGTTGTATTGACTGCTTGATTTTTTCAGCAATAATTGTTTTGGTGATTGATACCTGGAGGAAAAGACGTACAAACATGTAGATTTTGCAGATAGATGCGTATAGGTAGCAATGGAGCTGCTGAGCCAGCAGTACACCCCTGGAGTTCGAAGCTCTACGCCATGTTTCAGCCATCTGACAACATACGAGCAAATGTTTTTGTTTCAGAAGCCTTAGGGCAGTTTTGAAGCATTCTTTTGTGTACAATAGAGTGAACTGTTCCTGTAATTTTGAGGCCTTCAGCTAATCAAAAATGACTCCTTGTTTCTGTACCAATGCTACCACCTCCTGACACTCATGGGCTGTATGCTGTTGCGTCAGCATGATGTGCATGACCATTACAACACGCGCGTGCTTATGTGCAAATGGTAGTCAATGATCGGGCCATGCATGGTTGAGCTACATAGTCGCGTGTCCACTGTTGCTGTCATGACCACATATGTGCCTCGTTGTTGTGCTTGCCCGCCGGCACAAGCTGCTGTATGTCATCACTGGAGCATGTGCTTACTCCCGATCCAAAAGTTCACCAACAGATTCCGATCACTCGAGCATGATGGCTGTTAGCTAATCGATGGAGCGTAGGGGAAGATGATCAGTCATTCGAGACTTTGCGTGATGGCACTCCACATTGCGAGGAGTCCCCCGTTTGCCAGCGCTGGCACGCTCGACGGCTGAAAGAGAGAGAGGAGAACGTTGCTGAGAGACAAAGCGCTGCACGTTGTAGCTGTTTGAGGGGAACTGATAAACGCACCTACCATCACCGAAACTCGGGTACCTGCTGTTCTGTTTGCGTCGCGATCCTGCCGCATCGGTGCTCTACTTTGATATGCGACTTTTGTACTTTCAAAACACTGCTCTCTGCAGACAGCGAGTGTCTACAGATCACCGTGCAGGCTTAAACTCAGTCAAAGACCCGGCATTGGCTGGCTGTCGGAGCCCTTGAGCTGCGGACACCGAAGAACTTTCTGCGTGTCTGCAGCGTGACGAACACATTGCCTTGCAAATGCAGCTTTCCTAGCAAAACGTCTTTGATGAGATCGTCAAGTCGCACCTCTGCCAGCTGACGGATCGCTCGACTGCACATCCAGTCAACCTATCGCGTCGCCAACTCAGCGCTTAACGCTTCTCGAGCACACTGCTGTGGACATGCTGAAGGTTTGCCAGATCGAGTCTTATGTCACTGCGTCATGCCTGACAGAGACTTGACACCTGTGGCTGTCTGCAGGCAAGGGTAGCCCTATGGACATTTCCGCTACATTTCCTGAACCTGTGCCTTATGTGTTCAGCACAGAACAAACACAACTGGCATCATCATCTGCACATACCCCGCTTCAGCCCAAGAAGCATTGACAGCAATGTTGTTGTTGGTGCGTCTGGCAGCATGGCTCGACTCCATGAAGTTGATGAGCGAGCTCTTCAAGCTACAGTCACCACCCCAGCACCATCAGAATTTGTCAGCGCAAACAATACTTTCTTTCAGGTCAGGCCCTGTGCTCATGTCTGCTTGTTCTGACCAGAAACACATTTTGCACGCCTGCTACAACACCATATAGTGATGCTTACGGTGTTGGGCTTGCCAAGTATTAAGTCATAACTGCATGCCCTTGTGCTGAAATCCAAGAGGCACATAAACCTAGCTTGCTGGGCGCGAGTAGCTGCTGCAACCTTTATGGTGCCCCCACAATTTTGGCCTTTGTTGTGCAGGTTAGAGGCAAGCAGACCTTTTTTGCTGGAACCAACATCTTCTACATACTGCTGCAGCAGACAGCCGGTGACCCTTTGGGGTTCACTGATGCTGGTGTGGCAGCTTACTTGCAAGCACAGGTGACTTCTGTGCCAGTCATGTGATGCGTGTGACAAATGTGACTCATGGAATCTGGTTGTGCCTGCCATTGTGCATGATGACACCCTGAAAGAATGCATTCTTAACACCTTGATGCACCAGAAAAGTTTGATGTCTCAAATGCCAAGCCTATGTCCTGAAATAGCAGGCGCACACCATGTTATGGACTCAAGAGCTGCATGCTTGCTAGTCGCTGCTGCAGGCTTCCTATGGTGTGAATTTGATCCGTTTCTTTGGTAACATCAATGGTGTTGGCAATCCAGCAGGCTATGGCTACACAAACACCACAGACAGATCCATCCTAGTCAGCATTGACCCTGTAACACTTGAGGGGAAATACAATGAGACAAGCTTCAAGCGCTTCGACCTAGTCCTTGCGGAAGCGTGTAAGTGTCCAGCTCCCAAACCACATGCCCTCTCATGGGAAGAATGCAAACTGGCTGCTCCTTGAATGTTTTGATATCAAAGCTCCCACACCACAGCCACCACATGCCTGATGTTTGAACAGATCCAAGTCAACTGTCAACTGAATGACACAGTGTCATAGCTCCCAAACCATGTGAAACATGGTTGCATGAACGCAATTTGATTGCAATACGAATGACGCAAGGTCTTGGACGCTCACCTTGGCAGGCTTCTGATGAGCATAGACAGACAGGACACACAGTGCCTGCTTTGTTACTATACCAACCTGACATCCTGGTCAAGGGCAAACTTTGCATACTGTCCAGAGCCCACTGCTGCCCCATATGCCGTCTGCAAGGCCCTCACATGACAATGGCAGGGTGAAAGCAACTGTGACAGCTGTGTATGTTGCAAATTCTTCTGAAAATACAACCCTGCTTTGCTGCCAGTATCAAAAAAGCAGATGCAGAATTGTCAGTTTCTGTGTGACAATCTTTGTGACAATATATGTGACAACCTGTGTGGCAACAGGTTTTACTTGTTGTGTCTTGCAGGAACCTACTCCATCATTGCTCTGGTGAACAGAGCAGCGCTGGGCAACAACATCCCCCCCTCACTGTCACTCTGCTCTGAACAGCAGATGCAAGTTTGCCAAGTAATGTGTGTGTCAATGCAGCTCTGGCGGCCACTCACTCCATCATTGCTCTGGTGAATGGGGCAGCGCTAGGCAACAGCACCCACCCTGCACTGTTGCTTAGCTTGAGAAGAGCAAATGCAGGTGTGATCAGTTTTGTGTCTTGCAATGCAGCTCTGGCAGGAACCTACTCCATCATTGCTCTGGTGAACGGGGCAGCACTAGGCAACAGCACCCACCCTGCAGTGGCCGGAGGCATGCAGTGGTACGTGGACCAGGTCCTGGGCAATGGCACATACGCCTCAGGGGGCTCCTATAACCAGTTCTACAACGACTCCAGGGTCATTACGGTGAGTGGGACACGTTGTCACCTGTTTGCAACACTTGCTTCTTTAGCTTTGGCCAGGGCTGTAGTGAAGACAAACATTCCCTGGTCTGGCATTTGAGTGATTGGCGAATCTTGGATGGCACAGCCTGATGTCATATCTGTGGTGCTAATGGATGCTTTGAAACAAAAAGGTGCTTCTGGCTGCATGTCAAAGCTGTGGGTGCTTAGGATTGTCCTGTCTATGTTGCACCGATGCAGTACTTTCAGACATGTGCCGGCTTACAAATAGCACAACCCAACAATCCTGTGCATGTTGCATTGATGAAGTGTTGCCATACATGTGCAAAGCAACAAAGGAGGCACATCAGAATTGTCCTGTCCATTGACTATGTTTCTGACTTGTATCAGTGATGATGAAGTACAATCAGTGATGCATGTTTCGTTGATGCAGTGTTGCCATGCATGTGCAGGCTCACAAAGGGTACATCAGAACTGTCCTGTCCATCCACTATGTGTCTGAGTTTTGTAGATGGTAATGAAGTAGAATCATGGATGCATGTTGCAATGATCCAGTGTTGCCATGCAGGTGCAGACTTACCAAGCGTACATTCCAACAATCCTGTGCATGTTGCATTGATGCAGTGTTGCCATACATGTGCAGGCTTACAAGGGGTACATCAGAGCTGTCCTGACGAGGATCAATACAGTGAATGGGCGAACCTACAGTGAGGACCCAACAGTGTTCTCCTGGGAGCTGGCAAATGAGCCGACCAGCACTGCAGATGAGACAGGCCGAACGGTATGCCTTCAATATGTTCAAGCTGCAATGCAGATTGAACAGGGCAGAGACTGAAAGAAGAAGAACAGTGTGATATGCCAAGCCAGCTAACAAGGCTAATCACAAGTTTTCCACAATACTCAGCAGCACGTCTCACTATCGCTTGCTCACATCACTTGCAGTCCGTGTCTTAAGTGCGGCAACCAAAATCCAGGGCTAATGTCTAGTCATGTGATCAAATCCGTGATGGCCGCTCATCTGGTCATCAGCAACACTGCTTGCGCTGCAACAAAGCTTAGTGTGCAACCCTTTTCTGTCCCAGTCAGGAGTCTGAAAAGCTCTCAAAGCCATTTGTGGCATCACCAATGGCATTGTTGCTGATGCTGCAGTTGTTGATGCAAGCGCTGCGTCTACAAACGCTACAATTGCGCAGCTTGAGGGCCGAAGCGCAATGCTGACAGTTTTGCTGTTGCTGTCGCTGATGCTGCTGCTGCTGCTGCTGCTGCTGTGACTAAGCTCTATGATGACATCAGGTTGCAGCGTGGGCAGCCAACATCACAGCCTACATTGGGACCCTGGACAGGACCCACATGATCTCTACAAAATATGCGGGATATGACATTCAGCCAGAGCAGAACACCAGCCAGTACAGGCCGAATGCCAGCCGTTATCCTCCCAACAGTGCCATTGTTTCTGTTGTTGCTGCTGCCGCTGCTGCTGCTGCTGCTGTCGTGAGACTCAATGTTGACCACAGGTTGCAGCATGGGCAGCCAACATCACAGCCTATATCAGGACCCTGGACAGAAACCACATGATCTCCACAGGAGATGTGGGTTATGACATTCAGCCAGGGCAGAACTCCAGCCAGTGTGGACCGTGTGCTAGCCCCAGCCCTCCCACCAACGCCCCTCTCCTGGACCGCCTTGATGTGCCAAACCCTTTCAATGTCTACCACAACTTCGTCAACTGTAAGTGTTGCCCCTTGTGGGTTTTAGATGTCCTATGTGGGGCTTTACTCATCAGCCTAAATGCTCCAAACCCTCCCAGCAAAGCCCCTCTCCTGGACCGCCTTGATGTGCCAGACCCATCCAATGTCTACCACAACTTCGTCAACTGGAAGTGTTGGTTTTAAATGTTATCATGGCGTTGACCATACTGCACTTGATGGCTGTGATGCGGCTGATGATATTTTTCAAGGAGCAGCATCACTCATGCCAGATATCAAACTTGGCAGCGTCTGACCTGTAATGCCTGTGCTGCAGCGGGTGACAGTGGCAAAGGGGTCATTTGTTCCCTGTACACTGCCATTCCAGACATCAGCTTTGGCACACTGCACTTGGTTCACTGGTCTATCTATACCTGGTCATTCTCCACTGAATCTTGATGCCTGTGATGCAGCGGGCGACAGCGGCAAAGGCGTGAGCTATACTCTCATCACAGTCATTGTAGAATCAGCTCTGGCACACTTTGACTGTTCTGACTCTTGCTGCCTGTGATGCAGCCTAGTCTGTATTCAGGCAATTCTGAACAATTGCCGTTGTTGCAGCTGGTGACAGTGGTAAAGGGGTCAGCTACTCCCTGAACACAGCCATTCCAGACATCAGCTTTGGCACAGTGCACCTGTACCCAGAGGCTATGCAGGTCCCTTTCAGTCTAGCCGGGGACACCGACAATTACACATGGATCAACAACTACTTCATTCAGCCCAGGGCAATGCAGACTGCTCGCTTGCGCAAGCCCTTCATTATCGAGGAGTTTGGGTTGACTACAGCGTACGGTCAGGAGAACAATGTGAATGGCGTCAGGTGAGTGTGGCAAAGGCACAGGACATACGAAGTTGGACGACAGTTCAAGATGAGGGAGGATTGGAGGATGCTGTGCTGAGCTGCGCTGCGTCGCGCTGCGCTGTGCTGTGCTGTGCTGTGCTGTGCTGTGCTGTTTCAAAACCCTGAACAGCAAGTTTTGAATGCCAATTACTCTTCTGCTAGTCTTTCATAGCAGCGCCCAGGACTTCCAAGCTGACATCTGAGTTCAGCAAGCCAGTGCAATCAAAAAGCGTTTTCATGCTCTAATTGCAGGGCAATTGTATTCAGCTCTCAAATTCAAACAGCGATAGCTGCGGGCGCTGCCGCCATCATGACTTGGGAAGTGCTCCCCATTCTGATCGACACACTGCAGACGTACGACTTCACCTGGGACTCTGACACAGGCCAGGTCATTCAGGCCCTCACAACCTATGCAAGCTGCCAGGTAACTGTTGTTCCGCTGAGTCATTGAACTAAGACACAAGAAGAGACCAGAAGAGAATGCTTATCGCGGTCAGCTCTCACATGTCTCTGCCATTACAGCATCTGCTGGCTAAGAACTGCTGTTGTCAGCACTGGACTCTTATGGCCTCTGCAGCCTGCAGGGCAGTCTATGTCGACTGCAACGCATACACTGCATCTTGTGATCTCCATCCCTGCCTCGGCCAGATGAATGCATCTGGCACCTCCAAAAGCCACTGACACTCAAGCATGCACCGACGCATGGCACGTTTGCTCACGCCTGGGCACACTGGCTTGATATATGCACAAGAATTGGATATTGCTGGGAGAAGCTCGATCGGAATGATGTCATGGCTGATGCAGAACAATGGAAGCTGTGCAAACGGCGGCTACAGACCGCCAGCTGTGGCCACCCCTCCCGCTAAGCTGGGGCAGTACTGTGACCTGGGGCAAGCCCCAGTGTTCCCTGGCTGTGATCACTGCAACCTGAAGTACCAATACCCGGGAGGCCCCGCCACCACTTGCCTCAGAGATGTGAGCGGCCCTGCTATTGATTATGCATCAAGATGTTCCTCACTCAGCCAACTGCAAGTTGTGCTGTCAATGCACCTGCATCACAATTTTTGCCTGTAATTTTGGGCTATGATCATTGCAACCTGAAGTATCAATTACCCGGAGGCCCTGCCACCACTTGCCTCAGAAATTTGAATTGCCCTGCCATTCATTATACATCATGATCCTCCCCCGTCAACTGCTGCAAGTTGTGCTGCTATTGTACCTGCATCATAGCTTTTGCCTGTGTCCCCTGGCTGTGATCATTGCAACCTGAAGTACCAGCACCCAGGAGGACCCGCCACCACTTGCCTCAGAGATGTGAGTGGCCCTGCCATTGGTTGTGCTTCATGATCCTGCCCCATCAATTCTGCAAGTTGCGCTGTCATTGCACATACATCATAGCTTTTGCCTGTGTTCCTGGCTGTGAACACTGCAACCTGAAGTACCAACACCTGGGAGGGCCCGCCACCACTTGCCTCAGAGATGTGAGGGACTCTGCCGTTGATTGTGCATCATGACCCTCCGCCATTGATTTCTGCAAGTTGTGCTGTCATTGCACATACATCATAGCTTTTGCCTGTGTTCCTGGCTGTGACCACTGCAACCTGAAGTACCAACACCTGGGAGGCCCCGCCACCACTTGCCTCAGAGCTGTGAGTGGCCCTGCTGTTGATTCTTCACCATGATCCTCCCCTGTCGACTTCTGCAAGTCGTGCTGCCATTGCACCTGCATCATATCTTTCACCTGTGTCTCTTGGCTGTGACCACTGCAACCTGAACTTCCAACACCCATGATCACTTGCCTCAGAGATGTGAGCTACCTTGCTATTGATTGCGCATCATGATCCCTCCCCCATCAGCTTCTGCAAGCTGTGCTGTCACTGTGCCTGCAGCATATCTTTTGCCTGTGTGTCCTGGCTGTGATCACTGCAACCTGAAGTACCAATACTTGGGAGGCCCTGCTTCTATTTGCCTCAGAGCTGTGAGCTGCCCTGCACACACTGCATCACTCACAACTTGTGCCAGCCACTGACTTGCTACACTGTGTACAGCAGCACCCACAACACAAGCTTTAGAGACCCATGTATTATGTACAAGGTGCTCTGTGTGAACTTGACAACCAGCGCTTATGTGCATTGTGTGCATTGCCAAAAGGCTTCCCAGCAGGCATGCTGCTCTGGTCTATATCAACATGCAACAATCGCTTGCGAGAGCCACTAACACTTGCAACATGTGTTGAAGTCAACTGGGAGCTGACTGAACCTGTGAGTGCTGGTGCAGGGTGCAACAGGACCAACCAGTGCAACCTGCCAGAAGGATTTCAACCTGCACATCTGTGCTGGTTCATGCCTGTGTGGGTTGCCGCCCCCTCCCCCTGCCCCCCCAATTGCTGCTGCCCCTGGCTGTGGCTACAACACCAGCCTGTTCTCACAGCAGACTCAGCCTGGCACTGGGTGTACATGCTGTGATGCTGGCTTTGACTACCAGGACTCCTGCGCTACTCAGGTACCTTGTGACTTCATGACTGGGATATAGCACTTGAAGGAAGCTCATTGCAAGACTGTTTCTGCTGTGCTGGTGATCTTTTTGAAGCAGTAACCCTATAAATTCGTAGCTCTCTCCAAGTCCATTGCTGATTAGCCAAGCATGAACATGATACCGTGACAAAGCTTGCCTCAAGCCATGAAGCTATAGCAGGGGGTAAGAAGCCTTTTGCACAGCGCTCAAGCCTGTGTGTGCTGTGCAGCTGAGCTACAACTCCTCCAGTGATGACAAGTGCGGGGAGCCTTACGTGAAGCCGTACTGCATGTGCACCTGCGGCTTCTGCCCAGCCCCAAGACGTAAGCCTTCAACATACTGTCTTGCTGCAATGCGCTTTTGCTGTTTTATCTTGGATGTGTTGGACAAACAACTCCCAAAAGAGAATAAAGGGAACATCCGTGTGTCTGCCCAAGTAGTGGGTTTGCATGCCTGGCCAAATATGCACGTCTGCCTCTTAGTGATGCTGCTGATTGCCATTGCATTGCTGGACATGTCAGATGTGTGATCTCTCATGCAAACCCAGCAGGACTGCATAGACAGGGGTCTGGTCACGTGCATGCTTTGAAATGCATATCCTTGCATAATAAAGCGACACACAAGCAATGGTGCAGTATCTTGCATACAATCTACACTGTGAGCACCTTCATCAGGAAAACTGGCTCAAACGTATGCCATGATCAGGCATAAGAACTGTATTGTGCAGCTCCAGCCTTCTGACCATGCTACTTGGTTTAGCTCATCTTGCACACCAAACCCCCTGGTTGACAAAGCTTGACTAAACACTTTGCGCATTGACTCATCCAGCTGACTAAAGTTTGACTAAGCACATGAAGTGTGTTGTGCAGCTCCAGCCCCACCAAAGGGCCCAACCAGCACAGCCAAGAAACTGGCCTTGGGTATTGCAGTGCCAATTGGAACCCTACTGCTGTCCCTAGGGGTGTGCGTCATCTTCTACACCTTGTCCCGCCGCTCTGGCAAGTCAGATGGAGCACTGTTCTCAAAAAGGGCACGTACCAAGTCTATCGAGGTGAATTGCTTGCACTGTTTCGGTTGCTTCTCATATTGCTGCAATAATAACTAGTCATACGGAGCACCGTTCTCTAAGGGTGCAGGGACAGAGTCTATCGAGGTAGGTTGCTTGCACTGGTTTTGTTGCTTCTCATATTGCTGCAGTGATGACATTTCATATGGAGCATAGTTCTCAAGGGGGGCACGCACCAAGTCTGTTGGGGTGGGAGTGCGCAACTTGCTTGCCACTGCTTCTGCTGCTGCTTGTATTACTGCAGTCAAGAAACAAGTCTGGCACACTTTTCCCAAGGGGATCAAGGACCAAGTCGATTGAGGTGGGAATGGGCAACTTGCTTAAACTGCTTCTACTGTGGCTTGTAGTGATGCATTGATGAGCGGAGTCTATTGAAGTGGGAGGGCAGAAGTCTGCTTGCCGCAACTTATGCTGCTTGTATTGCTGCAATGATGAAACAATTCTATTGCGGTGGGTGGGCACAGTTTTGCTTGCAGTGCTTCTGCTGCTCCTTGTGTTGCTGTAGTGACAAGTCTGTTGAGGACTTCTTCTAGGGTGCACAGACCAAGTCTGCTGAGGTGGGTGGGCATCAATTTGCTTAGCACTGCTTTCGCTGCTGCTTGCAATTTGTTTTCTGCATGTGAGCTGTGTACAGCAGTTTCTTCATATTGGTGACTGCTTTTTGGTGTCAGACGAGTCAGATGAGATGAGTTGCATGTTGTTGATGGCTGCTGCTTTTGTGATCGCCAAGCCATTTGCTATGCAATACATGCTGTGAGTGGTGCACAGGCACCGCTGAATGATCCAAAGGACTCAGCCATGGCCAGTCCGAATAGCACTCCCAGTCCTGCTTCTTCTTCCGCTAGCAGCCCCCTCAAGATTCCTCAAGTTTGAATGAGATGACAGCTGGGCAGGATGTTGCAACGAAAGCAAGTCACAGGACGGAAAGTAAGTCACAGGACGCATAGGCTTATCTAGTGTCTAGGCGGGCTCTGCAGAAAATGGTGATCAAAAGCTAGGCTCTTAACTTTTTGGGATGACTAATCTGGTGATCTGATGTAGATAAGATTGGGGTGTCACAATACAGGTTGCACAGTAGGTTGTATTTGTTCCAGCCTTGCATGTACGCTGATGCAGGACTGAACTTAAGTTGAAGGATTGACCAGGAGATTGCATGCTGTTACTTTGCTGTTAGCTTCTCTTTCTTGAAATGTGTCTGGTCAAACACTATTTGCTTTGTAGTAAAGTCTCTTCGAGAACTCTAGAGCTGCTGTGTCAGGGTAGCTCTATGCACAGAGTAGAGTTGAAGTGAATATTCTCAATTTGGAAGTGAAGCTGTTTGCCTAGGACAGCAGCTAGTTGTAGAGTCTCAAATGTAGTCATGCTTCCGGTATGGCAGGGACCGCATTATGCAACATCATACACATACACAGCTGCAGAAAGCTCAATGCTGCAAGCAGGGGATAGATTTGCTTTTCATCTTCTGCAGTCATAACATGCAAGAAGTGTGCCTGTGAGACCAGTGCTACCAAGCAAGAGGCAGCTTGTACTCCCTGCAGCAGATGTGCACATACAGCTCCAAAATGCATTCCCTGAGCTCAAAATGTTAGCAGAAAGCGAAAACAAGAATAACCTTACATCAAGCAAGTACGAGATTCCAAAAAGCGTAAATACTAGAACAACTACGTCTACACAGACGTTGCGCAACACACAGCTGTGTCCTTTGTCTAGATTAGGTGGACGCTGCCATCTAGCAAATGTGCACATGTTGTGTTGTGATCACAATGACATGCGCTTGCCCTAAAACTATGACTACACGAATCCTGACAAAAGCATGAACACACTTCACCCTCTCAAAAATTCATGCCTTGCATCGTAAGCAACTCTTGTGAAAGCAACTGTGATGCTTGAGAGCCTGATCAGGGAGAAGCCTGTCAAGCTATGCCACAAGTACAAGCTTGTCTCCTGCTGTGGGCACCACACACTCAGACTGTATATGCAACTTGCTGTTGCTTGTTTCCCGACAGCTGTGCTTGCTGTCAGAACCCGCCCTCAAGCAACAGGAGCAGGAAGCCTTCATCAGGGGCAAAGGCCCTGGTGCTTGTTCAGATGTATTGCATCAATGTGCAAAGCCCATGTCGATGCAGTTCAGGCAGCGCACATATCTGCAACATCAGCCCGTCAAGTTTGTAGCTGCAGGCAACAGCAAGGAAGCCTTTTGGCTCAGCTGGTAGAGTTGCCTGCAAGAGGCGCAGCATGGAGGCGTCTGCAGCAGCACCTCAACAGCTTTTTTGCTATTGCACCAAAATTTGATGCGGAAAGCAGCCAAAGTCTGCTGTCAATGCAGTCTGGCGGCCCCCACTTCTGGCGCCCCCCAACTTCATGTGACTGCTTGAGAACAACTCGGCTGAATTTTGCCCATACAGAAAGGTGAAACAGCCAGAGTGTGCTTCCAGAGCTGAAGTCTGGC
Source organism: Trebouxia sp. TZW2008 (assembly GCA_002118135.1). Classification (NCBI taxonomy): domain Eukaryota; kingdom Viridiplantae; phylum Chlorophyta; class Trebouxiophyceae; order Trebouxiales; family Trebouxiaceae; genus Trebouxia; species Trebouxia sp. TZW2008. The sequence continues at coordinate 151,168 of BDIU01000240.1, read as the reverse complement.
ACCTCTGCATTTGTTACTGCCTGTGAGCAGCCATGGCAGCCTTCTGCCCTTACAGGGAGTACGGTTCCAAGTCCCCTAAAGAGCCCTAGGGCCAGTTAACCCCTGAAGAGCCCTGACATCCACGGCCCTTCGCAGCTGCTGAATGTCACACTTGCTGTTCTTCGCGGACATCTGTTTGGGCTGCTTCGGCTGCAACAGGCTCACATTTTGGCTCCGGTTGGCATAGACTTGTCTGTTGTTTTGCTTTGCTTGCATCAATAGTTGGTCAAGTAGCGATCCAGTACATACTGCTTCCAAGAGCACATTCCCCAGGACCTCAGCACTTGATCAGTCATGCGAGGGTCTCGAGGCTCCACAGCAGTCCCAAGCCATTTCTGCTTCAGAGACTGATACTGTGCATGTGTGATTGCAAAGTCCCTGTACAGCTCTGTTGGGAAGTCATGAGGTGTCCAGGTATCCTGTGGAATGGAAGCGCTGCTATCTGCCATCACCTGCAAGAATGACTTTGCTGGTGCATGCCCCTGACACGTTTTGGACTAGCTGGCAGGAGACAGGTCTGAGCTTGCCTGAATGTCTGCCTTGTGCTGCTTGCCAGTCACAGCTTGAGGGCTAGCTTCAACACAGACGATAATGCTCAGTGTGCTTTCTGCATGTACAAGGGGGCCATTGAGAAAGCAAGCCACATTCTCCCGTGTTTGTCCAGGTATGCACCGGTCTTTGGCAGCTGCAGGTAGCACTAACAGAGCTTCAGCAACAGCCGTCGTCACCCACCTGTCTTACAGCCAGAAAGTACGCTAAACGTACAGGACTGTAGCACTACCAGGCGAAGCAAGCTGGCTGTAAGACAGCAGTGACCGTGGGCGCAGCGAAGACGATGGGAAAAGCGCAGTTAGGTTCTGAACTCCAGTGACCGCTGCAGCGTCGATAACGGAAGTGCTCGGAACGGCACGGAAGTGAAACGCTTCATCACGTGCGCAAAAGTTCGCTGTACTCAAGCACAGCAAGCTGCATCAACAGACTTGATAAGCAAGTCGAGACTCCCAAGCTGCCGCTGACCCTTGCGATCAACCCCGTCATGACGAGTTCACAGCGGCGTATGTGTCCGACTTTGCTTTCCGCTTTGCTTGGAGCCTTGCCGGCCGTTCTGGCACAGACGGGTGCAACTGCCGACACTCCGAGATCAAAAAAGCTTGCTATTGGCATTGTCATTCCAATCGGCATCCTGCTTCTGTCGCTGGGCATATGTGTTGTTTTCTACAATCTTTCTCGACGGAAATCGGTCAAGCCTAGCGGACCCAAGGGCGCTCAAACAAGCAGCCGTGTCACTGAGGTGAGGTTTCTGTTATCGCCACTTGACCCTTTGACTTCCCGAGAGCCGCAGCGCAAGACCAGTTCTACAGCTCATTGGATGCACATCACTGCATCTGCGCGCTCTGCATTTGTGACAAGCATTCGAAGCATATCTGCTGCATGGACACTGCACGGCACACAGCATGGCAAGTCCAGCCTTCTGCAGACCATGCAAGCTTTCTGTCTGCTGCACTGACATACTTCGGGAAGGCATAGTCACATGGCTGCTTGTGGGTATGCAGGCCAACTTCAATGACTCTGCCAAGAATGTTGTTACACCAAGACCTACTAGTGGCGACCCTGTCACTCTTGTATAGACCTGATAGACCCAATATCATTTTGATTCAAGTCTAAGCTCCAAATGTCTCGTTGGTCAGCTTCAGAAGACCAGGAATCCAAGGTCATTCAGCATGTCTTGTCTCATGATCCCGCCATAACAGTCACAGGTGGCACAAACTCTTGGGCAGCATTTCATTGGATGGTCGATGCTTCATGCAGCACAGGGGTGGCTTCATTCCGCAGCATGAAGCAAGATTGCTTCTGCCTGTCGTCCACTCTGTACATGAATAGTCAGTCTTTGTGTTAGCCATCAGTCAGAGTTTGCGTGTTCAATGCTAAACACCAGGGCAATAGTTGCCCACTCTGCAGCTAGAAACATTTTGATGATGTGTAGCAAGTCTGTCATCAGGCTCAAATGTTCTCTGCACTCTAGCTTCAGAACATTTGCCAGAGCAGGCAGTTTGTTTGGACCCAAGCATGCTTGTCAGCTCAACACAAGTTTTGTTCAGGCGACCTGCTGCTAAAACACTGTTGTTTTGCAGACAGTACAGTACGTTTTGCAGTTGTAGAGTGTTACATGTCAGCACCACAACTTGTGAAAGCACTTTTGATTAATGCCATGCGCCATACAACTGTGTAACGACCCAGGCTCCTGAGCGCTGCAGAAATTGACAAGGTTTTGGCGCATGTCCTGACAATAGCAATCTGGTTATTTCGAGACCAGTGTTAGATGCTAGTTGTCCAGGCCTGTACCACAAGAGCTGGCAATTGCGCTCGCGGTTACCTTTCAATTGGCAGATCACACCTGATGCCCACACACACACTTATCTGTGAAATGAGCTCCAGCGTTGAAAGAAAAACACATAGACTCATCACCTTCAAATGCACTTCCAGAATGTTAATCCGCAGTAAGAATGCCGTTGCCAGCATGCTAGTGTGCTGCACAGCATCAGCAGAAGCACCCTGTGCCTCATTGCTTCCTGGCGACTTTGCACTTGCTGGCTACTATAAAATGCAATGTTCAGCATGAGGATTTGTGTTGTTGATGCGCAGTAATTATCGTTTCATCAATGTCAGCTTAGTGCACAAGCTGATGTACATCACATATTTATGGCGTCAAACGTCAGTTTGCAACATTCATTGACATCTGTACTTGAAGCACAACTGCTGCTCCTTCCCATGAGGTTGTGTCAGTGGCCACAATTTCTGCTGCTGCTGCTGCTGCTGCTGCTGCTGCTGCTGCTGCTGTTGAAGTTCCTCGTGGCAGTCCTGCTGCTTTTGCTGCTGTTGCTGATTTCATTGCTGCTGCTCTTGCTGATGAGCTTTGCTGTGGTCAGGTCGACCCATAATGTTCTTCTCAGCAGTCACAAGCACTTGCCCTGGAGCGGCCCCTTTGGGCTTCTTGATGTCTTTTGGTGATGCCGTGATGACAGGGCACTTGCCCTCGCCCCTGCTTTTGGAATACCATGCTGCCAAGTCAGCTGCAAACTGCAGGTCCTCATCTGCTGGCTCCCTGCATGCATCCAAAGCTCAGAAACCAGAAAAGAAGTCACTCTGAACCGCTACTGTTCATCACAGAAGCCTCTTTGAATAGAAACAGCCCAAAAATCTCATGATCCTAACAGATGACATGTTCACTAAGTTCAAGCACATTCAGGGGCATTTTTCTCAGGCAGGATTGGCGCTGACACTTTAAGGAGCACATAGGTCCTGGCCTTGTGCTGGGCAAAGAAAGGATCTCTTGAAACAAACTGAGAACCAGAAAAGAAGGAAGATCAGATAAGATAAGATAAGCACGCCTGTTGTTGATGGATGCTCTGAGGAGGACATGGGCCCCTGGGCAGCCCCTGGCATGCATCCACACATCCCCCACCTTAGCCACTCTGTTTGTCAGCTCATCATTCTGCTTGTTGTTGCGGCCCACCAGCACCTGCACAGCAACATGACAACATATCAACATATTCAGTCAAGAAGGTTCTGCTGTGTGCCTGGTTGTTGCGGTCTGACAGCTGTTGGCCGGCAACACCCTCCAAACATTCTGTGCCTTGGCCACTCTGTTGGTCAGTTTGTCATTCTGTTTGCGATTGCGCCCTACCAACACCTGCTAAACATCACCACGCCATCATATGACAATTGCACAGACTGCCACGCATGGTTGCCTGTCAAGCCCACTACTTGAGCTTTTTGCAACACAATTTGCGATTGGCTTGATGAACCACACACTGTCTGCCTGTAAGTACTGCGCCTTGGCAGCTTGGCTCCTGAACTGGACAACGTAATCTTAAGGGCTGAACCTCACCCGCGCTACATATATAGACAGCAGGACAAAGGAAGCCTGCATGCACAGGCACAGAATCACTCGTGTACAATAAATCCCTCTACTGTGCCCATAATGATGATCAAGAAGAATGTCCTGACATCAGAATGTTGTCACTGAGAAGCACTACTGTTCTGCAGTGCAGTGTGCATCAATCGTTTCCCTATTTGCATCGTCCTTGCAACAAGAATGTACTCATCTTGAGTGTCTGTATGACAAGGGATTACCGCACTGCGTTATTCATTACAAACTTGCAGAGCCTCTGTGCTTATAGAAGCCTTGCAGGGCATTGTGCTCTGCTCATCATTGTTGTTTGTGTTGTTACAAGAACTAAATTCATCATTGCTGTGACAAGCATCACAATCATCATAGTCATCATTTGAACGCTGACCTGCATTCCAGCAGGAGTGGTGTACTTGCGGAAGCCCTGCAGGGAGTTTGAGCCTGAGCCAGCCCGCTTGACGGCCTTCCTGCCCTTGGCCCTGCCCCTGTCTGCCAGGCTGGCCTCAGCTGGGGCGCGCATGTATTTGCCTGCAACCAGCTCTTCCTGTACAAGAAGAAGAGTGAGCAAGAACAAAGCTGGGGTGAGCAGCAGCTCCAACAACAACAGCAGCAGTGAGAAGCAGCAGCAGCAGCAGCAGCAGCAGCAGCAGCAGCAGCAGCGGCAGCACACGCAACAGGTCACTGCATGCTTTTCAACACCTACATGACAGCTACAGAAGGAGAAGGAAATGTGTTGATCACATGCTGACCATGGCATGCCATGCGATGAGCAGCTGATGCTCTGTCAAAGCAAGAGGCAGATATGATTTCGAAAACTAGAGGTCAAGGGGTTCAAATCCCTTTCCTCCTGCTCATCGTTGGTGTACTCTCAAAGTCTTATAGGGTACACCAAGATTGTTGCTTCCAAGATGAGCAATGTGCACTCAGCGCTGCTCATTGCTCAGTAAGCCCATCAGCAAGCAACAGCAATGCAGTGCCAATAACTGCAGACGACTCTGTTGGACAACAAATTTTGTGGTACAAGTGTTGAGCAGGCTAGCTGCCACAGGCACCAGCAGGACAGCAGCAAGTGAGGCTGGAGCAAATCAGCAGCGACCACTGCGTTAGCAACATCACTAAACCTTTCAATTTAACCAAAGCTAGGTAGAAAAAGAAAGTCTACGCCATCAGGTGTCGTCGCATGAGCCTCTGTCTAAAGAGGCAGCCAGGGACAATGCTGGGTATGTATTGCAAGTACAGTCTTGCATGAGCCAGACTGAAATGGGCTGCTCACCTGGATGCCCTTGAGGGTGATCAAGTCATCTGCGTCTCGGTACCCGGTACACTGCTGGAAGGAATGCTGAACCTCCCTGCAAGCAGGTGAGCCAATGCACTCAGCACAAGGCCCTGAACAGGGCTGGTGATATGCAGTCGCGGTACTGGCCCCATTGTCTGCACACCTTCGGGTGATAAAATCAGCCTGCTGTATGGCCTACAGGAACAGGGTGGGTAACATACGATTACCTACCCCTTGTTTGCATGGGCACAGGTGTCAAGTCAGTCAATCAAGGTTGGTGAGTGAGCCCCAACAGCGGTCCCAAAGAGTGAACAGCTTCATGCAGACGTCCAACGCATCACATTGTTAACCCCTGAAATGATTACATTGCACCAAAGCAGACAATTGAAACAGTGACAGCATGTGCAAAAAAGCTAGGTGATGTGGGTTTGCGGTGCCAATGCATGGTGCAGAGTCAAGCAAGGCAACTCACTCATAATTGGTGAAGTCAGCAATCGCAATGTTTAGGAGAGGGCGGCTCACTCAAGATAAGTAAAGTCAAAAGTGGTGTTGTATAGGAGAGGGAGAAATCACCCAAGATGGGCGAGTTCAGATGTGGCAGTGTCTAGGAGAGGGGCAAGTCACTCAAGATAGGCAAGAAGGTAACGTCAGCTGTGGCAGTGTCTAGGAGGGGGGCAACTTACTCAAGACACGTAAGGTCAGCTGTGGCAGTGTCTAGGAGGATCAAAATCACTCAAGATAGATGAGGTCAGCTATGGCAGCGTCTAAGAGAGGGCCAGCTTTCTCAAAATGAGTAAGGTCAGCTGTGGCAGTGTCTAGGAGGGGCCAACTTACCCAAGACAGGTAGCATTGCTACATCAGGGGAGCCTGTGAGTCGAATACCCAAGACAGGTAAGGTCAGATGTGGCAGTGTCTCAGGAGAGGGGCAGCTTACTCAAGATAGGTGAGGTCAGCTGTAGCAGTGTCTAGGAGAGGGGCAATCTTATCGCCAGCACGCCGTCTCTTGCGGGCTTGCTTGTACAAGCCCTCTGCTGTCTCCACAGCATTTTTCCTGCAGGCACATTGATTGACATCTTTTGAGCTAGTTGCTTTGTGGCAAAGCATCACCTTCATCATCAGTGTCATGAAACAGGATCTTTCTGAGCAAATCCCATTGTGGCAAAGCATTAAACGCTCAAGCTGTCAAAGTTTTGGGGGGACGGACATTTAACAGACCACGCAGTACATATAACAGTGATAACAGCCACGTCGCATCATTTGTGTCATGCAGACTGTGTGAGGCAGAGGCGCATAGCCAAGCGAGAATCGAACCTTACTATCTTGGCTGTGTTGAGCTAGCAGCAGTCTGTGTGATCATGCCCAGAGGCAAGTCTGACTGTACATGAGCAGGCATTGTTGGCATTGCATGCGAACAGTGGTGCAACCGGTAAATCACCATACGTAATACTCAAAACACGTGATTTTTGGCAGTAATGTTCATTAAGATACAGCGCAAATTGTGAAATACACAACACGCTGGCACTCACACATAACATGCGGTACGCAAGTAACTTGAAATATTGATCACTGGAAAGTAGCGCATGGGGATTCATTGGGTGCAACTCACCCAGAGGCCAATGGAATGGTCACAGTCTTGCCAGTCTCCCAGTCTTCTACATCCATCTCATGCATGCCGGACTCCCACCTGGATCATGCAGAGAGACTTTGCCCAAAAAATGTTGATATGCAAGAACAGCATGCGCAGAGCAACAAAGCACTCTTGCCATCATGGGCGAGCACCTTGGGAAGCATTTACACACCAAACTGAAAGGCTTTTACAGCAAGAAAACTCTACGCAGTTGGGCGCCATGACAGAAGCCTCTGTCCAAAGAGGCAGCCTGGGAGGCTGCAAGGGTGTCACTTACTCTGTGCTGCTGCAATGCCCTGCCACAAATGATAGTATGCACTTGTGTTGATGAAATGCACTGCCCCCTATGATTGACAGCACTTGAAGTCAAGGCGTGCGACAGCATTTGATCAGGCACAAGGATGGTGATAGGCTGTGCTCAGTGTGAGTTGCTTTGGTTGTTGTTGTCTACGCTACGAGCCAGAAGATTGCAAGGTGGCTTTCAGAAGTGTAGATCAGCATACTGAGCTTCTGTGCAGTGCCTTGAATTGGGCTTCGTGCAAGCTGACATCAAAGGCGGCCTCCTACAGTACCTGTAGATGTTGGCTGTGAGCATGTCTGCCTGTTTCTGTATGGCTTCAGATTCTTCTGAAGAGCCCACCTGCTTCTGCAGGTTCTTCATTCTGGACTGAATCTTCTTGACGGCCTGTGTCAGCACTGTGGACAGCTGCTGCTGTAGCTGCTTGAAGTGCTCACTACCCTGCACCCACACTCAGACTACTGAGCATCATCACTGGGGTAAAGGCATGTCGGACAGGAGACATTTGCAAGCTTGCAGTACACAGCTGACACTTGACTGGTGCCGATACACAGCTGCCATGCTACAGCAAGGCTTTGTGCTGAGTCATGGCAGCATTGCACGCTGCATGCGCCAATGAGGCGCGGCAGCATGCAGTGGCAAGCACATACCCCAGACTGTGTATCAATGTGATGCATGACTGCACCACAGCATGCAGATGGAGTGTGTTCCTCAAATAGCATGTGATGATGATGCATGAAGACAGTCGAACACACGGACAGACCTCAGACTGCGTATGATACCAATGCATAGCAGCGTGTAGCGATGGCACTGCTGGTAAGCTGCCCAGAGCAGAGTAGCGGCCACTTTCTGCATCTGCTCCTGGGGCAAACTCTCCTGTGCTGCATAACAAGCAAATGTCAGCAAGCCCAACACAAATGCGTGAATATACATACATGCCATGCAGGTATGCAAAGCCAAGGACTCAATGCATGACACTCAGAGGATGCACTGTCGTTGAGCACATCAGTGTATTGGCAAAGATATGGCCTGGCAACAGGCATCTTTTTGGCTCAGGCAAGTCTGACAGGACTTATGAGCGAGCTGGATGATATGATACTTTATGCTTGATGGGCAGGCTACCTGCTTGCAACCTGTTGAGCCACTTCTGCCATTGCTTGAACAGGTTCTGCCACTGTTCAGCTGTTACTGAGCCCACGTCAGTTGAGGGGACCCCAGCCAGGGAGCAAATCTCTTGACTCAAAGCAGGACTGACGCCCTGTCATTTCACAGCACAAGATCAGGGTGCTGCTTTTGTTTCTGGTGCCTGGAATTTGGAATGCATGGCAGCAGTTTGTTCAGCTTGTGCGTATTGGTAGTCTGATGGAGTCTTGATCAGTCGTACGTGCAATGAATGAGATAGCAATACAGCAGTGCCAAAGGAGCTACCGCTGTGCAGTGCTCATGCATGACTCTCAATCCTAACCACTCAAAGCGCATCCCAAATTGCGTGCAATGCACAAGGCTTGGCCCATGGAATTGCGGAGTCTGTGTTGCATGATGCTCCTGTCTCATGCAGTGACCTTACACATCTGGCAGCTGAGTATTTCTGCAATAGGTCACAGGCACATGACAGTCCACCTCAGCAGAAGGCGCTGTATTGCCCTTCTAAGCCAGCATCTGTGCAGCCTGTGTCGCAGTGCACGCTACAGCAGGCATGTCTCAATGCATTGGATCTGTGAGACATGCTGACTTGCACAGCCGTCACACGACTGACAAATTACTGCGATACCTGAAAGGCACAAATCAGTCCACTTGCAACAGAAGGTGCTGTCTTGCCCTTCTGAGCCAGCAGCTGTGCAGCCTGTGTCGCATGTGCACACTACAGCAGGCATGGCTCAATGCATTGGACCTGTGAGGCATGCTGACTTGCACCATGCAAGGACAAAACACACCTGACAAGTGCTGCCATACCTGATACGCACGAACCAGTCCACCTGCAACAGAAGGCGCAGTCTTGCCCTTCTCTGCCAGCATCTGGGCAGCTTGCGTCACATTCTGCTGCCAACTGGCAAACGCTTCATTGAGGTCTGGCTCAATGCCTTGCGGCTTCGGTGGTAGCTGATACGTGCCACCAATCTGTAACTGCCTAGCGCTGGACATCTTGCTGCCCACTTGGTACGCACACAACAGGATGCTGCTTGTTACATCTGTCAGCACCACATTACTATACCTGCAGTGAATCAGGTGGTGAGGACTGGATATTGTGCTTTCTTTGTGATTGTGCACAGCAGGATGTTGCTTGCTACATCTGTCAGCACCAAATTGGCTGTACCTGCACAGGTATGCACAGCTGTGTCAGCAGCCGAGCACTAGACACTTTGCTGCCCAGTTGATATGCACACAGCAGAATGCTGCTTGCTTGATCTGTCAGCACCACATTGCTGTACCTACGCTGTGCACAGCTGTGTCAGCCATGCTTACCTGCATGAACACATAATGCACGAGCTGCCTGCAAAGTGCTGCTTGCTTTATCAGCAATGCTTGCCTGCAGGCGCACATGGTGCAAGAGCTCCATGCATGCCCGCCAATGGCAAGTGACGTGATGTAGGTCTGACTCGCATGTGGGTTGAGTGCGTACGGGCTGATGAAGAACGGCATGCGCCCAAGAACATGGTATGACCCAGATTGACGGAGCGCTCGCTATCAACAACCACCTACAATGGTAGGTATACGCAGGAGTGGTGAGTTAAGTTCACCGAGCTCACTGAGCATCACATGGTTAACGAGAGCTGAAATGAGGCTTATCATGCGGGCTGACAGCAGAGTCAACATAGGGGTTGATAAGAGGGCCGCCTACCGGCCCATGACCTCAAAAAAGACGTGGTGTGATGGCGGTGCGGCAGGCCGGTTACCAAATGTCAGCATGACCACACGCTCCCACGCTTGAGGCACAGAAGCGTCCAGCAGCACCAGCCCTTGCAGTTGAGACTGAATCTGTTCACCTGAACAGCAATCAGTTTGACTCGATGGTCACGATCGTCAAATGCGTGCAGTCTGCTGAGGTTTTGTGACCAAGCTAGGTGCATACAGAAGCAAGAAACTCTGTCCAAAGCGAATTGTTGGCTTGATGATGCAGTCACTGCATGGAGGCTCTGATTGCCAACTGGACTGACTCGATTTGGTTTGCTGATGTGTTTTATGCAGCATGCAAAAGGTTCAATGCCTTAACGGATGAAATCTGGTCATTCTGATTTGGCCTACACATGACTCAGTGGCAAGACAGGATCTGCACAGTAAACTTCTGTACGTCCTTAAGTTGATCGCGCACCCCAAAATTCTTAGGGCTTTTGCTCAGGGCCTTGAGGGATTTAACACATTGCGCATTTGGCAGAATCTGGCCGAAAACCATGAAAGCGGTTAGCGTCTTAGGCAGTTTTGAGCCAAATTTGCGGGCAGATCAAATTGGTCATGCGCAATCAATTTGAGGACATATGGTACAGCTGCAAAAAAGGCTTTGCTGACGCACCAAATGAGAAAGCCTCAGCAGCAGCGCCCCTGTCAGGTGAGGGCCCTGTACAGATGCGGCCAGATACAGGGTGCCAGCACAGATACAACCATGTTGATCCCTCCACATTTCTCAGTCTCAAGCACAGTGTTTGCTTGTCGCTCTGAACAGCCTATAGGAAAAGTAACAACTTGATATGAAGCTCAAAATGCTGAATCTTACTGGCAATGTAAAACCTGTGCTATAGCTGCTGAAAGCTTGTGTCGACAGCTGCACACTGTGTGGTCACAAGTGAATACAGCATGTGTATTTGAGCTCAATGCCTGTCAACCGTGTTCTGGAAGCATTCAAGGGGACACACCTGCTCCACTTTGGCTGGAATCCATGTTGCCTTCAATTCAGCAACACTGGCAACCAATGCAGTGTAGTCCATGGTGAGCTGTTTTTGATGCGCGGCTTTTGGAGCAGCTTTCTGAGACTCAGCATCGAGAATAGCAGCCTTGCAGCATATGTATCTGCTTGTAGCACCCCTTGGTCCCACGCTGTACTGCACACGCTGAGTCCATGCATTGGCGTGTTGACGTCGGGCAAATGTGTTTCGACCGTGTGAATACTGGCTCGTCTGCTGATTCTGAAGGCAAGACGCCGGGAAGAGAGCCGCACGCGCTATCGGTCGCCCTGCGACTGGTTGCTGCCGCAACTGACGATACAGGGCAAGGAGCTGTCTGCTATGAACAACGCAACAGAAGCAATGACGAATGGGGCTTATTGCTGGTCGCATATGATGTTACACGACAGTCTTATGTCGAATCTAAGCGCACCGACGGCATGGATGAGCGCTGCGAATGCAAGTCTAGCACAGCATGCCGGTCAAGGTGAGAAAAGCCAGCCTTTGACCTAACAGGTTTGAATTCACAGAGCTCCGGTCAACATTGTGACCGCTGCCCTAATCGTTGCCATTGTGACTGGTGCGTTGCATCTTGCATAAACATGTACAATTGACTGACGTACTTGCAACTTGAAGCAAGGCACCGTATTGATTCCCAAAGTTGCAGTCTTTGACGACTGATCTCACCATCTGCGGGCAGCGACTGCACGAGTCACGCTGCAGTGATGGCGTTGCAACAGCGCCAGAACATCATCAGTCTGAGCTTAGTTATTGGCGCAGCTTTGCTGGTCCGCTTCATCGTTGCCTTGCACCCTTACTCTGGTACGAGGCATTCACTCTGTTATCGATGACCAAAACGACTTGACCCGTTGACTGACCGCTTGTTGCGATAGGGGCTGGAGTGTCGCCTCAATATGGAGACTACGAAGCCCAGCGACACTGGATGGAGCTGGCAGTCAATTTGCCAGTTTCTGACTGGTACGCAAAAGTGAGGCCTTTCCTCTGATTCCTCTGCTTTGATCCAGGCTGTACGTCTGCAGGTATATGCAATCTGCAAACAACAACTTGACTTACTGGGGCTTAGACTATCCTCCCCTCAGCGGGTACCAGGTAAAGCTGGAAGTAGAACTTGTCAAGGTCAATATCTTGTGCCTTGCTCGCCAGCTCAATCCCGATTAGAATCTCAGTGAGTTCAATGGCAGAGCTGGTTGTTTGGCAAAGCTATTCAAGCTTTGGAGCCAGACGCAGTGGCCCTGCACACTTCTCAAGGCTATGAGACCCCTCACAGCAAGTTTCTCATGAGGTTGAGTGTCATTGCCTCAGATCTGATAGGTACGGCTGTGCAATGCAATATATTCTTCTGCCTGTCACTGCGCCCGCAACCATCGTTTGTATGCTTGCTGGTGGGGGTTTGTGATCCTGCATACAGAAACAGTAGATTGCCTACAAGCAATTCTGTGCAGTTCTGACTCCTACATTGCGTGATGGGGCTGTGCCGTGCAGTGCTCTTTCCAGCCATCCTGCTGTGTTTGAGGGTGTTTGCCGGCAGAAAACCAGCGCAACAGCAGCAATGGTGGCTGGCAGTTGTGCTACTTCAGCCAGCAGCTCTGCTGATTGACCACGGCCACTTCCAGTACAATAACATCAGCCTGGGCTTTGCGGTGCGCCCGTCACAAATCTGCTTTTGTGAAGCACTAAGACACACCATGCAAAGCGAGAAATGGAGAAAGTTGTTGGTATTGCATCATTCAGAACTGGCAGAAACCTCTTACATGTCGGGTCACAACTTGCACTGCAATGCTATCAGCATTTCATATTGTGCCAGGACCTTCGCAAAGCAGCTGAGTATCTCTGTACACAAATGAGTGCTTCCTGGTATCAGCCCAGCATGCATGGCAACCAAGCACATTGTTAAATTGGTGAGGCAATGAGGGCTGGTTGCTGGCAGGCAGGCGCTGCAGGGGCCATTGCGTCAGGGCATGACTGCTGGGGAAGTGTGCTGTTCTGCCTCTCCCTGAACCACAAGCAGATGAGCATGTACTACGCACCAGCTTTTTTTGCCCACCTGTTGGGCAAATGCCTTCAGAAGCATACATTGACGCAGAAGGTGAGCAGTCTGTTGTGTAAAGAGGCTGCATTTCAAGGCAGACGCAGATATGACTGCTGGGGGAGTGTGCTGTTCTGCCTGTCACTGCATCATCAGCACATTAGCATGTACTACGCACCAGCCCTTTTTCCACACCTGTTGGGCAAGTGCCTGCAGAAGCCAACATTTACGCAGAAGGTCAACAGTCTGTTCCACCAAACAAGCTGAGGCTGCAACGCAAATTGAAATGCTGTACCCACACCATTGAGTACCCTGCAGCGGTAACTCTGATGGCTGCAATCTGCTTGTATGTGGTCAGCAATGTGCCATAAGTTGCTGACATGCATGTAAATGCCACGCAAAATCACACAGTGCAGCTTGCTTTGTGCTGCAAGCATTTTGGCACAAACATGGTCATTGCCACCCAAGCCTCTTTTCACCTTACGCGTGGATACATGGGTTTCAGTGTTTGTCCTGCACACAATGCCGGTAGCACACTCGTTTGTACTTTGCAGAGTTGTTCACTGCATGTTGCAGGCCAGCAGCGTCATCAAGCTAGGACTGGTGGTCATAGCCACCTTTGCTGTTTGCTGGGCACCCTTTCTGGTCAAGCCAGGGGCTGCTCTGCAAGTGCTGCAGCGCCTGGTGCCAGTCAAGCGCGGCTTGTATGAGGATTATGTGGCCAACTTTTGGTGTGTCACCTCTCCTGCCTTCAAGTGGCGCAGAATATACAGTCAACAGGTGTACATTTGCTTCTGGCTTTCTCTGGCTTTCTGAAGTTAAAGCCAGCTTCACTTCAATGTATGTATTGTCAGCTTTTTGTCCTGTGTGCTGCACTCAATGGTGACTTTCTGGGATAGCACCAGCAATGTGACATGCCTGCAATCCTCTCTGCCTTTCAGTCGCGCAGAGTCCACAGTCAGCAGGTAGCTATCTGTCAGAACGAATGTTTCCTTGCTGGGCCTGCTGAGCCTGTCTGCATGCTTTTTGGATGACATGAATAAACAGTGTGCTGCTGTTGCAGGCTTTGGTAAACATGTGCGCAGGCGCAAGCTTGACAGCTGCCCTACCCTCAATGATCAATCAGATCATGCTCCCATCATCCAAGGGCCTCCTAATCGGCATGGCGAACAGCGCTCTTGCTTTCTTCCTGTTCTCATACCAGGTCAAATCCCCTGTGCTGCACTCCATGGGCATGCATGCTAGCTCTGACACAGTGCTCTTGCGGTCTTTCTGTTATCATATCAGGTCGATCCCCTGTGCTGCTTTCGTTGTGCATGCATGCGAGCTCTGACCACGCAGGGGGTAGGCAAAGATCATTGTGCGTGCATGCAAGATCTGATCAGGCAGACAGGCAGGCAAGCAAAGAACATGGTGCGTGCATGAGCTCCCCTGCGCTGTACTCAGATCGCATTCATGTGAGCTCTGGCCAGGCAGGCAAGCAACGTGTCTACTTCCTAGCATGGGCGTGTTTTCTTGTACCATTGTACACGAATCATGTGAGAGGCACTACAGGCAAGCAAAGATCACTGTGCATGCATGCGAGCTCAAATTACGCGGGCAAGCAAACATCACTGTACATGCATGCAAGCTCTCATCAGGCAGGCAAGCAAATCTCATAAAGAGTTTGCCCAGAGATCTAGCATCAATCACTTGTTGGGCATCTGGTCTGATGTATCAATCATGACTGTTTCGATAAAGCCAAGAGCACTGTAGCTTAGCTGCAGGAGCCTTGCAGTATGATACAGGTGGAGGAAGCATACTCAGACCTAAATGCATGTTGCCAAAGAAACTGCATTTGGGTCAGTGTGTTGCCACATTGCAGGTCCATGAGAAATCGATTCTACTGGCGTTGATGCCAGTCACCCTGCTAGCCTTAGATCAGCCTATCGCTGCCACCTGGCTGCCCTTTTGGTCGACCCTGAGCATGTTTCCACTACTCAAGAAGGACGGGTTGAGTACAGCATATCTAGCTTGCCTGCTGCTGTGGCTAGCCATTGCACCACCACCCTTGACCCTCAGCCTGGCAGCAACTGTTCAGAAACGCAGACAGCATGAAGCGATAAAACGGCAGAAAAGCCTGGGAGAGAGGCTAAAAGCTTTGTCATGGCAGAGCTTGCTGCATTATGGTTCTATGCTGTTGCTGCTACCAGCAGCAGTCACACATGCTGCACACTTTGTTGTTGCTCCGCCTGCAAAGTACCTACATTTGTATGACGCAGCTTTCGTGACATTGTCCTTTGTGCATATATCGGCAGTAGCTGTGTACCTCAATGTTGTGCAGTGGTCAAGTATTCAAGCATCCACATCAAACATGAAACATGATTGATGAGAGCAGTTGCATGCATAGGGCATCTGTGGAGCATTGTGACAGCTGGTCTGCATTCGAATTACAGCTTTTGTTCCAAAGCGTGGGCCGGCACCATGCCATGCTGTGCATTTCATGCAGTAATGGAATGTGATAGACAAAACATGAAATTTGTGAAACGCTCTGCACATGCTTTATTTGCAGCCCACCTTGGATTGGATCTTTCCAGAAGTGCTCTGGGTTTCAAGCTGTCACTTCACATGATGAATGCTTCTGCACATTTTGTTTATGCTTTTCAACAGTAGCATTGCACAATCCAGTGGTGGCTAACGTCAGGCTGCTTATGTCTGGCGCAATCAGAATTCCAGTCGAAACTGAGTAACACTATGAGCAGAGTTCATGAGTCGCGTTGACTAAGTCTGACTCAGTCTGCTTGCAAACTTTGCACTTGATGCATGCAAACGCTTGCAGCGCCAGAAAAATGTCAAAGTGTTGCAGATATCAAGCAGAGTCAGCTGCTGCAGCTGCAAAATGCCTGCAATGTACCTCAAGAGTCATTCTCAACATCGATTGATGATCACAGTGTAAGTCTGCAGAGGTCCAGAACGATCTGAACAACGAAACACGGCAGGAGCAAATACAGCAAGCTGCTCTATAAAAGCATAGTTAGGAAAGGACAGTCAAGCCTAAGTGATTGCAGGTGCTGCTGATTGTCAACAAAAGCTGACTGCGCATATGTCTTATGATTCCTGACGCTTTGCATAAGCTCAATCAAGGCAGCCTGTTTTGATAAATGGGATACTGGGACAATCTTGCCCTTGCCCTTTGCATTGGCTGGCTGTGCTTCGATGGCTTTAGCCGTGGTAGTGTATGTCCTGACTGCCTGTTGATGCCTGTGAGTTGGCATCTTGTATATGCTTCAGCCGACTGTTGGTGCTGCAGCTGATGATCCTGCAATGAAACACTTCACTGTCAGCTCCCAAACCTGTGACAACTCTGTGACAAGGCTGCCTGACAGCAGCTGTAAGCAGGCAGGCAAAACCAACAAGCTGACAGTTCAATGGATATCAGATACCATGTAACCTCAGCAAGCATGCAATGGGTCCAGCACGCAACTCTGACACTGATCTTTCAAGCTCAACAAGCACAAACTCTGACTTCAGCATGCAACTCTAGCACTGACCTGCAGCTGCTTCGTGGCCTGCTGCTTTGGCGACAGGTGCTTTCTGAACATTGTTGGCATTGTAACTTCCTCTGCCTCTGAAACTACCCCCACCCCTCATGTTACCCCTGCCATAGGGCATGCCCCTGCCTTGGGGCTGCCCTTGCCCCTGCCCTTGAGCAATGCCATCATTGGACATCCGTTGTGGTCTTGAGAAGTCATTTTGACGGTTTGCATTGCCCAGATTGGCAGGTGCATCCATTGGTAAGGGAGCGTATTGCAGACCCTGGGGTGGGCCTCTGCCACCCCGCCCACCTCTGTACCCCCTGCCAAAAACTGGTCCATCATTACGGCCCCTGCCTCGGCGCGGGTCACTGCGGCCTCTGTAGGAACCGTTGGGCATGCGCTGTTGCTGCTGCTGTGGCTGGTGCTGAGGTTCAAATGACCTCTGCAGCATATGCGGGACATTGAGGACACTCATCAACAGCAGTGATCCACAGTGTCACGCAGCAAATGGGCAAGCAGGCAGAAACAGCAATGTGTGCACATTCCTGAGGCCATGGCGTTCATGAGCAAGCACAGGTGTCGCCAGCTGCTTAGTGGATGGACTGAAACAATCCAAGGCCTGCTTTCAATCAGCAACATGCAGCAAAACTTGCTGAACTGCAACGGACCATGTGATTGCTGCAACATCCACACAAGAAGGGCGCTGGGAAGCTCTGCATACCTGCTTTGGCTCATCAAAGACATCATCTGGCAGCCCAGCTGCAGCGTCAAAGGGGGCTGAAAAGCCAGCAGAACCAGCCACATTTGCAGCAGCTGAGCCAGGCATGACCATGCTAGCTTGATTTGGCCTTTGCCCGGGTGCTGCACCGTTCATGGGACCAGGGTGACTTCTGGCGTTGAAGTTTCTCAAGCCAGAGGAGAGATTGTCAGTAGGCCTGTTGGTGGTGTTTGCAGCAGGCTGGGTCGGGGTTGGTACAGAGGGTCCACTGCCTGATATTGGGCCAGTGCTCCAATCAGGCTGCTTGCCTGTAGGGATGAAAGGAGACTGCCCAAAGGCGCCTCCCAGCTGGCCAAACTGCAGGCCTGAGCCGAAGGTGCCAGCGCCAAAACTGCCAAACTGTGGCAGGTTGAGAGGGGGGTTTGAACTTGGCGCCCCTGAGAACGCAGCCGAAGCAGAAGTGCCAAAGCTGCTGCTGTTGCCGACAGCTCTTGCAGCGTAGAAGGATTCCACAGCTGCAGCCAGGTTTGGCTGTGGCTTATGAAGTTGATCCGGTGGTGGCGGTGGCGGCTGCCACATGACAGCTGATCTGTCATTGTTCTGATGGTTGACTGGGAACAGGGCTGACGGGAACGCCCCTGAGTGCAGCCTGTCAGTGGCTTGACCAGGCTGGGGCTGTTGCATGTGGCCTAGGCTCACGTTGCCCCCCTGCGAGTGAGGCAAAGACGCAGCTGGCTTGTCTAGAACAGCGTCAAAGGTGAGATCAGCGGGTAAAGCTGGCATGCCGTTAGGCAGGTCAGACTTGGCAGCATTGAAGGGGTTGCTGACAAGGTTTGCTGACTTGGGCCTGCTGACGGCTGTGACCTTGGTAGCACTGTTTGGGCGCTCAATTTGGAAGCCGCGCAGGTCTGGCAGGGAACCATCAGCCGCTCCAGGGTGTCTTGCGACGGGGTCTAGCACTGGTGAAAGGCTTACTGGAGTGTCCAGGTTCAGCTGAGCAATGGAAGACACCACTTCGGCAGCTGTGTTGTTGCTGTCCCAGCCAGAAGCATTACTACTGGGTTCAACTGCCTGAACAGCTGCTGAGGCTGAGGGCTCAGACTGAGGCAACAGAGGAGCAGATGGCACTACTGATGATAATGCGTCAACATCAGACGGCAGCAAAGGTGCTTGTTGAGGCTCAGTTTCTTGCTTTACTTTGCTTGCAGCAGAGCCAGGACGGCTGAAGGGGCCTTTGCTGCGGCCTCTTTTGGCTGCTTGCTCGCGAACACGCGGCTGCTGCTGCCGCTTGTGGGTCTGATCCCCACCCTGGGGGGGTGCGTTGAGGGGTGGAGGGGGAGCTGTAGGGTCAGCTGAGCCACCAAGCTGAAGGGCGGCGGCAGGGCCTGCGATGCCCAGAGCTTGGCTGGCAGCAGCATCTGCTGCAGCCTTTGCTGCAAACTTCTCCTGCTCGCCCTTGGCAAAGTCGCGCTGCCTGCCACCTCTGCAGCCCAGCATACTAGCAGCTCAACTGTCTGCTGTAAGACAGTCAACTGCCAGCTGAACGAAAGAGACCAGAAGTGCATCCTGAGAGCTTGTCGTCTACACCATGTCAGATGTGATACAGCCAACATGATGCTACTTCCTGCACTCTATTCAAGGTGTAGATGGACAAGATGAATAGATCTTTAGATGAAAAAGCACACTAGCAAATGCACATCATATCCAGCAAAGCAGCAAAATCACAGCAACAGCGGGTAGAATAGAAGAATAATGGGAAATTCAGGTAGGACTGCCTCACCTGCCACCGCGACCTCTTGCAAGGCGCCCCCGGCCCTGCCCTGGTCTTTCGCCCCTGAATTGAGCTTCGCCATCAGCCATCTGCTGCAATGGCTGGCCCTCCCTGAAGTCCAAGTTGTCCCTGCAGCATCAAGGAATAATGTGACATAGCATATACATAATGTCCACAGCATACACATGAGTATGTATTCACACACACACAAACCCCACATACAAGATTGTGAGACGTCTTACAAGGAATATATGAATAGTTTGAGTTGCAAAATGCTGCCAACATGCAGACCGTTCATGAAGTGAGCAAACATCAACATTCAGACTGCTGAATCAGTTCCTCATTTCAAAATCATATTTCATAACTTTGGTGATGCATCGACCACAGCACATTGGCATGATGCACAACACATCATGTGGCATATATGCAAAATGCCTGTGTGCATGGGACGCCATCTCTTAGGTCACAGCATGTACCTGTGACGCGCACGGCCACGACCCCTGCCTCTGCCACGGCCTCTATCAGCTGCACCCATGCCATCAATCAAGCCGCCGTTTGACTGGAACTCTCCTTGCTCATTGAGCTGTGGCGTACGCCTCCATTCAGCTTGGTCAGAGCCAGATGGATCCCGACCCTGTCTGCCCTGCCAAGACTGTTGACCCCTATGCTCGACAGGCTCATCCCATGTGTCTGGAGTTGGGTCTAGGAGTGGCTCTGAAGGAGAAGCCTGCAACCTTTTGCCTGCGCTTGGGCCTGGAATGATGCCCAACGCCTGTGCTGAGGCCTGGTGTGCAGCTTCAGCTGGCGTTGGTGCTGTGGCGGCTTGCCAGGCTGAAGGGGTCTGGCCATTGGGTAGGGTGAGTGGCTTGGCCCAGGCATTGACAGGGGCCTTGGGTGCTTCACTTGCTGCTGCTGCCTGAGGACTGTCTTCAGGCAGCGCCTCCTCTTCCAGCTGATCACTGGAAGCGTTCAGCAGAGACACTGGAGCCATGCTGGCAATCTCTACCTCAATTGAAGGTGCTGCGAGGCTGGCTCCATCAGCTTCTGCTGGTATAGCCTCTGTGCTGCCAGCAAGCAAGGGTGTGGTGTCTGTTGCCTGGTCTGGGGAGGGCTCGTGAGGAAGAAGTGGCTCATGCTCTGCTTCATCTGTTGGCTCGGCTGCTGCCCTGCTTGCGGCTTCAAGAGCAGCTGCTGCAGCCATCTCTTCTGCCAACTGAGCAGCTTCAGCTTCTGCAATGACAGCTGCTGCTGCTTCCTCTTCAGAGCGCCTCCTGCAGAAGCAGGCAGAACAAGTGTCAGCACCTGGAGGCTGCGCAGTGGTGAACAGAAACACTGACAGTTGCAACTTGCATGATACAAATGCAGCTCTCACAGCAATCAGCATCTGGCGCTAAACAGCATGAAAACAAAGTCAACTGCATTGCAGACTGACTACAAGACAGCAAAACATACTGCAGCACAGTCAGGCTAGGCTGCTTTGCTGTGATGAACACAGGAGAGCTTTGTGCAAGACTGCCGCAGCTCGTGCAAATCTGCCCTCTCTATCTCACAAAAGTCGCAAACAGCATGCAGACTGGAACGACTGCATCACCAGTCAGCAAGTACAGATTGACACTTGAATGACAGGTGCCCAGAGGAGTACATCACAGCATTGCGTTCCTAATGTCCTCTGTATACCAAAAGGCTTGGGCAAAGTTTAGTACAAACATGCAGCAGAACATGTCAGGGATTGCATACCGTTCCTCCTCTGCTTTGCGCTTAGCAATGGCTTCGTCCAGAGCCCTCAACTTGGCAGCTGCAGAAGCTCTGCGTCGCTCTTCCTCTTCATCAACTAGCGGCTTGAACTTCATCTTAGCCTTGGCAACAGCCGCCTAAAATCAAAAGGACACAGTCAGTCAGTCAGCCATTATGCCTTGTGCTAAAGACTACTGCGGGGGCTAGGGAGCTGTTTGCGCTAATAAGCTGGACACAAAATGGACATGGAATAGACTTGTTTCCAGCAGCTACAACGGAAAACTTGCAACGCAAGATTCTCCCTGACTTGCATGAGCTGACCAATGTGATGTTTGCTGCCTGCAGCTTGCCATGTTCTAGGAAGTGAACCTCACACTGTCAGCTGTTGCAAGGCAGCAAGAGTCAAGGCATTGGAAGCTGGAGATATCTGCAGGCGCACTGATGCATAGCCAACCAGCATGCAATCTCTTGATGTAAGGACACTCAAAGTCAGGACAATGTGGTCAAGAACCAAGCACTGCTTCCTAACTGCAATAATGTCTTCAAGTAAGGACAATTTGATATAAGGATAGACTTTTGGTAGCCAGCAGTCTTGAATAGAGAAGAGTACTCCCTTGGGCTATTGCTCAGCAACCTGCTGAGCATCATCAGAGAACCAAAACGGCAGATGCTCACATGCGCCATGACTCAGACCTGTCAAGACAGCACTGCAACATTGCTTTGCCAGCATGCTGAGCAGAATAGTGCATGAGCACGACTCTACACCTAAGATCAGAATGCTTGCAAGCTTGGTCTGCAGCAGCTGCTGATGTCAGTGAGAGGCGGGGCACAGCTCACCTCTGCAGATTTGTGCTCTTCTGAGCCTGGCACGGCAGCATGCACTTGGGCAGTTGCAGCAGCCACTTCACCAGCAGCTACTGCCATGGCTGCAGTGTTTTCAGCTGCTGCTGCATCTTCTGATAGGTCAGGACTGGCCTGAACAAGGGGAGGAGGTGGGGGTGCCTCCCGCTTGCGCTGTCGCTCCTGCACACATGTATCAGAATTTGCATGCTACAGCTCAGGCAATTTTGACAACTTGAGCGCCATCATGGTGGTCAGCGTCATGCTTGCTAGCGAGGTTCATGATCATGCAAAAGCAATGAAATTGACAGCTTCAGCAGCTGAATGTGAGTGTGCTTAACGCAGCAGCTGAGGAAATAGCTGATTGAAGTTGTAAAGAATGGCAAGATGCTTGCATGTTGTAGCAACAATGACAAGCTACTCTGAATTGTTGTGGGACGTGCCTTCCGTGCAGCTGTCACAGCGTATCTTGCCAGCAGAATGACGTGCATTTTGCGCAATGAAGTAAAATGATGTGTGGATTGTTTCCAAGCACACAGCACCGCGTGGCAGCAGACTAGGCCAAGCAGGCATCAACAAGCCAGCAAATGTATACCTTGTCCAAGTCAGCAGCAAGGCGATCCAGCTCAGCATTGAAAGCTTCCCTTTCCAAGTCCTTTGGAGTGCCACCGTCCTGCCCAATCAGATCACCCCTTCTGCCCCTACCAGTTGGTGGCGGAGGGGGAAAAAGCGCATCATCAACAAGAGTAGCATATTCTGCAGTAGGTACCGGCTGATATGATGGCTCCTCATATCTGGTGGGCCGCTCAGCAAGCGGTACCCTGCCACTGGCATATGACGGTGGCCTGTCAGCGTAGGATGGAGGTCTGTCTGCATGTGGGGGAGGCCTTTCAGTGTAGGGTGGCTGCCTATCTGCATAGGAGGGTGATCTGTTGCCTCTTGCAGCCAGTGGTTCTGATCCACGATTCCACCTGTGATCGCCATATCCACGAGGAGCAGCATCATTGTATCTGTCCCTTGAAGGGCCGTTCTGGCTGTATCTGGCGCTGTAATCATGTGGTCCGCGCTCAGCGTACTGTCTGCTGTCTCTGCTATCGTTTGTATATGATGGAGCATAGTCATACTCATGTCGCGCTCCATAATCGCCTGCCACTCTAGTGTCATCAAATCTGTCTGAACTCCTGTTGGGCAAGCTGTAGCTGGGGCCTGCTGGAGGTCTGTATGAGCTGGCCACATAGTTGTAGCCACGTTCATGGGCTGGCGGAGGCTGCAACTCCCTTCTGCCAAAGTTCAAGTCATGGTCATCAGCTGCAATGCTGCCCCTGTGCCACCAACTCGTCAGCTAAGTGCACAACAGCAAAGAGAGACCAACAGGTAATTGTGAAAGTCTAAATGTCAGAGCAATACCAAACAGCGAGTAGTGTACAGGATGCTCACCAATCTTGAGGATCTTGGAGTCTGCTTGTGGGAGCAGTAGGACCATGCCTTTCATCTTCATCCCACTGTCCTGTTGCCTGCATAAAAAGAGAGGTAGCCGTTAATTGAGCTTCCAAGCTGCTGCTGCAACCTCAGAAGCACTTGTGACTACTGCTTCAACCATGAATTTCCGTACCTGCGATGCTGAGGCCACTTGCTGCTGTTGCTGCTTTGTTTGCTGCTGCTGAGCAGCGTAAGCTGCGGCAGAAAGACTAGGATATTCAGCGGGGTTTAGACGGCGATCACGTCCGCCATAGCCAGGGTAACCGCTGTCTGCTATAAGAGGCTGCTGACCAAAAGCAGAGCCCCCATCCGGCTGTCGCGAAGCCCAGTTGCTGTTGCCGACCAAGGATGATTGACGTTCGCTGGGTGGAGGAGAGGCTTGCTCAGGTTCTGGTTTTTGCCAGCCACCTCCACCACCGTGGACTATCTGACTGAGAGGGTCGTTACCGGCGTTTTCCTGAGCGCAGAGGTCAGGTTCAAAGACGTTCCCTAAACAATTTTCAGATCAGCTAAGAAGAGTCCAGACCTTTCTGAGGGAAGGTAAGTTTACGGGTTTGGGAATCGACAACTTTGCCGCCGATGACCCCGGACCAGAGCGACCTCTCTGCAACAAGGCAACTCCACAATGATGACACTGATGTAAACATGCTTGTTGAGTGAGCTAGCCTAAAAGCTGCACCGTTTTGACAAGAAGCCGAGTGTTGTTTAGTGTACACTGTCTTGCATGCAGGTGCAGGCTAAACAAGAGTTGTTGCCTGCGTGAGAAGGCTGTACCTTTGGAAGGCCGCCCAGAGACACAAAGCCAGATCGGTTTGGACCCGATTGAGAGGTCCCAGACCTCCCAAAACTACCACTCACATTGCTATTGTTGTATCTTTGTGAGTTGTTGTTCCGGACCTGAGACATCTTTTAATCAAGATTGTGCTAGTGCCTGCGCCGAACATCGAGGCACCCCCCGCCTGATGGGGCCTGTTATGAACCACCTCGCACAGCTATACTTGCTCTTCTGGTGGCTCAACAGCAACACCCTCCAGCGTAGCACCGTATCAATCACAAGGAGGAAGAAGAAGAGGTCATGCGTGGCCTTGCGTTGGTCTCGGAGCCCATCGCTGCAATGCTTTTAAGCTGTTGTTGGTGTATTGCGTACTGTATGCGGATCATGAGCGGCGCTCGCCTAACATGCAGGTGGTATTGATCACAGGCTGCGGGTCAGGCCTTGGCAAAGCCCTTGCACGCGCCTTTCACAGGCAATTAGCTTTTCGTGCGGCACGCTCGAAGTTTCGCGTGTTTGCTAGCGACGTCCAGTTGCACAGCCTTCAGGACTTGAGCCTTGAAGGTATGGAAACGTTGGAGCTGGATGTCACCAGCGGTGAAAGCGTGCAGCAGGCAGTTAGCCATGTAGTCCGAGAGGCTGGACAAATAGACATCCTGATTTGCAATGCTGGCGTCGTGACCATAGCACCCCTCATTGAAGAGGAGATGTCTGAGATCAACAAAGTATGGAACGTGAATACGTAAGGGGCTTTCAATCCATGCGGCAGCATCCTTGTGCGGCTCTGCAACAGTCACAGGGCAAGTTACTCACAGTGACTGCCACGTAACTTGCCTGACCCATGCATGATGCAGATTTGGAGCCCTCCGATGCGCACGTGCTGTCGCGCCACTCATGATCAAGCAACGTTCAGGCCTTATGGTGCTGACTGGAAGCATCTTTGCTGACTACACTGCCCCATTCAATGGAGCATATGCATCTTCCAAAGCTGCAGTGACCAGCATGTTTGATGCGATGCGTCTTGAGCTGGCCCCGTTCAATATCAAGGTGAGTATTGTGGAACCAGGGTTCTTCACCAGCAAGCTACAAGACAAGTGTTTTGATGCCAGCAAGTACACGCAAGACAGGTCTGTCTACAGCCAAGCATCCAAGCAGCTAGCATACATGAGAAATTACCAAAGCACTCTATGGCGTGTTGCTTCTGCTGATGAAGTCGCTCAGACTGTGGTCAGAAAGCTGTGCAGCAGGTTTGGGCCACCCCCACGCTTCACGGTTGGCACTCAAGCATGGATGTTCAAGCTGTTTGGGCTCCTGTACAAGTTTGTTGCACCACGCATTATGCATATAGGCTTTCTTTACTGGTTTGATTTGAACCATAAGTGGTGATTGCAAGGCTGAGGGTCACCTCAATTACTTGCAAGCAAGCACTGCAGTCAAGGCTTTTCCTCAGGTGTAATCCTGTATCGTCTGCAGCAAAACATGCCTTGCAGCTGGTGTGCATGCACACTAACTAGTACTGAAGCTGCTTTTGCACGCATGTTATCGCCATGGCTGCAATTGCACTTGCGTTACAGGCAAAGGCTCTAATTCGTGAGGCGGTTGAACATGCAACGTCAACAACATGATGCATGGCAAGCAATGGCGTATTCCAACACAGTACTGTCTAAGCATGAATCTCTACGATCATCATGCATGATGCACAAGCTTGGGGGTTCCATGCAGCAGGCATGCTTGGCTCAGCATTTACAGCTAGCGCTGCTTGGCTCAACACTCTGCTGCAGATCATGTGCATGCAGTGAGACAAGCCAAATTGCCGCTGCGGAAAACAGTTGCATCTGGGCTGGGACATGCTGCGGAGTCTTGCTCCAGGGTCTGCATCAAGCATGTTGGCGTTGGATGGATTTTGCCCAATTTGGACGTTTCAAGTCTTTGCTCTGGCATGCCAAGGGCCCAGAAAATCCCGGCTTGACTGCCTTCCTTAAGCGCGCCTGACTTGGGCGATCCAGCTATCTCTCAAGTGCGGCGTCATCTCTCTGCAGTACGAGTCATGTCCAACCCCACAGCAGGAGGAATTACACGGCACGGCACACTGACAGGTTGGCTCGAGAGGCTTCTCGCGTTTGGCTGTGCTGCTGCTGCTTATTGCTGCGGATTATTTTCTGTTTTGACTGTAGAGTTGTCATCGAATTGCGCTGAAGCTCACACCTGATCGTCAGAACGCCTGTCTTTGAATCCTTGCACGCAATGTCGCTGCAGGTGGCAGGCCGGGTCCACCACGTTTTGGTAAACATGTTATCTACAACGACACAGTTTACGTTTCAGGTTGGGCCTTCAACTATCCAAGCGATATAGCAGCACAGCTTGCTCCAAATCTGAACATGAGCTCATTTAGCTCACAGCTGAATTTGTTACATGTCATAGGTCAGGTCCCTTATGACACAGCTGATACATCTTACAAAGGTCAGACTGAGCAGGTATTGCTCGATTGTTGGCTGTCACTGCACTGCTGCTGCTGACTGCGTAAGAGTTCCTTTTGTCCATGTTTTGGCTCTAGGTTCTGCAGTTGGTAGAAGGCATTTTACAAGAGGCTGGGAGCAGCAAGCAGCATATACTGAAAGTAGGCTGGGCTGCTTCTGCTCACAGAGGCTCCCATTATGACGCTGAAACCCATACACTTTCTCTTGTTGTTCCTTTTCCTCTTGCTGAAAATGAGTAAGCTGCAACAGTTTTGGCTCAGCAACTCTTGAGCAAGCCTTTTGGGCGCCACAGGTATGCACATATCTCAGAAGCATCGACGATGGAGCAGACGGTTACAATGAAGCATGGGATGCATGGGTCGACCAACAGAACCTACCGGTAGGGTATATGCCCGAAATGACAATGATTCACTGCTCATTGTCCAATGTGATAGCTGTGCTTCCTTTCTTTTCTGCAGGTCAGAACAACAATTGAGGCAAAGCTGATGCGTCCTGACTTCCTGGTGGAAATTGATGTTGTTGCCGCAAAGATTAGATCCTGAGCTGGTTAATGAGTTGGTGAGCTGGTTACTGAGCTAGTGAGCTGTTTACTGGAGTTAGTGAGCTATCTACTGAGCTGGTGATCTAAGGCTGGCGCTCAAAAGCACATTGACAGGAAAGCTTTGCAGGAAAACGAGCTAATTTGCATTGCATACAATAGTATGGACATACTGTTGCCACAGTGCTACTGCAGGAGCATTGTGTCATGTCTGGCTAGTTGCTTGCGCCCTTCAGCTGGTGACTGTCATTGCAAAGTCAGCCAGTTCTCCTCTGACAAGTCTCTTGAAAGAGCAAGGCGTTGGCACAGCAACCTGACACACACTTTGTGAGTGTGCTGTTTGCCAGCAGCACGTGCAGGATTCACAATGCCCACTACACGAAGCTGTAAACTTGGCTTTGGCTTGGCCCCATCTTCGTTGAACGCTTTGTCACGCCGCAATGCAACCTGCAAGGAGACCATTTGCCGCACAGTTGTGGACAGTAAATCACTGGTTACAGCTGCAGCACTTGCAGCTGTCACAGCAGACATCAAACATCTGACATGTGTCATAACAGAACCACAGCATAGCAAAACAAGGGCAGCTGCCAACTTCACAGGCATGTGCCCTATTGCCAAAGAGCGGAGCTGCTTTATCTTGCCATGCTGTATTATGCACAGCTCGTGTGCACAGCTGTCTAGTGAGCTATTCGTTTCACTGCTTGCCCAACATTCTTTTGACGACCCTGACAACATCTGGAACTTGAGGTAGTGCTGCAGCTTCCAAATTCTGTGCATATGGCATGGGGACTTCAGCGCCTGTGATTCGCTCCGGAGGCGCATCTAGATCATCAAAGCACTCCTCATTGACAGTAGCTGTAATTTCAGACCCAATTCCACATTGTGGCCAGCCTTCCTCAACTGTCACTACTCTGTGGGTTTTGCGCACTGACTTGACAATTGTATCTCTATCTAGAGGTTTCAAAGACCGCAAGTTCAGCACCTGCAGGTATGAGCAAAGCTTGTGGCAGAATGTGAAGAGGTGCACTGGCAGCTGTAGGGTTAAACAGCTTGCATGCTCGTGTTGATCATGACACACCCGTGTGTCAACTTGCTGCACAACCAAGCGCAATGCAGCGTCAGGCCTGTGTGTCCAGCCCCTCACAGCCTGCTGAATAGAATGCTGCATGCTTAGAGACATGCACCAACTTAAGACATAGCACCAGTGACAACAGGCTGAAGAGTTCGGCAAGTGCTGTACCTCACAGCTGATGCCCTCTTTCTGGAGCTCTTCTGCAGCATCCAAATTGTATCCTACCATCTTGCCATACCCCACCAGCGTTACATCAGTGCCTTCTCTTTGTATCTGAAGCCACAGCCAGCATGAGTCAAAGCATGACATTGTGCACACTCAGACATGCTCATGATAGAAATCAGTTATGCTATCAGGGAGATGTCAACATTCCCTTGTTTGCAAAGCCTTAGTCAGCATGCTTTGCAATATAAGCTGGTGCACACTCAGATGTGCTCAGAATGCAAAGCAGTCACAACCTAGACAATTGTCAACAAATGACCTGCATGCAGGGCATTTGAGCTCATGCTGTATCATAGCAGCATGCCTTTTTCAACAGCCATTATTTGAGCGGTTTGAGCTCATGCTGTATCACGGCAGCATCACATCTGCGACAGCTATTGTATGGCATTTGAGCTCATGCTGGCTCACAGCAGCATGATGTTTGCAGCACTTATCATGTGAGCAAGAGTATGTTTGTAGGCTACTGCATGACTGCAGCTCACCTTGACCTTGCCAATGGGCACTGTGAAGTCCTTGTCCAGAATCTTTTCATCGACAGGAAATGCTTCACCATACAGGATTTCATTCTCAAGGAAGACAACTGGGTCAGGATCCCTGATAGCTGCTTTCAAAAGCCCTCGTGCATCTTCAGAGTCATATGGTGCAAGCACCTGACAACAAGCATAGTACCATCTGAGCCTGGACTTCGACAGCAATTCCATGTGTGATGTACTGGGGATTGTTGCTCACTGCAGACATGCATATATGCATGACGATTAAAAACCACCCGTTGGTTATTACAACAGGAAGGTCTAATGCCGACCCTTACTTTGCAAACTGCTGTGACCTGCCAGCAACTCTGTAACCCTGACATGGGTCAGGCTATATGCTCAAGATGCAGTTGCCAACATCATGAAGCTTGTCAACATCAGCAGCACAAGACTGCAGTGAGTGCCTGCTGATCACACTACTGTGGCAACCTGCCTGGACTGAAGAAATGAAGAGAAGGCATTACCTTCAGACCTGGTACATGGCTGTACCACGCAGCATAGTCCTGAGAATGCTGAGCTGCCACGCCTGCTGCGGCTCCATTGGGCCCCCGAAACACAATTGGCACACTGATGGTGCCAGCTGACATATACAGCGTCTTGGCTGCTGAGTTAATGATTTGGTCAATGGCTTGCATGGCAAAGTTGAAGGTCATGAACTCCACTACTGGTCGCAATCCAGCCATGGCAGCACCACAGCTGATGCCAGTGAAGCCAGCCTGCATGATATGATAATGAGTGAGTTCAGGTTCATTTGCATTGGCACAAGATGGTCTTTTTGACATGACTTTTGGGAGGCCTTTGCTTGCTGCTGAATGCACCCAGCTAAATCACTACAATGCATGCAGAAGATGTTGATATTACGATGCTGATGCTGATTATGCTGAGATGTGAGCATGTTTTCACGGGGGGTTCCAATTTGTGCAAACTGACCTCTGTGATTGGGGTATCTCGAACACGCATTGCTCCATGCTTTTGTAGAAGACCTTTGGTGATCTGCAATGACAGCACAGTGCTTAGCAGATCAAATGGACCTGACTCTATGACCCAACCTCCTGCTGATGCTGCAAGTGTAGAGACCATGCCAGTTTGCAAGCAGCAGTGGCCAAATTTTCATACCTTGTAAGCTCCCTGGTACTCTCCAACCTGTAAAGACAAAAGCGCTCAGCAAACTACTGTTGTTAATCAAGTAAGCAATTGGCATTGATGCAAGAGCCAGAAAGCATAGCTGAGAAACCCAGGGCTCACCTCTTCACCAATTATGAAGACACTGTCGTCTCTGACCATTTCTTCATCTAAAGCTGAATTCAGTGCCTCACGTACGGTCAACTGCAAGTGAAGTTTGTGTCATTGCAGCAGAAATCATCACATGCTGAGACATGCTGAGACCTGTATTGTCGCAGAGGGGCGTTTGTCATCAGCTAAGCTCGGCAGTCTGAACGCACCTGCTGACTTGCGAACGACCTTGATAGCGCGGCAGAGGCACCATGCTGTGATACCTGCAGACGATCGGGCGGAGTTAGCATGTGTCAGAGCAGATGAGGCCGTTCAGCATCAAGATCGCATGCCTTACCCGACGCAAGCTGCTGAGCCCGTGCCTCACAAGGCCTTGCATCGTGCCAACTACACCCCAAGTGTTGTCGATCGCTCGCAAGGCTTCAACCGGGAAGCGCTCTCCTGTTCGTGCTCAAGTCAACAATGGCCCAAACGACTGCTCAGTGCATGACTAAAACGGTGAAAGTGGCAAATTGCATGTTCAATGCAGCACTGATGCCGATGTCCAGATTCTGCAATGTAAGCAGTGCTCTGTGCTGAGGCAGTGATTGTGCAGATATGTGGGTCCCATTCCATCGCTATTCCCAGCTTTACTGTCTGTGGCAGAGACGTTGCCAACAAGATGTGGACTGCTTGTTGCCAACTTCGGTTGAAAGTTTGGTTTTAATGCAGCCATTACACAGATGATCTGCAGCCTGACGCAATGCAGCATTCAAACTCAGGCAAAACAGTGTGACGAGATTCTTACAGAAACCATGATGCGAAACACCTGGCAGATTGCAATATAGCAATGATTCATTGTTGCCAGCACATGACTGCCTGTGGGATCACTCATCATCAGAGTCATACAAGACCGCCTTTCGCTTTTTGGTGTTTCCATGCTCTGCATCACTGTCTTCCATGTTGTGTACAGCCCCTTGAGTAGACAAGTCAGCCAGCTTGCCAGCCTTGTTGGCGTCAGCGGCATCATGTGCAATGCCATTGGTATCAGGGGAGCCATTTTGCATCTGCTGATCTTCTTCATCATTGCTTTCTGCTTCATCTGCAAGGCAAGAACAAATTAGCACAACCCAAAAACCGGCACAATGAGACTGGCAAAGTCTGCATCATAGCGCAACAGCAGACACACTTGTATCAATGCGCACATCTGGTGCGACTTCTGACATGTGGTGCCCAACAGTGTCGCAAGCAAGTCGCAGCAATGATGGCAACATGAACATGCGATAAACATGCGCTGTGATGACTTGACTTTGATGCCTGGGAACATTGTGCAGCTTACCTTCGCTTGCATCATGTTGCTCTGCCTCATCTGATGACTGATCTTGTGACGAGCTCGCCCCACTATCTTCAGCACCATTGTCATCGTCAGAGCTGCTGCCAGATTGATCAATGGCAGCGTAGTTGATTGGTGCTGCAACTGCAGCTGCTCGCCTTGCCCGCCTGCCCCCTTGTACAATGTTGCTGACATCAATGCCTTCCAGATCTCGCTCCTTTGCAAGCCTGCGCAACGCAACAGTTTTGCTCATTTCAAGAGCTTGTCAAAAGGTGCTTTACAGGTCAGATGCCAGTTTGCCATTGAACAAGCTGTACACTTACAAACCAGACAAATTGCATGTGCTAAGTGGTGCCCTGAATTATGTTTTTTCAAGTCATATCACAACAGGTAACACAGCTTCAAGTGTATGACCCTATGGCACGAAAACTGCTGGAGGCTTTTGTAGAGCAAACAGCATAGCATGCATGCTGAATGTGCACAGCCCACCTGTTTGCAGCCTTGCTAATCTCATGTGAGGATGAGCCAAGGGACAGGTCATGTTTCTCCAGCAATGCCTTCATGTCTTCTTCTACTTGACTCAATGACTTGGTCTTAACATACATGGAGGGAGGGATCTTGATTGTGGCTGCTTTGCAAATCTGTTTGACTTTGTCAATGGTTTTGCTGGTCCTCGGCTGTGCACTGGGTTGAGCACGATCATCATCATCTTCCTCAGCTAAAGCTTTGTGCTTTTTAGCAGCTGGAGCTTTTTTTGGCTTCTTTTTGTCGCGTTTTGAATTGCTCCCTGTCTTCTTCTCCTCAGCTTGATCAATGATCTGCCAGCAAAGTGATGTTAGAAGAAGGTGTATGGTGAGCAGAGCTGTCAAGGTTTCAGTGGCTTGATGATCGTGACCAAAAGCATGCCGAACTGATACTGGTGATGTGCAGGGTAGATGGCCCACGCACCTTGTCGATGTACTTCTGAATGAAGGCTTTCCTATCTGCAAGTGCCTTGTCAGGCATTCCAAGGTCTTCCTCAAGAAGTTTGCGGCAGGCCTTCATTGTCAAGTTGCTGCATCAACATGCAGAATGTGAACAACATGCTCAAAAGAAGACCAAACATTTGCAAAGCCATTTCTCGTTGGCGAGAGCTTAACCGAGACTTACTCAAGATTGCTCTCGATGTACTTGCGCCTCTTCCTGAGAGCGTCTTTGAGCACGTCATTGGTGACGTTTTCTGACATGTTGGACGTCACACAGCTACCAGCAATGGCCGCAGCAAGTGATGGTCGCTCGTCGGCACAGGCAGTGAGGGTTCTTGGACAAATTTGAAGAGCAAATCTGACGAGCTGTCACAGCGAGCGCAGCATGCTGCGAACATGTGATCAGCATGCTGTCAACTAAAAATTCTTTCATGCGTTCGACACCTGCATTCTGCCAGGACAAGCGAGTATTTGCGGCAGAAGCACGAGCGCCCGGGCACGCAGTGACCATGACTGAGTCGGAGCCGTCACAGGCAGATGTGGCAGACGATGCCGATCAGCCTGTTATCTCCGAGCAGCCTGAGCAAACCAGTCTCGAGGAGACTGAGCTTCAGAGTGTTGAAGAGGCAACGGCACTATTACGCTCTTACTGGAAGTTCGCTGCCGTGATCCAGTTCTCTCGGATGTTTGGAGCTCCGTTGAAGTTGAAAGTGTTTGCGGCTGACATACTGGAGTCTGCCCTTATTACTCCGGACAATCACCGTATGTTCCTCTCTGAGCTTCTGTTCAAGCTTCTGCGAGCAGACGCGCTGCAGCCCTACTCAGAGAAGGACACAGAGGGCTGGGAGAGCTTGCTGTACCGTAAGATGTCATCAAAGTGGCCCGAGCACTTCGAGACGCACCCTTTGCTGGGGACAACGTTTTACGACATCAGTCCGACGAAAAGGGTATATAGATGTCAACTTGGGTGACCTCAAACGCTTGTCCTGAACGCAATGCCACAGGTGTCAACTGTTGCGCGCAGGTTGACGTCTTATTTGCGCTGTGTGACTGGCGGGTGAACGACTGTCCTGTTGTCAAGGATGTTATCAAGCGCACGGTAGGCCGATGGCGAAGCACCTGCCGCCCTGACAATGGTCAATGGTCGCGTACACAAGCAGTAAAACTCGAACCACATGCAGGTCGAGCAGGGAGACGGTTCTGTTGATGCCTTAAGACAAGAGCCTGTTGGAGAAGACAGCAGGGGAAACTTGTACTACTTCTTCTCCTTTAACAATGAAGACTGCAGACTATATAAGCAGGAGCCTCCAGCCAGAAAGTCAGCAAAGCGGCGAAGGAGCGGCAGTGATGATGCTCAATGGGAGACAGTGTGCACCTCGGTTGAGGAAATGGCAAGCTTTGTAGATGTACTCAGCGCAGCAAGGTATTTTGCCCTGACACCAGTCAAGCACAGTCTGGCAGCCTGCTGCAGGCATGCCACATGCAGCTCTCATCTGATGCAGCATGACCAGATGCACCCCTATTGACAGAAAGGCAAGCTTGATAGACGCACTAAGCACAGCAAGGTATATGGCTCTGGAAACAATCAAGCACAGTCTGGCAGCCTGCCAGACGCATGCTGTGCACCACTCTTGTCTGATGCAGCATGAACGTCATCCAGAACTGCATCTGACGCCTGCATCAATCATTGCAAGCGCCACTTGCTGCCATGCATATCAGTCACAGCCGATGCTTTGGCACAACCGATTTGAACGATGAGCCATTGTTCAACAATCAGGAGTGATGTAGACGTCATTTGCATCAGTCACTGCAAGCATTACTTGCTACTGCGCATATAAGTCAGAGTGTTTCAGCTTGACCAGCACCTCAGCAATTCAGCAAAGTATTTCAGCCTGACCAAAGCTGCGTTCTCAAGTCTAGATTGTCTTTCAGCAGCTGAGCATGACTGCAGAAGTGACACGACAAAGCTCTGCATGACTTCATCTCAGCAGACAGCTTGCCACAGCTTTAGCGAGTCAGCTGCTGCGTATCAGTCAAGGGTTTGGTGCTTTGGTGTAACCACAGTTGCGTGTTGAGCACTGAGCTGTCTCTCCGCAAGCTGTCTTCAGCAAGCTGAGCATGACTGCAGGAGCGGCAAAGACAAAGCCCTGCACGACTTCATCTCAGCAGACATCCTGCCACAGCTCATAGAGTCAGCTGCCACGCATTTCAGTTCATGTCAGAATTCCGAGCTATCTGTCAGCAAATCAAGCATGCATGCAGGAGCGGCAAAGACAAAGCTCCGCATGACTTCATCTCAGCAGTCATCCAGAGCTGCGTCTGATGCCTGCATCAATCACTGCTAAGCGCCACTTGCTGCCAACCATATCAGTCAAGGGCATTACCCGGGTGTCAGTACAGTTGCGCTTCCAACACTGAACTCTCTTTCAGCAAGCTATGCGTGCAGCAGTGGCAAAGACAAGGCTTTTACTCGGCAGACATCCTGCCACACAGCTGATAGAGTCAGCTGATACTTGCGGCAGCTCAGTCAAAGCTGCAACGTGAAGACTGAGCTGTCCTTCCGCAAGCAAGCCTGCATGCAGTCGTAATGATAATTATTATCATTATTACATTAATTAATTAATTAATTAATTAATTAATTATTACATATATATTATTATTATATTGATTACACTTTCTTTCACATGCAGGAGTGGCAAGGACAAAGCTCTGCATGATTTCATCTCAGCAGAGATCTTGCCACAGCTGATTGAGTCAGCTGCTGCACGGCGGCGGGCAGAAGAGAAGCAGGCTGCAATTGAAGCCATGCCCAAGAAGCGTAGCTCCAGACTGCAGGTAAGAGCATCTGCTGCTTTGACTTGAGGAGGATGGTCAGCAAGTTTGCCTTGTGCACTGTCAGCAACCACCCCTAGCCCCATTAGCTCTGGCTTTGAGATCGGGAACATGAGGTTTGGCAGAGGTAGCAGTGGCAACAAGGGCTTGGGAGGCATGATCAAAGGACGTTATTGATTGGCACATAGCATGCACAGCTCTAAGGTCGAGCACTGACTGTGGTCCTATTGAGTGAATCCCCTTGCCTGGTTCAGTATGTCAAAATTGGCAACCACCTGCTGCTCAAATGGAGTGCTATGAGCCAGCATGGCATGAGCTGGCGCAGTATGCTGCCGAAGCATCTGCAAAGCATGAGAACCATAAAGACTGAAGCATGCACTGGTCATCAGGACCTCTGTGTTTAGACTGTGGATCAGTTTGCAAGGAGCTATGCATGATTGCAGGTATCATAAGCACAGCACTATAGCTTTGCATGTTTTCTTGACATAATGTGCTTTCACACTAAAGCAAAGCAGGTTGTGGATTTGTAGTCAAGCTGGCAATCTGCATTTGTCTCAAGTGTCATTGGCGCACCGACTAGGTGCTCAAGGTGAAACAGGTAAAGTTGCAATACAAATGTCTGCATGCATGCAGAAACAGATACAGTGTTTCTCTCTTTGCGCATAGGAGCTCACTTCCAAGAAAGAAGAGGAGGACAGGCGCAAAGCGCAGCAACTGGCAGAGAAACTGCACAGACAGAAGGAGAATGAGCGCATCAAAAAAGAGAGGGAACGGGAAGAGCGCCTGCTTGCCCGCCAGCGGGAAGATGAACGTCAGGTTGAATTCCAGCGCAAATTGGCGGGAATCCATCCTGAAGGTCCCTCAAGGGAAGAACGCTTACAGCGGCGTCACATGTCTGGCCAAGCTGGCAGCTCCTCAGACAGCGCTGAGATTCAAGTTGAGCAGAGTTTGAACAATGCGCGCTCATCTGCCAGGCTGCAAGCTCAGCATGCACAGCAGGCACAGCAGCAGCAGCACTCACCGCCGCCCCCTGTCAATCACCATGATCAAGAGAATGATCATGAGCTGGAGTCTCAGCATCAGTATACTCAGCAGCATCAGCTGTCAGCAAGGCAAAGTCAACCCAGGGCGTCCCATCCTAGGCAGCAAGCGCAGCATGCACAGCAGGCACAGCAGCCGCAGCCAGATTCAAACGATCAGGCAGAGTCTGGCCTGCTGACTAGACTGCGCCCAAGGTCAACTAGGCGGCGTACCTTTCAAGAAACGTTTGCCTGGTCGCCTTTGGACACTCCTGTGCCACAACGGCGGCGCACAGACTTGGATTTACGGCCTAGGAAGAACGTGGCCGGCCTGGTTGCTGCTGCACAGGGCATGCCACGTTGCTTTGGCTGTAACAGGCGTGGCCAATGGATCATGACTGATCAGGTAAACACCCTTCATGTACATACACACATACATACATAATGACGCATACTCGTTGGGCTCAAAGACCTTGCTAGGTACGCCTAGTCACCAAGCGACTGTCTTTGAGCAGCCTAGTCTGTTTACAAGCTGAACCACTTCAAGAACACTGATCACCGGTGGCACTGTCTCCATTCTAGCATCAGCAATTGCCTTCTGTTGTTGTGAGGACATGTGCACGCCCTCGCAACAGCTCCACCCTAGGCGCTACAGCATGCAAGCCAAGTAGCTGTATGCACACACATGAGATGTGTGCTTGAAGTCTGCGCATCAGGACAATCAAATTGCTCCAAGAAACCTTCATCTGCGATGGGAACTCCCATGTGGGCAGATCATGGCAAAACTGTCAGCTTGTTCTGACAACAATGGCAATAGAGGCTGCTATCCATATGCTTCAACATGCAAGTACTGCTTCAAGCCTTTCACCTCATTCCGTGTGTTGATGAGAGCTCCCAGAATGCTGCAGTGCATGCACTTTTGTTGCAAGCAAGAAGGGACCAAATCGAATACAGGGTTGCGAAGAAGCAACATACCTGAGTATGAAATCCCTGCTGGGTCCCTCAGACAGGCAACAATGACCGATTGATTTATTGATTGTGCTGGCTGTGCTGGTGCAGGAGGGCACAGGGCAGAATGTGAAGGGCCGGTCTGGGGGACGCCCCAGAGGAAGTAAGGCTGCTAATGCAAGGGGTGGTGCTGCTGGTCCCAGCCCACCAGCAGCCAGCTGGGATTCTGCCCCTGCACAGCAACCCAAGATGCGGTCACAGTATGGCTCTAGCCAAGCCCACTATCCTGGGGAGCCAAGCAGTAGCAACAATCAGGTACAGCAGTTGTTCAGCTGTCTGAGCTTTTACTGTGACTAGCCATACCAGATGTGCAGCTGCGCCAGCTGATCAGCTGTGTAGTC
This sequence comes from Trebouxia sp. TZW2008, assembly GCA_002118135.1. NCBI lineage: Eukaryota > Viridiplantae > Chlorophyta > Trebouxiophyceae > Trebouxiales > Trebouxiaceae > Trebouxia > Trebouxia sp. TZW2008. The sequence continues at coordinate 113,718 of BDIU01000240.1, read as the reverse complement.
ATTAGCCATAGACAGTGCATAACAGCTGTTTGAGCACCCCAAGATGCACTGACAGTATAGCTTCAGCCAAGTCCACTCTCTTGGGGAGCCAAGCAGTAGCTATACGCAGGTGCAGCAGCTGTTTAGTGTGTACACTTTTGCTGTGACCAGTTGCCCTGTTTGAGTACCCCACGATTGCAGAAACCGCCTTGCAGCTGCTGGGAGAGAAGCTGGGTTGAGTACTGCTTTGTTGTGATGCACAGGTTGTGCTGCTTTGTAGGTTGGACACGCAGCTCTTACACACTGGACTTGACAGCAAAAAGCTTCCACATTTGTTTCCAGCCTTTTAGGGCACATTGTCTTTGTCACCAATCTGCCAGACAGTATTAGCCTAGCAAAAGACAAAAGCTCTAGACTCAGCATGGGTTGCACTCCATGCAGCATAGCAGCATGATTGACAATGGAAGTTGACCCGTGACTCTGCCTGTTTGTGCTTCTGCAGCAACAGCAGCAACAGCAATGGATGCAGTCGCAGCGGTCAGACTACGCATCGCATGCTGGCCCATACTCTTCCTCGTCATGGCAGCAGCAACAGCAGCATGCACAGCAGCAGCAGAGTCAACAATCCAGTCAGCACTTGGCCGGTCACCGGCTGGAATTGGAGCACCTGGTGCAGCAGCTGACGCAGCAGCAGCGGCAGCAGCTGCAGAAGATGCCGCATGAAGAGCGAATGAAGTTCTTCAGTAAGCTGCGCAATCACATGGCTCAGCAGGCGCAGTGGCAGCAGCAGCAGCAGCAGGGGCAAGGGCAGGGCAGTTGGCAGCAACAGCCCTCAGGGCTGCAGCAAACGGCCCCTGCCAGCATGCGGCACCCTGCCTCTGGTGTTCAGTCTGCTTCCCAGGTGACTAATCATCCTTGTTTGCATTGTGTCTGCCTTTCACCAGATATGTCATAAGCTGATCGACAAGTCGCAAGAGCAAGCTCGTGACAACATACTCTCCGTTTCAGTCATTGATATTCTTGACACTTGCAAACTGTGTATTACACATTGGTGCCGACGCATTGCATATTGCAGAATCTGCAGTGCATGTCAGTTGACTATCTTGTCAATTATGTGAGTTGCTTGTTATCATCTGGGCACTCTCTCTGCAATCATTGCATATTGTGCATTGAGTATCATGCACAATGTCTCACTGCTGCTTCACGTACCCTGCAGATGCCATCCCAACAGCAGCGCTATCAGCAGCAGCAGTACCAGCAGCAGCAGCAGTATCAGCAGCAGCTGCAGCAGTTGACGCTCAGTCGGCTGTCACCACTGCAGATGCAACAGCTGCAGACCTTGCCTGAGATGCAGAGGGCTGCACAGTTTGGCAGCTATATGCGGGACACTCACATGCAGCTGCAACAGCAGCAGATGCGCCAGCAGCAGCAGCAACAGCAGCAGCAGGTTGACTCACTTTCTTGCGAACGTGCCTTCTGCATGAGCATCATGTAGACTCACAGCTTGTGTCAAAGTTTGGCGTGTGTTACACTAAAGTTCAAGCAATCTTTACAACTGAACGTTGCGCTTTGCCTGAGCAAGCCTTTGACAGCAAGCCACCATGATAAGTTGTGGCGGGAGCCCTGACATATGCTCCTCTGATAATTACATATGCAAGATACTGCTTTGGGTGGGCATCTGAATCACAATGCAAGCTCTTACCCTCATCCTCTTTTCACAGCTGGTTTGTCACAATCATGTTTTCAAATTGCAATTTGGGGCCTGCAGTTTCCCTCACAAGCACATTGGGCTACTCCAACAACATGGTGCCTGTGGGTCAGCAGCAGTATTTTGTTTGAGCAATGTGTGTCACAATGCAAGTTTGAGTGCCACCCAAACAAGCTGCTTTGTAGGTTGTGTCCTGTCTTATTGTAATTTAGTGCCTGCAGTTCCCCTCCCACAGCACAATGGGCTACTCCAACAACATGGTCCCTGTGGGTCAGCAGCAACAGCAACAACAACAAGCTGCAGGCTCTGTGAGTCAGCCTCACATGGCAATGCAGCAACAGGCTGGCAACAGTCAGCAGATGCGTGAGGGCGGGTTGCAACAGGCAGGCTATGGGTCAGGCATGTATGCTCAGCAAGGCGTGATGCATGAGCAGCAGCAGCAGTCAGCTGCTTACCCTGGCATGGGTCAGCAGGGTGGGTACCCTAACACTGGGGTGGCGGTCCAAAGTGGTGCTGCAGATCAGTCATCTCGACCCCTCAGCCCTCCAGGTCTGTACGCCTTGCCCATCTTGTATTTGATTGTCGCTCAGTGATGGTGGTGTCATTGTTGTTTTTGTTGTGACTTGTTGAGACGTGTCTGTTAATGATCTCAGCCTATCTGTATGTACAAGATTGTCAGGGGACCTCCCATGAGATATGGGCAATTGATGTGCAGCAGCTGTTGCAACCCTTCGCCTGAACCCTCAATTTGAATCAATGAGAACTATACCTGCTGATACTGCAGGTTTGCCACGGGGACCACAGTCACTTGCTCAGTCTCAGCGCAGCCAGGTGCGCTCGCCAAGCGGCGGCTTTCTTGGACCACAAATGATCCGGCCAGCCACAGCTGCACATCCCATGGCTCAGATGGGCCACCAGATAGCTGGAAACTCAATGGCAGGAAACCAGTTGCCGGGGAATCAGATGACGGGAAATTTAGTTGCCAAGCAGCAAATGGCTGGTTCGCCAAAGTCTGCAGCTTCGTTGAGGCCGGTTGCTCAGACAGGGCTACCAAGCACTGCCACCAACAGCAGCCAGCTGGCCATCGCTCAGCCACAGCTGGGGCAGCAGGCCAGCAGCAGTGGGCCGTCACAACCCAACTCAGCCTCCAGCCAGGAGGGCTCTGGCAGTGCAGGGCAGTTCCACGGTGCCCTTGTGCCACAGGCAAGAAGCATCTCAGGTGCCTCTGAGCAGTCACAGCAGCAACAGCAGCAGTCACAGCTGCAGCAGCAGCAGCAGCAATCACAGCTGCAGCAGCAGCAACAGCAGCAGCAGCAGGGTGACGCAAGGTATCAGTCTGGCATGGGCGCAATTCAGCAACCTGGCTTTAGGGGGCAATATGGCATGGCGTGGAATGGCAATATGCAGGCAGGGAGCATCGCAAGCTTGCAGCAACCTGGCAGGATGCAAGGTGAGACCACATGCCTCCTCCCGCGTAGTGCGCTGTGTTGTGCTGTGTTGTGTTGTACCAGTGAATTGTGGTATTGTGGCATACTGCTGAACTGTAACCGTGTGCTTTGTTGATCATGCACACCAAGTGATGCTGCAAATAAGCACAGATTGTGCAGTCAAACTATCATGTGCTGCTTGCATGAGCGCTTTTTGCATCGTGTGGAGCCATTTCGCGACCTGCATACAGCCCTTGGGTGGTGGTTGATGCTGCCTGGCATGCATCTGATTGGTTCAGTCATGGTCTGCAGGGAATGGGATGCAAGCACAGAGGTCTGCTGGCATGCCAGCGCACATGTATGGCAGCAGGCCAGCAGCACAACCCGCTCTTGCTGCTATGCACCCAACCAGCCAGACTGGCAATGACCCCTCAGCAGCGCCTATAGCGATGGCCAATGCACAATCTGCGTCTGCTGGTATGCTCAGGCCTAGCAGTAGCAGTCAGCGACAGCCAAACTCTCCTGCTTCAAGAGCAGGTGTGCTCATGCCTGGTAGCAGCCAGCAACAGCCAAATTCTCCTGCTGCAAGAGGATCTGTGCTCATGCCTGGCAGCAATCAGCAGCCCAGCTCTCCTGCTTCGAGAGGTGTACTCATGCCTGGTAGCAGCCAGCAACATCCCAGCTCTCCTGCTTTGAGAGGAGCTGTGCTCATGCCTGGCTGTAGCAATCAGCAACAGCCGAGCTCTCCTGCATCATCCAATTTGCTCATGCCTGGCAGCAATCAGCAGCCCAACTCTCCTGCTGCAAGAGGGAATACAGCACAGCCTGCACAACAGCTTAAAGACACAGCCCAAGTGCCTGGCTTGTACAACACAGGCAGCAATGCATCTGCAGGGGCGTCAGAAAGCAGTCAACAGGCAGTCTTGCTGGCAGGCAAGATGCCAGTTGGTCTACAATCCAATGCATATGCTGCAAGCAGTGGCCTAGGCTCAGGCGCAGGGCAAGGAGAAAGGCCCCGTAGTGGGGCAAGTCCAAAAGCTGGTACTGATTTGATTCCCAATGGCTTCCCTGCTGGTCAGTCAGGCCATCACATGGGGCAGTACACAGGGGCAGGGCAGCACAGAGGGGCAGGCCAAAGCTCAGGGGCAGGGCTGAATAGTAGCCATGCTCATGCACAGCCACAGAGCACAGGCCATGCCGAGCAGCCTGCACAACTGAACAGTAGCTCTGGTCATCTGCAGCAACTGTTAGCTGGGGGCAGTGCACAGCAGCCAACATCAACTGCACTGGCGCCACCTGTTCATCTCCCCACAGCACAGGAAGCTGCTGCCAGTGCTGCTGCTGGGACCATGATTAACAATCAACAAGCAGCTTCTTTACAAGCAGCAGTGGGTGATGCATCAGTCAAGGCTGCAGGAGAGGGTGCCCAACAACAGGCAGATGCTCAGAAGGCTGCTACAGCTCATAGTAATGGAAATGTGCACACTGGGTCTGACACAGGTCCTCCAACGGATGATGCCGACGACACTGACCTGCTTGCAGATGTTCCCCAGCTCATTGAGCCACCTTCAATTGCAGGCCAAGAAAGCTTTTCCCAGAGTCTTTTTGCTGATTAGTCCTGCATGTGAATCACAATCTTGTTTGTACCTGCCATTTGGCAGTGACCTTTGGCATCTCTTGATCATTTGCACCTGCTGTGCAAGCAAAACTAAATGCATTGATTGTGAATGAACTATGAACAAATGACTTGCCTTGCCTCCTCCCCATAGGCTTATCAAACACTTTTGTGCAATCGACTGTTACTCACTGTGAGTGTGTGCTGTAAATGGCGGCGGTATCTAGCAAGACTTTTGACTTGTCAGTGGGCATACCTAGCATGCGATCCATGTATCCTCATTCACCCACCACATGCAATGGCATTAGGTGTGCATGCCTGACCCGCTGCATGCGATTGCACAAAATTCTTGTGATGTTGATCAGGCATGCATGAAATCATGCATCAGATACTGGTCTCTCCATTCACAGCTTTTCACACAGAGACATAGCTGAGATGTTGTCACTCCTTGAGTGGCTTGCTTTGTTTGTGATACTGCGACTCAAGACTGGCAAGGATTGCTGAGCAATCCGGCGCATGACTCGTGAACAGAGCGTCTTTTTACAAGCAGAAGGGAGACAACCTAGCAACGCTGAACATCATAACATCTACCATGAAATGTTCACAGCATGAGCTGTTTCAGCAGCATCCTGGTACTACAGCTAGCCATATGCGCTAATGCACTGGCAGGAAAACACATTACTCAAAACCTTAGCTTGGCTAAGAAGCGATCTACACCCTGAATGTTGATAGCATTCGCGATGCTGGAAAAACCAAATATAGCTTGTCCTGATGTGACCCTGTTGGTCTGACCAAGCCTCTGGGCAACATACATTGAAAATTGGTACACATACTGCAGGTAATACTGCAGACTTGAACAAATCTGTTCTGACTAAAGCTAGACATTGCTGAGTACAAAGGTAAGCAGCCAAAATTGTATTGCTCAAAGCTAGATTGTAACCCTGCCTGAACAAGCAAAATGTCTATGCAAGCCTAAACCTCTCCTAATACACATGGTAGGTCCTAATTACAAGTGAAAAGAGATGCTGGAAAGAGCTTGGGCAGTACACAGACAGTACATCAGCGGCGACTGGACATACTGGTACGACCAATCCTGCTGAAGCATTTGAAGTCAGTGACAGTTAGTACTGCAAAGCTGAATTTGCCGCTGATAAGATTCCAAACAGACTCCATCTCCATCGGAATCATGATGCCTGCTCTTTTCTCATACTTTCTGTAGTAGCCAGTCCACATGTCCTTTGAGACTGTACCGTCATCCATTCGTCTGCACGCACAGCTACACTGTAAGCAAAGCCAAATTGCCGCAGCTAGCAAAACCCACAAGCTCAAATGCATTGGTATGACTGAGTCAGACTGACTGTGCAATCTTGATGGGCTGGTTTGTCTGCAGGCACAGCAGCCCTGTAAGCGAAATCAAGTTGCTGCAGCTAGCAAGCCCACAAGCTGGCATGACTGGATCAGACTGAGTGCATAATCTTGATAGACTGTTTTTATTGCAGCCACAGCTGCACTGTAAGCAAAACCACATTGCTGCAGCAAGTACTGAAGGAATTAATATGGCTGAGTCAAACTGACTGCACGATCTTGATGGGCAGTGGCTCAACAGCAAGAAGGTGTCTGCCAAACAGGTGCATGAGAGCAGCACGTTAGTGTCTTTACCTGCATCTGTCTTCTGATTCCATGCTGACAATCTGACCTTGGGCATTGATCTCAAAAGTGCCAGAGACCTTGTGCTCCTTGCTGATCAGGGTTGCTTTCGCATGTGTGTCGTCAACAGGGGTCCACATCAAGCGCTTACTGGGCAGCAGGGCAGTGGGGTAGTAACACGCCTCAGACAGATAGCGCACCAAAGCTGACTGATCAATCTCTGGGCCGCCAAAGTCCACAAGAGTGATACATGAGAACAAGCGCCAAAACATCTCGCCCTTTCCTGCATTCCCAAGAAGACGCAGATCAGAGGCAGCTTTTGCCTGTTCTGACATGTGGGCAATGGCAGAGTCCGACAAGAGCAATGGAAAAATAAGCAAGTGTTGAGAACAAGAAACAACGCAGGACCAAGGCACTGTCTTGAACAAGCAGCAACAGCAGAATGCGCTGAACTCAAGCTAAAGGGCAGGCTGATAGGTGACTAGCCGTGTGCTCACCTCCCAAATAGCAGTCCCAACCTCTGATCCAAACAAGCGGTGCCAGCCAGATGTATGCTGCCCACACGTACGCTGCATGAAGACATACAGTACCTCAGCAAAACGCTATGGCAGCTTGATACACTTGTACAATGGAAAGTCAGCAGCAGTGAGCAGTGGCAGACTTGCGAACAGATAGCAGCAGCGTGGTGCAATTTATAGAGGGCATGTTACACACACCTGGCTCTTCAGTGGAGTAGTACTGCTGCGCCTTGACCTTCTTCCAACCCTCACTTGATATCAAGCCAGGGTTTGCTCTGATCCTGCAGGTTACGTGAGCATCAGCAGGCAATTGATGGGTGTGGAGCGCATGAGCAAGGCTGATTTACAGGCAGCACAGTGTAATAAGGAGACATGTGCAGCATGAGAGCTGGTTAGATACCTGAACCATCCCTGCTGCTTGATGGCGCAATACTTGATGAGGGGCTGTCCCTCAGTCATACAGTACTTGAAGTAGCGCTGAACAGGCTCAGGGAGATCTTGCAAATCTTCAAAGCTAAAACGGCGCTTCTTCTCACCAGAATCATCTGCACCATGAACCAAACACATAAGGCTTTTGATTCCTGCCAGTCACTCTTGCAGAACAATGTATATCTCTGTGTGACGCTATCCTGCACTCACCTGTTGTCCAAATGACCTGCTCAACTTTTTGAGCTATGGTCCTGCCAAGCTGATAGGTTGTAGACAAAATGATAAGGCTTGTCATGCCAAGAACGCCTAGGGAAAGGAGGATGCCCCAAGGCCCATTGCTCAAAGCTGTCACAAGAGAGGCTAGCAACGAAGCGTATAGTGCTCCAAGCTTGTATATCAGCTTGCTGACTTGCTGCCCCATGTAGCCAGCCCCATGCTGTCCTTTCCTGGCAAAGGACAGCAGGATGGGGCTGACAGCATTGCTGCATGCTATGCTGACATCATCTGGCCTACAACACAGATCACAAAATCATCACGCAAGAACACATGGACTGTTAGCTGATGCGGAGCAGCAGTCGACTTTCAAGCAACAGTTAGCTGTGTGAGGTTGTAGCATGGCTGTATGAGAAGTTTGACAGCCTGCCAACCAGAAAGCGCGACGCACACAGAAGTTGTAACTAAAGGCTGCACTGGCATGTGACTACAAGCTGCAGGCGCCCGGGCCGTCACGACGTTCGGACGAAGTCAAGCCCTCTGAATCTAGCTTTGCGCGCGCGGCAGAAACGCACCTCTTGGCCTTCACTGTCATCGTACGTTATTCTGGCGCTACTGACAACACCTTGCCATGCAAAAGTTGACAGCACAGACGCTGCGTGAAGCGACTTGCTCAGATACTCTCGGCAGGCCCCCAAAGCAGGTAAGGCTTGCTCTCGGACTTGCTACAGGATCTAGCTGGAGTTGTCCAGCAGTATACACACCAGTTTTGGACCTGTGTCAACGTCTTGGGCAGCCCACAAGCAGGCGCTCCTGACGTGCGGGACTGTCAGCTGCACGAAAGTGTCGGTAAGTCGGACGCTGACCTGGACACGTTCATTTGGGACCCACTTTGGCAGGTGTGCGAAGAAGAAGTCCGGATGGATCAGTGTTTTATTCCGTCGAAACGCCATTGGCACCAGCTGTGGCACGGTGCAGGTATTTGTAAGAAAAAATCAGCACAAAACAGTGACAGGCATGCTGCAGCGCAAAGGAAACAAATATCAGAAGTGCATGTACTGTACATGTAATACTCAATGTGCCCAGCTTGCAACAATTCCAACTTGGATTGTACCCAAAATTCACAGGAAAGAATATCGCAAGAGCAGAAGCATCATCAAGATGCAGACCCCTTTGGCAAACGTGCCTTCTGCTCTTGCATGCTGCTGCAGGACTGCAAACAGGCATGAGGCTTGACAGCAGTTGCCATGCTCAGTGACTTAGGCTTTGGAAAACCCAACATTGGCAACGACTGCTCAAACATGTCATTGACCGGTCCGCCTGCTCAAACATAACGGTACCGTAAATCCACAGTATGTCATGCTGGCTTCTGAACTCCTGCAACTCTTGATTTGCAAAACATCCACATGCCTTTGCTGGGCATGAGTGTAATGGCATAGTTTTCAGCGTCCATCACACCTTCACTGCCGCCCATCTGTGGCGCCAATTCAAATTCAAATGACCCCAGCAACCTGGCTAACACTGCTGTGTAGTTCATCTTGGCAAATGCCATGCCAACGCATTGACGCCTGCACCATTATCATGTTGGCATCAGCGAGTGAGCAGCTTGATTTTACAAGCAGCCACAAATGAACAGCAGCATGGACATTCACAACCGAGTGATCACAGCTTGACATTGTCATGAGGAGTCGCACACACAAGGTGATGATGCATCCAACACTGCAAGCTGAAAACGTGCAATCAAAAACTTTCAAGGAGTCAGCAGGACTGCCTTACTTTCCATCACTGAAAGGCAGAAAACGGGAAGCTCTGTCCAGCGTCCCATCATCTCTTAGCTTGCCTGCAAATTGCATGAGCCTTAACAGCTCTCAGTGAAGAGATCAGCATGCAGTCAGGAACAAAGACGCAGCCTGCTAGCCGTGCTACCACAGCTCACACATTGTTATCTGCCCAAAACCTAGTGATGTTCCTGCAGACAAACAAGCGAAGAGGAATGCACTTGCGCGACATCAATGCTCAGGAAGCCTTGCATGGCTATGACACGGTGCACTGTACATGCTGACTCACCCCCAAGTCAAGTCACATGGACACTACACTTGATTTTATACGGTCGCATATGTGTTACCATCTGAGGGCATGTACTCTGCATCTGGCTCCAGCCATCTTCCAGGCAAGAACTTGTCGGCTTCTGGGTAGATGGCTGAACTGGCGTGAGGCAGGCCTAAAGGAATCCAGATGGTGGTGTTGCGTGGAATCACCAGTTTGCCACCATCTAACACCAAGTCTTGGCCCTTTGACATGCGCAGAGTAGGCAGGCCGACCACCTGCGCCACAGCCATGATGAATCTGCCAAGATTGACGGGTTTACTTATGAACAGAACTATTGTGAGGCAGGCCCAAAGGAATCCAGATGGTGGTGTTGTGTGGGATGCTCAATTTGCCATCATCAAGTACCAAGTCTTGGCCCTTTGACACTCGCAAAGTAGGCAGCCCAACTACCTGTATTGCAGGGCCAATACTCGACTTACCTGCGCCTCCACAAGCAAGCACTTAAATCACCCAAAACATTGTGCATGACTGTTTCACAAAACCAGGCACAATGATTGTTGAGCTTTCAGGCTCTGCGGACTTGAGTAGTTGCGGCCCATGCACACAGTTGACAACTGTTGCTGCATACAGAAGTGTGGTTTGCAAACGATGCAAGGCTCAAGCTAGTTGTGCACAGCATTGAAACCGCTGTCACCACATGTGTGCTATTGCTGACTTCTGTCACAGCATTGCGCAGAATGCATCTTGTGTGTGCATGTGCTTATGCGGTCTCAGTACTGTTGCTGGTCTGCTCGCTATTCTAAGTGTTGGCATTATGATTTGTAAACACATTCCATCAGGCACATGGGTTGCTGACCGTGTGGACTCGCATGGCTTCCTTGATAACACATGACAGGTAGGTCAGCTTGTCCAGGTCAGCATATTCAGGGCTGCGGGGCTGGGGCTGTTTCCCAGTTGCCAAGAGGCCCTGCTCCCTTAACTCTGCCAGGATCTTCCTTTCTACCTGCAAGCTGTCATCAGCTTGGCACAGTCACTTAGGCAGGGTTTTGTTACCAAACTCTTTTTGACAGACATGCAGCTAGAGTTTCTTTTCCTTGATGCTTTCCTAAGGCAGAAACCCCTTGTGAAGTTTTTTTTTCAGGCAAAAGTCTTACCTCTGGGTGTTGGGAGATGCAGTACAGGGTCCAGGCCATGGTGTTGCCAGTGGTGTTAAAGCCAGCCCAGAACAGCACGCTAACTTGCGGCAGCAACCATTCATCAGATAAAGGCTGCCCTGTTCTGGGGTCCTTGATGCGCAGCAGGTGCGCTGCAATGCTGTCATCATCATCAGCAGGGGGACCTCTTCCCCTCAACTGAAACAACAAACACAGATCACTTCAGTCATCTCGAATCATGGTCAAATTTGCTGTCTGAATTTGTATACAGCAACAAAGCAGCTGCAATGCCGTCGTCATCATCAGCAGGGGTCCCTCTTGCTCTCAACTGTGACAGCAATCACCACTATCAGCACCAGCATGCTTTCCAGTGAACTTTGGATCTGATACATCACCAGTTCTGGGGTCCTTAATGTGCAGCAGGTGCGCTGCAATGCTGTCATCATCATCAGCAGGGGTCCCTCTTGCCCTCAACTGCGACAGCAGAAATAGGTTGGCTTCATGAACTTTCACCAGGTCTGGACATGGTGAATGGGATTTGGCAAACACAGAGCTGAAATGTGTATGAGGTGCAGTGTCATCATAAGCAAGGTTTCCTCTTGCCCTGAACTGCGACAGCAGAAACAGGCTAACTTCATGAACTTTTGCCAGTTCCGGACATGCATGACAGATATGTGGGTAAACCAGAGCTTGAATGTGGGTGAGATGCAGTATCGCCATTGGCGCTGATGGTCTGCTTACAAACGAGCATTGGCAGTACTGCCGCGCAGCAAAGTCAACTTGGCACTTTGTGCAGTGTGCTTAAGTGGGCTGGGCGCACCTCATTTAGCAAGTCCTGCATGATGGCATGAAAGCGCTGCATGCACTGCTGGCCTTTGTTGCAGCGCCCTGGCAGCATCTGCAGCAGCTTATAGGCTGGGTTGTACAGACCCCTTGCCACCTCCTCATTTGCTGTGTAGATTGTCTGTATATCAAACAAACCAGTGAATCACCATTCTCTTCACTGCAGCGATTGGTACTCTAAAAGATTCGCATATTGGATATCACGTATTGCACAATATGCACTGCACCTCAGTGATTTATGCTTTTAAATGCCACATATTGCGCATTACGTATTACATATCGAGTATCGGTGATTCACTTTTGGTGATTCACTGGAAGAAATCATCAACCCACTGGCAGTCAACTCACAGTCCAGGCAAGGAAGCCAGATGTAACTCATTGGACTTCCTGTGTTGCAGGCACACGCACACCAAAGTTCTGCCTGTAAAGCCTGATTGGCATGTCAGCATGTAATGTCTGCATATCAAGTCACTCAGCTTGTGTTGATGCCTGCAGCCTATGCTAGGTGACGTATGCCTGTATTCATACCTGCCAAATCTGACAGGCACACAAGTGTAGCTTCTGTACATTTCAGCACATGCTGATTAAGGCTGAGGAAGGCTGCAGTTTTTGAGTGAGCCTCAGCAGCGTGCAGCCCGCTTGAGAACAAATGCATGGAGTAGCAATGAGCGCCGTAGCAAGGAACAAAAGCAATTGCATGCAAAGCCTGGTTTTGCACGGACAGCACCATCTATTGTAGCTAAGAGTGATGTAAGGACTCTTTGTTGTTGGGTTGTTGTAACAATGTCAGAGCTGTCTACCTCTATATCATGCCAGGACCATTCATGCCAGCAAGACATGTACTTTCTGACCGTTTGAGTGCTGAAGCCAAACATGCAAAGGAGCATGCCATGCATGAGGCAATTTTGTGAATTTCGGTCTTCAGCTTGAAATGACACATGCCTTACATGCAGAAGTTCTGCCTTCTGGCCACTGCTGATCGCTTCAATTGTGTTGAAGGCCTTGTCAAAGCCTGCCAAGCCCAGAGCATCAATGGTCTCACACATGCAGACGTCACTCATGTCCAAGGCCTCATGCTGTGGCCTGCTGTGAAGGATGTCTGTGAGCCTTGAGCCAACTTGGGCAATCTTGGGATACATTGCTCTGCATGACGTACCCAACGTGACAACTAGTGTGACACCTCCATGCTTCACGAGACTATCTAATCACTCATCAATACTGATGGTCACAATCATGACTAACGGGCTTTGACTATGTGCATGATTGATGGTCTTCCTTCACGACTACATGCAGTACATGCCAGCTGTGCAACATGCATAGCTCTGGGCTACATCTGTCAAAATTGGGTCAACACCGAGAAGTTTGCACGGAGATGACACGCGGCATGAATTGGGAAAGATTGGCTAGATGTTGCATTGCATCATGCAGATCTTTCACCTCACCTCAAAGCTTTTGGCGCAAAAGCAGGGGCCACACCCCTTCGGACTGACTTCCACACCCAGTCCTGTGCATCCCCTTCTGCTGACAGAAAGTCTGCTGTGCCATGAGGGCTCATCAGCTGCATTGACACAGTGATTCAACACATGCAGAGATGCCGTGATATGAGTGACGGGCTGCGCTGCCCTGTTACACTAATTGAAACTGTAAAACACTGACAGAGACTGTTAAGAAATCATGACCCCTTTGACAAGCGCTTCAAACTTTTTTGGGCTTGTGAGCTGCAATCAAGCAATCATTCAGCGTGCGGAAAGACTCTTGTTGCTGCCTGACTTGCATGCTTTGCAAATTGAGGCTGACAAACCTGTCGAAAATGTATCATGACAGGCTGAGTGGGTTTGGCCAGGCTGCTGTTGTGTAGTAGCTGAGCAATCAGTCGAGGCTCAGAGACGACCACCATCTGCAGGAGGCATGGTGACGCAAGTTATCAAAGCCTGAGCCAAGGTGAAATGCTCACACCGGCTTTAGAGACCGTACTCGGTCGGTGCAGCAAATAGCTTGGCGCTGCAAGTTGAACGTTCAAGCTCTAGCAAGCATGGTCGAGACAGGCTCACGGCAGCAGAAAGGCAGGCATCTTACATGGCCCCAGAGAATGTTATAGTAGAACACCCCGGAACCTTGAACTACGTCTGCGTTCACTTGCTGCATCGTGCGAAGACGCTTGCCAGTCAACAACCGTCGGGTCCCGCTCAGTACAGGGTCACCTGCAGGTCTCGGGAGCTCACGAAGAATCCATGCCGCGCGTACCCAGTCTGCCAGAGCGGCAGCGCGCCATATCAGCAAGCTCGACAAGGCCAATATGATCAGGCCGTTTACGAGCATCGCGAACGCGAGCAGTGCAACACGCGTCTGACCTGGTCGAGCTCGAAAGACCAGTGCCTTTTTCTAGAACAGCCTGGCACGGCATGAAGGGCCGACAGGCCCAGCGTCAATGCGCGTCTGACAGACATACGAATTGACCTGACAAGGGGAAACTGATTTAGCATCTGAACAGGTCATTTGTGAGAGCGTAGATGCTGAGAGCACACATGGCAAAGCAGCATTTGCATGCAATCAAAGCATTGACAACACCCTCACAACTCAGCAGCAGCCATTTCCGAGATGCTGGAAGTCAGGTGCCAGAAGGGAGCATACTAGAACTACATTGTGCATGGGGATCAAGGCTCAATTGTGCTTCGAAGTCTTGCAAACAAAGCAGGTGACCGACCTATAGGCGCAATGCACAAGCGCATCAACTCACAGAATACATGGCAGCAAGCATGCAGCTTTGATGATGCATGACGCTTGCACAGCCTTTCTCCAGAGTCAAGGCTGCACTCTGTGTTGCATGCTGTGCTGCCATTAGTCATATGTGCATGACTGTCAGCAGGCACGCCTCCCGCTTTGCAAAAACCAAGAAGCGCCCGCTAACCAGTCAAAGAAAACGTGTCGAAGCAGACAGCAAGTGCAGGTCGCGGTTTGCCTATAAGCGCTGGGTCAAAAGACACGGTCGACGCGTTCTAAACTTCCTGCTCGGGGTTACATCAGCATAGAGGCTGAACGGGCGGATTGATGAGCGCAAATTCACTGCGAAGGTCGCACTGGTCAAGCTACAGCCTGCTCGTTGTCGCACTTTGCGTACTTCCAAGACTGGTGCACGGCGACGACTCTGGTGAGCGTTCATCAAGCCACCAGGCGTTATGTCGTGCGCAGCGTCCGCCTACTCAGGCAGTGCCTGTACATTGCAGGTTGTAACGGTCGAGGGCATAAACTACCAGACTCAGACAAGTGCGCCTGCGACACTGCCACACCAGGTGTCGGAGAGCTTGGGTGGACTGGTCCAACTTGTCAAATACGTGAGTGTTGTCGACCTTAGAGGCTAAGCAAAGGCCTCTCATGAAGTGCAAAAGTCACGAGACTGTCGTTCTCTGCAGCTGTGTATGGTGCTCAAGCCACGGGGAGAGACCTGACAGAAGGTTGCCGGCAAGATCACCACTGTGACTCCTTAGAGCCAAATGGCTGGTTCTGTTTCCTGGTCAATCAGTCATGGACGTAAGGCACTTCACATACATTTGTCAGCTTGCTTGCGACTCATCTCATGTCTGACACCAAATTTGCAGTTGCATCAGCAATCATATCGCCAATGATCAGTCATCATCACCAGTTTGAGTGCCTGCAAGACTGCTTAGCTGCATGCCCTGCTGCTTGCATGCGAAACAGGCAAGCTTGCTTTGCTTGAGACATGTGACAAACACGCTTTCATCACACGCGGCCTCAGGGTTGACTACACGTATTTGTTTCAACCATGATATCAACACTCGTTTAACAATATGCTTCCAGGGGTGACTGGAACTATTTGACAGTCCAGCTGGCAAGGACGTCAGAGGATGAAGACGGAGATCCTGACTTCTACGGTCTCTTCACTGGTGGAGAAGCTGGACAGGTGTTCTTCTTCTTCCCCTCCTTCTTCTTCTTTTAGTGCAGTGGGAGAGCTGTCAATACACATGCATTTGTGAAAATAACCTGCAGGGAAATGAATCACAGTTGCAATAGTCAGTCTGTCCGAAGCTGGACAGGCCTTGCCTAGGGACCCAGCATCTTGACCGAGCGTGTCAAGCCAAGAGCTGCTGCAATAACTGTTGGGGTCTTGTCTTGTACTCCAGCACTTGTTGAGCAAGCATGCCAAGCCAAGAACTGCTGCAATCGCTAACGGAATTTTATCAATATTCAGCACACTGGTCACAGGTTTCCAGGCAACAGCTGCTGCGAACATTGTTGAGGTCCTACGCACCTGCTTCTGTTGCAAATCTGCAAGATCGTGTTGCTTTTGACTTTGGGCCAAGCACTGTGCCAGATTTGCTGATGAAATTGCTGCAAGACTCATGCTATGCTCGTGCTGTGCTCATGCTGTGCTCACGCTACGCTCATGCTGTGCTCATGCTATGCCCATGCTGTGCTCATGCTATGCTCCTGCTTTGCCCGTGCTATGCTGATGCTATGCCTGTGCTATGCACAAACCTCAGCTTCTTAGCAATGCTGATCCCTGGGGCTCGTCACTTACTACTTGTGCTGTTTTGTGCAGGATCGCAGGCCAAGCAATGTCACATACCCCTATGACTTCAGAGAAACATCTGCTGCTAGCCACAGGGTGGTTGTGACCAAAGTGAGGAAGGCAGACTTTGAGCATGCAGACTACACAGGTTGGTGTACATCATGTGCATGCACTTTACGCAGTTTGATGCACGCCATGAGCATGCAGACTTCACAGCTTGGTGTACATCATGTGCATGCGCTTTACGCAGTTTGATGCACACCATGAGCATGCAGACTTCACAGCTTGGTGCACACCATGTTCTTGCAGATTGAAAAGAGTGGTGCACACCAAACGCAGTGTGTAGGTCACATGACCAGGTCTCATAAAAAGGTTGTCACTGCCAAGTCATGCATAGTAGGTTTGGTCTATGATACCTCTCAATTTTGTTCTTCACGCAAGCGCCTGTTTGTGTTATGAGCCGCTGGCAGTATTGCGTCAAACCTACACTGGGATCAAGGCATGACTCAGAGATCGGCTTCCACAGTATACAGAGCAATGTACTCTACACACAGAAAGTGGCATGAACCCAGGCACTCAGCTTGATCTGGAGGGAATCACACTGGCAAAAGCTTTGACATAGATTCAGGCTATGACAAGCACACATGATAGGCTTCACGCACAAAGGGTGGCGTAAACGCAGGCTGTAAGCTTAGTTTGATAAACCCTACTGCCGCAAGCTTTCACACAGAGATGAGCTCTCTCAAAAAAACTATATCCACATGTGCAATAAGGGCAAGCTAACTGCCTTCCCAGGCTATCCCACCTTGCATGCATAGAGGACAGTGCTGTGCGCCGGTGCAAGAGCTTATCTCTGCGTCAAGGCTTGTGGCAGCGTTTCATTTGCTTTTGCACTGAGGGCCTTCTACAGCCAATGTCCACCGGGCTTCACACAGGACGGCAAGCAAACAAAGTGCAGTTTGCTTGTTAACGCACCCAAGTCAGAGATACGCTGCACACGCTCCTGTGCTTTGGTACAGAAGGTCATCTTGGTGTATCTCATGCAGGCGTCTACCTGTGTGTGAAAGCTTATGGCAGTGTGGCGTCCACATTTGCTTTGAGAGCTTTCTACAGCCAGTGCCCGTCAGACTTCACAGAGGACGGCAAGCAAATGGTGTGCAGCTCGCTTGTGGATGCGCCAGAGTCTGAGAAACGCTACACTGGCTGCACTGCTGATGGTGTCTGCAACTGCAAGGCGCCCTATCAGAAGCCTCTGCCTGAAGTGTATGATGGTGAGCTCCCTCATGTCTGCTGTGCACAAAAAAAAGGAAAAAGAAACACATGAACAAAAAAAAGGAAAGAAAAGCAAAACAAAAAACAAAAATGAAAAAAAAAGGGGAGAAAAAAAGAAAATAAGAAAAAATGAAAAAATGAAACAAATGTCTTTCACACCATTCTGTAGACTTCACTTTTGTCCTGCTTTGGGCATGCCATACGCCTTGGTCATGTGCACTTTGGCCGGCGTCAGCAACTGCAGAGCACCCTATCTGAAGCCTCTGTCTGAAATGCATCACGGCAGGTCTCATTGCATCTGTTGGGGCCTGCTTTGGCCATGCTATGTGTTGTACACAATCATGTACACTTCTGATGGTGTCTGCAAATGCAAGACGCCCTGTGAACAGCCCCTACCTGAGTGTATGTTGGCAAGTTTCCTTCTTTCTTGTTTCCTGCTTGATTATGTCACATGTCTCTGATGCGTCTTGCGTGAAGCATGACAGATGTCTTGCACACAACAGTATGCTTGATGTAGTGATTGTCACTCTGATGTATCTCCCCTTCAACTGCAATGCCTTTGAGGCTGCAATGCATTGGAGGGGAGAGGACTCATGCAAGGTTATCACTTGAAGCAAATGCATGACACCAAACACCTAGCTGTACAAGACCGGGTTTTGAGCAGTGCTCAGCCAATAGCTGACGCACACTGACCGCAAACATTTGACACCAACTATCTCACTGCGCAGGACTGGGCTTTGAGCAATGTTCAGCAAAGGTCACGCCAATAGCTGATGCACAGCTGACCACAGCCAAGCCGTATGTCAAGGAGCATGAGCTGGTTCAGACGCAGGGCTGGAACTACTATGAGTTTAATGTCACAGAAGAAGACTATCAGATTGTGGTCAATGTGGCTGCAGAGGAGGATGCTGGATGTAAGCTACATGCTCTGTATATGCTTTGTTCATGCTCAGTACACAATCTGTACACGTGTTCTAACTATTGCTAAGGCTGTTGAAAAGGGGTCTGAATGTTGCATCCTCTGCATGCTGGGCAGTCACTCATCAACATTTTGCTGTCAGGGTGGCTGCACAAATGGGCTCAGGATGTGAGTTTTATGCTGTAAGACCTGGTGGATGTGCAGCAGTCTTGTTGCCTGAGAAGCTACGTTTCGCATTGAGAGACTGGCCTGTGAAGAGTCAAGTTGCAGAGCAAAGCTCAGCAGGCAGGTATTCTACTGCTGGCATGCACTGCCCTGCTTAGCTGATACAGCCCACACTGGTTAAATCATACAAAGTCTCCGTCATTATGGCAGGCATTGCTGGTTACACTAGCATGCGCGTGTGGCCTGCCAGTTCAAGCCACTGCATGCTCATGCTCAATGCCATTGCTGATCTTATGTTTGCCTTTGTCGGCAATTTAATATTGCAACTATGTTGAAACCAACATGCAGAGAAAGACATGCTCATGCTCATGCTCAATGCCATTGCTGTTTGCCTCTGTTGGCAGCCTATGTTTGGAACAACATGCAGAGTCTTTTTTTGGCATTGATCTTTCATGAGTCATTGCTGCAGGTGGCAAGAATGGGTGATGTTTTGGTGCTCATATCATCAATCATCTATATGCATTAGAGAATCAAAGGTTTCTTGATCCAGGTGGCAAAAATGGCTCCTATAATCAAGACTTGCATGCTTTTCCCTTTCTTGATGTACTTGCAGTCTTAGGAGTCTATTTTCTTTCTGCAGGTGGCAAGAATGGGTCATATTTTGAGACTCACATCAAGTATGGGCAGCCTCCAGGTTGGCACTACGGCCAGTACGACTTTAAGCAAAAGTACAACTACTTCATCTCAGACGAGGATGCAGATCAGGAAGTCAAGTTTGATGCAGAAGCGCCTGAGTTTCAAACAGGTACAGAACCATGGAAGTGACAGCTGTCCAGAATTGATAGCATGTTGAGTAGTCCTAAACTGACAGCATGTTGAGTTGCCCAGAATCAACAGCATGTTGAATTGTCAAAATTTGACTGCATGTTGAGTTGTCCAGAATGGACAGCATGTCAAGTACTCCAGAATTGACAGCATGATCAGTTGTCGAGAAATGACAGCATGTCAAATTCTTCAGAAACGACAGCATGTTCAGTTGCGCAGACATGACAGCATGTTGAGCTGTCCAGAATCAACAGCATGTTGAGATGCCCAAAATCAACATCATGCTGAGTGCTGAACATCTTGCAAGAGCACTTCGACATGTGAGCAATGTTGTCAAACCTGATGAGCAGTGTAGTGACAATGCAAGGCAGTGCTAGTGCTGGCTTTTGTTGTCCCTGAACTGCTCACCAGATACAGCATCCGGCTCAGTGCTTAGCCCCCAGCAGCTCAGCGGTGCTCAGCGTCAGTTCAAGCTTGGCTTTCATGTTTGTCCCTGTGTGCCTCAGCAGTGTGTGACCATCATGCGGTCTGTCAGATGACAGTCCTTGCATGTGATATGCATTGCGTCAGCCATCCAGCAGCACCTGCCTGTCACAGCCTGTCAATAACGCAAATCACTGTGGGTTGCTGAACGATACCTCTGAATAGAAATTGAGGCAGAATCTCATACCATGCAATGGCTGACCTGCATAGGCAATGCACTTGAGTTGCTAGTGTTGCGATGAATATGCCACAGCCTTTGTCACATGTCAAAGCTCACTGTTCTTGTCTCAATATTCTGCCTTGCTGACCGCCTGTCACAATGCTGTCTTAATGTGTCAATCAGAAAACATTGCAATGTGCAGGCACTTCATTTGCTGATGCTCAAAGCGACGTATCACAGCCTTCAAAGTATGTCTGAAATCAACATTGCATTTTCAATGTACACAACAGCAAGCGTTGCACCATGCAGGCACCTGGTTTGCTGGCATTGAGGGAGATGACCACATAGACTGCAAGTACACCATCACCATCAACAAGTTTGACTGCCCGCTCAACTGCAGCAATAGGGGCACTTGTGTGCACCAGTCCAACGGCACGCGTACCTGCCAATGTGACGAGGCAAGTGTTTTTACACTTCTGGCTCAGCTACAGCATTATGGTGAATTGCCTGGTCTCATCTCATCTCATTACCTGCGACTGCTTTTGTTGCTGATGACAAAACAAGAATCTGCTCAATGCATGCGGGTCTCACACAGAACAAGCGATTGTGTGCGCAAGAGAGGTCTTGCATTGAGCAGCTCTGACAATTCCACGCACCTGTGTGAGTTTAGCGCCTCTAAGCAATCTTTGGAGGCGCTATTTGCCATCATGCATCGATGCTCGTGTTTATGCTCATGCTCATGTTAATGCTAGCGCTAGTGCTAAATGCTGATGCTGATGCTGATGCTGATGCTACTTGCCAAGCAGCGTCAGCCATGCAGAATTTTGTATAGGAGTGTTAGCAGCTGTCTGGATGCACACACATTGTCAAGTATCGTGCATAGGCTTTTCTTTCAAGTACAGTCACTGACGCTACTGCTGGCTATCCAGGGTTTCTTTGGTCGTGAGTGTGCAAACGAAGCCTCAGCGCTGGTGTACAACACGCCATTGATCAAGGAGGAGGCTAACTTTGAGTACGATTACTACAGTCTACCCCAGGTGGCGGCTGCTGAGCTGCAGAATACTGTAGAGGTGAAGGTGCAGGCTTCTTTCACTAGCACTGATGGCTACAGCGACTGGGTGTCTGCCCGACCAGAGCTGCTACTTCTCAAGGTAAAGTTTTGTGCAAAGTAAATTCATTCATGAGACCTTGCAGCATAGCTGCAAGGTGTGTGTGACCTAAGGCCTGTGCTGCCAGGCTGGCTTGTTACGAGTCAATGTCCATGCCATTGCTGGGCTCTGTTTGCTTGCTTGCAAAGCAGATGCGGCAAATAATTTGTGGCAAGTCGGCTGCAATGAATAAGCAACTCCCACACCAATAAAGTCATTGCAAGTCTGTGGCATGGTCACAGTCATTGTTGTCCGCGTCCTCAAGAGTATGCTGCACTGCTAGCAGTGAGAGTTGTTGCATGGGATCTGGCTGCAACCGATTGTGTTGATCTGCAGGGTGACAACAGCATTGAGCCTACAACTGCCAACTACACCTTCAAGCATGTGCTGGAGAACCAGCATGACGTGTACGAGATTGACCTTTGTCCCTCACAGCTCAAAGCGGTATGCCTATACACAGCTTGTTTCATTGGTGCAGAAGAGTCAAAGTCTGCATGCTAGAGGGTGACAGTGTTCATTGTACTGTTGATGAACCTTCCTGCTTCCTTTCAGCCTTGCCGCATATCAGACATTGTGTGTGAACCTCGTGGTTTGCAAGTCTGGCATGCAAACACCAGCATGCGTAAAGACAAAAGTGCATGTGATGCGCTGCTTTCTCATGCTGCTTCATACCCAGAAGCCTATCTTGGTGACCTCCCTGACATGAGCTTGGGTAGTTACTGCTCCAGCTCAATGCTGCCATCACACAGCAGTGTTCTCTACCCTTCTGGGTAGTATCTGGTGCCCCTTCAGGGTCGTATCTGGTATAGTAACCCGAAAAGCTTCTCTCCTTTTTCTTTTTGTCTCCAACGGCTATAAAGGTAGTGTCCAGTACCCCAAACAGCTTCTCCCGTTTGCGATGTAGGGGTATAGGGGAAATAGGTTTCGCCTTTTTATCTTTTCATCTTTGCTTGCTGAATGTCACAGTCATCAAAAGCATGCACACACAACTTCAACTGCAGGACATGTGGAGGATAGCCATCTACAGTCCCATGCGTCTGATCCAGATTGGCTACAATGTAACAGCGATCAAGCTGGCACACTGCCTGAATGAGTGCAACGGCATTGGGCACTGCAACAATAATGGCATGCTGACAGTGCAGATGCTTTGCTACAGGACTTATGGAGGATAGCTATCTACAACCCTATGCGCTTGCACCAGATAAATTACAATCTGACGGCTGTCAAGCTGGCACACTGCCTGAACAACTGCAATGTCAATGGTCGTCATGACAGCGACGGCATGTTGACATGGTCAATTTTTCTGCAGGACTTGTGGCGGATAGCCATCTACAATCCCATGCGTCTCTATCAGATTGGCTACAACCTGACAGCCGTCAAGCTGGCCCATTGCCTCAATGACTGCAGTGGGAATGGGCAGTGTGACAGCAATGGCACCTGTCACTGCAATGACAACTGGGCTGGTGGTGATTGCTCTGTCAATCAAGCTGGTGGCGGCGGCTGTCAAGCAGGCACCCACAAGAGCGTGGCCATGTAAGTCACAAAGTTACGTGTGCTACCATTTGTGTATTCAAAGGCGGCGTTGGCTGTTGTAACATGGATTCAGTTTCTGGCCTAACACTCAATCACTGTGGCTTCCTTGCCCCTTGCCCCTTGCACATCACATGTTGCCTGTCAAACAGGTTACTGGCCGTGAACAGGGCACCCACAAGAGCGTGGCCAGCTGAGTCGCCATTGTTACATGCCACTTTTGTATTTTGTAAAATGACAACTTGATGTCAAGCGGGCGCCCGCAAAAGCGTAGCCATGCAAGATGCCCCTTGGACTGCTGTTGTGGCAAATTACGTGATGCTGCTAGGTTGACAATAACAAAGCCAATGCCAAGTTTGTCTTTGTCCAGCTGAAAATGCACCTGCCTGAGCTTGTTCATCTTCATGATTGGGCTTACACCAAGTTTGTTGTGCCTTCACTTTGCTTGATGGCAGCGTACAGTCTTCCTGGCATCATGCGTGTATGTGTACTACATACGCATGCAGGCCTTGAGTTGGTGGCGTCCCCAACTGCACTCATTGGTGGGATGTTTCTGGCGCAGGCAGCATGCGACTGGCTACGCCATATGTGACTGCTCAGGGAGCGGTGACTGTAAGTTCAAGGAGGATGCTGATCAGCTGGCTGTTGCGTGCAATGAGGGCTACACCCTACAGGTACACTTTGGAAGCTTTTGTCACCTGTCAAGCCTTCAGGAACCCCTTGCTCATGGTTTTGCTGTGTTTGCAATGCTTTTACTGGGTATTTATGTCGAGGCGATATTCCGCCCTTGTCACGCATTTGCATCTGATCTGTGGTCTTTGACTTGTTGGACGCCTGACCTCCTTGCATGTCTTCATGCGCATATGTTTGCAGTGCTTTCATGCCTTTATGCTTGCAATGCTCTGCTCATTGGTCCTCTGGCCACTGCATAGCATGTGGTCAAGCTGGCTGGATTGCTTTGCTCATGCATTTGTCCATCATTGCATCACAGAGTGCTAAGCTGGCAAAGATTCTGTGCAGGGAGCTAAACAGAGTGGCAGCAGATCTGTTGGTGGTTTTTGTGTCAAGAGTGGACCTGGAGGGACCAGAAGTGGCACCTCCAGGCTTGGCGTGTTTGTGTGGGTGCTTTGCAGTATACTGTTCACTGTGACTGCTGGTGGAGCCTTGTTGTGGCTGAATCAAGCCGGATTCCTGACTTGGGATAACATCAGGAGTAGGTTCAGGCGAGGCAATGGTGCTTTGGATGAAGGACTGTATCATGAACTGTCAATGGATACTGGGTTTTGATTGATGAATTGAACGAATGGATGAGGCCTTGCTCAACGACTGTCAAACTTTGATGCATGGATTATGCAAGTACATTAGCCCTACCTTGCCTCATTGAACGTCTGTGTCCCATGAGATGCTGCACAGACAAAGCAAAACTATATGCTTCAAGGCTTGGTCAGATTCGAGCATGCATGGGAATGTCACTATGCTTAGCTATGCAAGCATGACATGATGCTGGTTATCAGTTCAAATGGCTTGCAATTGTCACTGCGCATTGGGCATTTTTGCGCAGCGTTTGAATGCGCAAGTCAGCAATCACGGCCCGAATGAGTATGATTGCTCTGAAAACAATTGCAGGGAGCCACAACGAACCAATGCTATCTGTTCAAACAGCCGGCGCAGCCACAGCATGTGTTTTGAAAGCTGATGTCGCCAGCCTCTCTTTGTTGCCAATGTGCAAATATGCTGCCTGAACAAATTGTTGGCAATGTACATCTGGTAACTCACACAAGCTCTCATTCCCTGCCTACATCTCAACAAGCTGCCAAAGCAATCCCCTGTGGTGGTCTTTGGACACATCTAGACAGGCCGCACTCTGAAAGCAGAAACGCTCACTCTGCACTAATCTCTGTCGGGCCTGTCGCAACCCTCTCTCTCAGGCTCTCAGGAAAGCACATGCAGTACACAATAGAGCAACAGAAGGGGACGTGCCGAGTGAGGTCTATATCCTTGCTCCCCAGGCTGCCTCTACAGACAGCATTGACGCTGATTTCGCTAACTCTCCTCTTCTTTTCTTTCAGCATCAGAATGACATGTGGGCAATTGCGTCTATATCCTTGCTTCCTGTGGCATCTTCTGTGCCTTAGCAGGTTTGGCATCTGGTCTGTCTAAGTGTTCTAGGTGGCCTTGCTTGAATAGCTCATCAAGTACCTCAGACAGGGTTGGATGAGCGTGCACATTGAATTTGATGTCCTGCACAACACAGCATTTCCACACAATGATGTCTGTACAGTAGCCTTTGCCTGGCACATTACCATGCATATTGATTAGCAATACTTGCGGCATACACGGGGTTTCACGTGACTTCTGAAGCATGCTCAACGCTTCTGGATTTTGCATTTGACTTGTCGTAAGCCAACACATGTGGTCCAAACACAACATGCCACACACATTGTTGCACACTTTCATGACTTGACTCATGACTTGACTTGCTATGGTCTCATGCACATTATCTGCGTGCCACGAGCAGCAATGCGGTCTACAGTCATCTCTTTGTAAGGACACTCATTGTAAGGACAATCTTGATGTAAGGCCGCCGCCAACAGTAGCCAATCACCGCATTCTGACTGCAGTGGTCCCTCTGAGCAAGGATAATTTGATGTAAGGACAATGGTTTTGCTAACCAAAGCAGCTGTTACCAAGAATTTTTACTGTACTCAGATTGCATACACAGTCAGCTGTACCTGTACTCGCTGGTGAGTGGCCATGGCATTTGAAGCCTCATGGATCAGATCTGCTGCATGCAACCCAAATATGTGCACTCCCAGAATCTCTCCTGTGTCTTTTCTGTAAATCATTTTGGCCATGCCGTCTGACTCCTTCTCAGCCAAAGCCTGCACAGAAGCTGCAGATTTAAAAAGCTGCTTCTTAATGCATTGCCTGGGCTACAGCCATGAATGGGCAGCAGCTATGCAGGATGGTACGGATTGTGCCAGATCTGGAGCTGTGGCAATGCATTCCCTCAAAAACATGAATGAGAGTTTCGCCCAATCAATGTATGAAAGTGAGGATGGTCTGTGCTGCAAAGATCGCTAATCACATCTTTGCATTGTGGCCTGCCCGCCTGCTCCTTCATTGCAGCGTTGCACACAAGCCTGATCAACTTCATGCAATTGCTCACCTTCAGACAAGACTGTGGCAATGGAAGACAGCTTTGCATGCTGCTGTTCCCAGACAGAAACAAGATGCAAATAAACTCAGATGATGTGGTCAGGTGTATTGTCAGTTGAACATGCACGCAGTTACCTTGCTGTTGGCCTTGAAGGAGGTCTTAACAACAGTGACCTTGTCAGCATAGCCATCCTTCTGCGCAGCTTCTCGAGCCTGCTCCTCAGTCACACCAACAAAGCTCACCTGCATCATCAGCAATGATGCTTTGCATCTGCCAGACACCCGCCACTTTGCATCTGCAAGAGGCCAGACACCCGCCACTTGTCCTCACACATACGTATCTTGTCAAAGTACCGCACGGGATGCAATTCATGTTCGGAATGTAGGTTTGCGGAAGCAAGCTGTAGAGTTCGCCTTTGTCTGGCAAGCCAAACCCCTAAGACCCTATAACCCACCTTGTTCAGCATTCCGTGACCTTGAATGAGACACCAATACGACAGCATGATATGATGTGCGTCTAAGGATCGCTTGTTTGTTCAGTCACTGATAGGCTTGCTATACAATTTTGGAATCCAGAGTACACAATGAGGAACAATCAGCTGCATGTGAGCAGCCCTGTGTTGAGCGCAGTCTCAGCAACAAGGTGCAGTGTGATAAAGCCTTAGCCTTGCAGCATGCACCACAGCCTTCATTGCATGGTGACTGCAGTGCGGCAAATCGATAGCAGCATCACAGGCATGTGCCGAAACAGATCAGCTTGCTCAGTACCATCAGTCATTAATAGCACTGTGCAGCGTCAATGAAAAGATGGTCAGGAGTTCAAGGAGTGTATGGCAATCACCTCAGGGTGTGTGAAGCAGGCAGCTGGAACTGTGTTGTGGTTGAGCACGTGGTCACGCCCGCACATGTTCTCAACAGCACTGATGCCTTGTGCGCTGGCAGCATGTGCTAGCATGTACTTGCCTGCAACAAAGACCAGTGTTTGATCAGCCACTGAGTTCGAGGACAGGATGGCCAAGTGCATTGCCTGCTGTGTCTCAGCATGTTGCCTCACAGAGCAGTGCTGCCAACTTGATTGTAGGACACTTGGATTATGTGTCAAAAGTCAACAGCTAAGCTGTGGCTTCTACGACCTGCAGAACTGTCGAAAAGAGCACATGCACAATACAAAAGGATTGAGCAGCAGGTCATATTGGATGACATCAGGTCAGGTCAAATCAGGTCTCGTCAGACTAGAGTAAGTGAGGTTACCATTGGCATCTCCTATGCAGTAGAGGTGGGGGACGGCTTTGCCCTTGGTGTCCAGCACTTGCATCTTCTCATTTACTGGCACAAAACCGCGCCTGTCTGTCTCCACTCCAACAGCACCCAGATTCAATCCCTGTAGGACACACCCACCAATCAGTGTCAGGCAAGCCTCTGCAACCTCTATTTGATAGTCCTAAAGCTTGCAAAGTCATCATCACTGTGCTTTGCTTTTTCAAACAAGCTTGCCTGCAATCCCCACACTGAGAGCAGCCAGATTTACCTCAGTAAGACCAAGCTGAGGCAGAAAGCCTTGACTTGTATTGACATCAGGCATTTCAGAAAGCAATTGACACAAATGCGGCTGCATTGATGACCAAACAAAATCAGTGCACTACAGGACTGCTCAGGCCTCCACATGTGATGGCTTGGACAACGCTGTCAGGACCCAAAATTGTTTGATTGGCTGCATCAATGTGTACAAAACTACACAGCTTGCTGCCTGGAAGGTGAGATCTGGACAATGCCTGTGATTGCAAACAACATGCCATGTCTGAGATGTATAGGTGACGATCGACACTACAAGCTCATTGGCAGCTTTCTGTGCTGCAGTCTGCTGGCAGATCAGAATTGTGGCCAAGCCCAGCGACATCCAACCAAACAAACCATTTCGCTGTTTCACTTGTCTCTTCAAACCTGAGCCCTTGGCAGAATTGGCAGCGGCACCCTGAAGTCAGCTCAGTTCAAAACAATGTCTGGCCTATCTGCTTTCAGTCTGACATCTCGCAATTCAGCTTTTGGAGGGAGAAATCATGCTCATCTCACAACATATACAACCACAAGTGCTCAGGTCACTTACAAACATAACTCTGCTTTACAATGCAACAATTGCTACGTGGTGGGTGACACATACATGAACACAGATGTCCACACTTCCATGTTGGTCTTGGATTCTTGAGTTCTTGTGCGCCCTGGGCGACACATGTGGGTGACACACAATACTCACTCTTGCATGCTGGACAAGCTGCTAAGGGCTCCTTCAAGAGCACAGGGCCAAATACGGAGAGAGCTTCCGTGATGGTAGGGCGCTCTGCCTATGGCCATCAACCACTAATACCCTGAGACAAGTTCTTAGGAGCAAGATCAATGCCAGCAAAACACCACATAGACAAAGTATGAGCACCAAATGTACCAAGGGCTTACATGTGTGTAGGGCGCTCTGCCTGTGGCCACCAAGCAGGCGTCCACCTCAAGTTCATCCACCTTCTCCTTCGTCTTCACGTCTGTCAGCTCAATCACAACAGGCTTAACTCCTGGCACTCCTGCAAATTGACAGAGTCAGGCGGAGAAATCTGCAGGGAGAAGCATGGCTGTGCAAGCCCATTGAGCAGCACTTTGTGGTGCACAGGAATGGCGAGTGGTTGACAAGCATCAGCAGTTGTTGCAACATTAGCAGCAGTACTAGCAGCAAAAGCAACAATAGCAGCAGTTAGTATCAGCTGCTTTACAGTGGCCATTGCTCAGGGTGGGCAGCCAGATTCAAGCTGAGAGTCTGAGAAGATAGACTATACAAGTGACAAATTTGCACCTTGCACTGTCTGTTATGCCAGGGCCTCTTGAGAAATTCAGCACGAAAGCACCACAGACCCTGGTGCAGGCACCACACAATGGGCAACAAGAATTTCTCTGGAGCGCAACTGGACACTGAAAGGTCTCAGCGTCAAGCGACCCAAAATGTGGCTTTGAGATTATACATCGCTCAATGCAAATTTGCTGTCATGCTATCAACCCCGCACACTGAGCAGGATGCTCTCAGTGTTGCCCATCCATGGCTTCATATGGCTTTGGCAAGCAGTGCTGATCAGGCAATTGCCAACATGCTTGAGAGCAAGCACTACAGAAGAAGCATACAGCTTTGACAAGCAGTGCTAAGAAGCCAATTCCTGATACAATAACAGCAGCTGTGGTACAAGCAGGCGAGTTGTCTGATAGAGGAGCATACGTCTTTGGCAAGCAGTGCTGGCAAGCCAAATGTCAGTGCATTCAAAAGCAGCTATGGAGAACATTCTTGCCTGGTGTGACTTTGGTGGCCAGGACGCCTGTGTGCCAGTCTATGTGGCGAGGGTTGACCAGCACTCGCTGAGCCATCTTGGCAATCTCGCCATCAAAGCCGGGCATCAGCTTGTCCAGTGCCTATGTCACCACCCCAGCGTGATCAATGTCATTTCTGATTCTAGATGCATGCTAGACAGGCTCAGCAGGCCCAGCTAGGTACGTACTGAAGCAATCAGTTGTCTCCAACCAGGTGCTGTGCTGTCCTAAACCATTTATGATTGATGAATGTGTGGACAAGATACACTCTCAGAGAGCAACTGCAAGCAGCTATAATCTTCTAGGCACCATTGCACAACAATGCCTCTGTAACTCCTACAGTAGTTCTTCTACTGTCATTACTGTACCCTTACTTGCCAGACAGACTCAAGTCGACTTTGTGTGATGACAGCAAACCTGATGGGCAAAACTGTCACTGTCTCTGTCAGCACACAAACATGCCACCTTCATTGCGCGTCCTGACAGGTCCTGTCAGCCAGGTCAAGTGGGCGTGTGTAGTGAACTGGGAAGATGACGGGCCTTACCTTGCAAACTAAAAAAGAACACAATGCAGGACGTCACATGGCAGAAACCATAAAGTGACACCTCAGCTGTGACTGAGACCACACTGCAGTGATATTAGAAGCCTAAAAGGCAAGCCAGGAAGTACAAGAGCAAAGGAATGAGTGCATATACGGCCCAGCAGCACAAGGCAGGAAGTATGAGAACACAACAAGTACCTCCATGAATGTGAACTCAGATCTGAGAGCTGTGTAGACATCAGGGAACTCCAGCTCAAAAGCATGAGCTAGGCAACACCATAAATTCAACCAATACCTAAATGCACGTGACTTCAGCAGGCAACGCTGTGTGGACATCACAGAACTACAGCCGCAAAAGCACAAAGTTGGCAAGACAGAAAGTACCTCAATGAATGTAACTTCAGAACCCAGCGCTGTGTATACATCAGAGAACTCCAGCCCAATGTAACCACTGCCAATAATGGCGATCCACTTTGGAATCCAGTCCAGCTTCAAAGCATGGTCAGATGTGAAGACCTGCAACAAAATGACTGATAGCTCAGCACTGGAGATATGCACTCTGTCTGCATGGGCACAGGTCCTTCAGACATCACAACCTGCATCAAGGTCTTGTATTGCTGAGCTGTGCTGAGCAATACAATGCACTCTGTATGCATCAAGACAGGTGTGGCCCATGATACGTCTTGATGTCAGACTGATCCCATGCTGATGTCATGCTCCGTGTCATAGTTGATGCGGTATCTGATGTCACTTGCCACGGTAAATATGACAACAAAGATGCCATTGAATATGACATCAATGATGACATGAAGCGTGACCATCGCGCCTAATGCCAATGTCCATGCATGCAATCCACCAGCTGCTGAGCGTTCTCACAAGGATGCACACTGATTTGCCATCAACACAGATGTCAGGAGGCACACAGGACCAGGGCTTGCTGCAAAGGTTCCTCTGCTATGGCAATGTCCGCTGCGAGAAGCTGCGCCAGGGTTGTGCAAATGTGGACAATGATGTACAAGGCAGAATATGGTCTGGTATGGCCTGATTGTGAAGCTATAAATGCTGCATCTGAGCTGCCAAATGCTGACTGTAATGGCTGAAAAGCAGACATGAACCGTCACTGACATACAGGATGCGGATACTTCCAGGAGGCACAAAGAATGCAGGCAAGACATTTGGTAAGAGTGAATGCAGACACCAACCAATGCAAGAGTCATGCGAGTATGTACTGCGAAGAGATATGGCATCTGCAGCTGATGCTGCTGCTGTTTCTGTCGCTGAAGCTGCCACTATGATTTCACAGTGTCAAGTGCAAGTGTTGAAAGCAGGCAGCAAGGACTTACAAGGCAACAGGGGCCACAAAGAATGGGAATTGCTTGTTGCTTTGGCATCAGTGGAGATGCCAGGAGGCATGCAGGATAAGGACAGAATCTTGCGCACAACAATCTGCGTAACCATCAGCAAATGCCAAAGTCATGCCTTGTGAATGGGGGCTACTCACTGTTTTGCTGTCAATGAGGATGCCAGGAGGCATAAAGCACGGCAAGGAGATCTTAGGCAAAGGAACCTTTGCAGATATCTACCAGTGCCAAAGTCGCGCTTACACAGTAGTTCAAAGCAAGCAAGGCAAAACAAGAATCAGCACAAAGTATGAGGATGCTCACTGTTTTGCCATCAATGGGAATGCCAGGAGGCACAAAGGGCACTGAGCCAGTGGCAATCATGATGTCCTTAGCAGTCACATCACCGCCAACGTCCACTCGCCCTGGCAGGTTGTACTTGAGACTGTTGGGACCTGTCAACTTGGCTGATCCTATCAGGATGTCCTGTAGCAGAAACTCATATTCTCCAGTGTCTGTACTGATTTCTCTGTCAACTGTGAAATCCTTGCCTGCTGCAAGATCCAAGATTTGAATGCTGCCTCCTTGAGTCTACGCTTGACATATCATGTATGGTGGTCCAGGAATGTCTTGTACCACAGTGAACATGATTGTCACACATGCTGGCACAAGTGCTGGGTGTATGCAGCCAAATTACTGTCTTGCAAATTCAGCTTGCATTGGGCACCAGCATCAGGATGTGCAATGCTCAGCCGATGAACGTCAGACGAGGCAAGATCATTCCAAATGTGTGCGTGAACAACATCCATTTGGTCCCATGCTCAATGACAGATGGACTGCTTGCAGCTCACAAGCTAGAACTGCAATGCAGCTCAGGACTTAATGCTCGGCAAAGATGCGATTGAGTTTTGCCTGTGAGACGAAAGAATGAACTTACCACTCCGAGCCCTTCGAGCGATCGTTTCAGGTTCTGCTGGATGTTTGCTGCCAATTGGTTTGCATGGTCTGCAATAGGCTGACGCTCAAATGTGACATTGTCCACCTGCATCATTCAACATGCCACTTTCATCTGGGCATGGTCACTGTGTCTTTGAGATCTTTTGCATCAATTGCTGGTGCATCACTGGGATGGTGGAGATGGCTAGACGTGTCACCTTTGACAATGTCCAGATGCTGCTTCACAAGGCACACATAGGGTACTATTTGATTCAGCAAATGCTGTAGCAAAGAGTGCGCATGCTTGTTGTGCCACAACAAGCAGGAACAGTGGGTTGGCCTGAATAGTGAAAGGGCTCACCGTAATGCCAATGGACTTGAGGTGGTGTGCGTTTTTCATGTCTCGCACTCTCCCAGACGCTGACAGCAAAGCCTTTGAGGGAACACAACCACGATTAACGCATGTGCCTCCAATATCATGCCCCTCAACAATTGCAACCTTCAAACCCTAGAAACAGCATAAATAGCTTGAGTTTTCTGGCTGGTTGCTCTGTCAGCTGCATGTTGCTGCAAGACATGCTGGGTGATGACGTACGCTTTCAACTGCGTGCATGGCTGCACCATGCCCTCCAACCCCCGCTCCGATGATGACCAGGTCGTAGTCATATTTCTGTGCAGCTTTCGCGCGGGCCGCAGCGCAGCTGCGATGTCGGCGTTGCCCACGTTGTCTGCAAATACTCCAAAAATGCAATTGCTCATCCTGGAAGCAGACCGTTGCAGGACACAGCGCCAACAGACACAGCGCTGATCACAACGTCCGGTCGTAACGCCGCTGTGGCCGCTGAAGCATTACTTACTTGCTCACCGACAGGCTGAACTGATGCGTTTGGCTCAAGCTGGTCAGGCTACGGGCTTCTAGTGATGATCTCTGTACTCGAAGCAAGGCTCGACAAGGTACAACAGTGCTCGGTCTTATCGGGAGTCTTTGGTGAGCGACAACTCGACCAGTCAGCGTGCAAGGGCTTGCGCCAAGCGTTGTCGCCATTCCTCCGTCGCCAACGCTGACTGGTCTTGCTGCTGCGTGCCCTTGCTTTCCGACAGTGCTCCTTGCAGGTCACCGGATACACAAACGGTGTTGCGTAGGGCTTTGACTGGTGGTGAGTGATCGATTCATGACCCCCTGAAGGAGCCCTGATGGGTGCAAGCCATGCATGCAAACATCTTGCATGCAAGATGGTTGCATGCATCGCACTAGCGAAGTCCGCTGGGCAAAACTTGTATCCCAATCGGCTCTGGGTTGGGCGAGAATGGCACTCACTGCATAGATCATGAGAGTGCGACGCCCACATTCAGAAGCGCTGGGTTCTCAGTGCCGATGCATGGCAATTGCTACTGCAAATCAAGCTGTGATACCAACGTTATTTTGCCATAATCGTCTGACCAGTTGTCTGAAGGATTACAGCAGATAATCACATGATTGCACAACTACATGGAGTGCGCAGGCCTCTAACACATCAATTCCAAAAAAGTTGAAAAGCAAGTGTTTCGCAAAAAACCCTGATACCTAATCAGCGTTACAGCTGCCTTGCATACCTGGGCAGTTGTCTGTTGCCGCCTCACAAGTCTTAGGCTTCACAGCACAAGTGGTGTCTTGTCAACGTGGACTTTGAATGATGTGCTGGCAACCAGAGCTGAAGCTGAGAACACAAGGTGGTCATGTACACCTGGGTGATGATGTTTGAGCTGGATCTGTGGTTGGCCAACCCAGCTGTATGAGATGGGACGGCATGAGAGGTTTGGCAGCGCACACTGCTTCTGCTCCACCAGTCAATCTTGCCTGTGATTGCTGGTGTCCTCTGAGACATTGCCCTTCTTGCTCATGATCAAGAAGCATTCGGCACAATGTGTGCAATGGTTGATTTGACAACTCATGGTGTGCCACTCATGCTGAGCAAGTCACTCTTCAAGTTGCCATTGCTGTCGTCTTCAAAAGTCCAGGCAGCAGGAGGCACTGGCTGCATCAAGTGGAATGACAAAAGAGCATTGCTTGACTGCAAGGGAACCCCCACCCAGCACTCCTGCTACAGGTGACTCCCTCTTGCCTCTCTAAACCAAGCTTGAAGCAGATGCCATGCAGCTTGATGTCAGAGGCCATCATTGACGCCAGGACACGCTCAAGATGCTTATTCCAAACTGCCCATGTTTGTGCCAGTATGCCTTTCAGCTGCTGTTCTGCCGTGGGTGATTGTTTGATGATGTCAGTCCTCTAAGTTGCTCAATCCGGCTATCCAATTGACGTACTTTTCCTCTTATTGTGCTTTTTGTTAGATTTTGCTGAGTTCTGCTGCGTCTGGGTGCTGGCAGGCAGCTGAGCAGTAGCTTGTGCACTGGTCTGTGGCTTCTGCCGCTTCCCAGCTGATGCCTTGCCCTTGAGCTGTGGTTGTGACTGCTGCTCTGCAGAGATCAGCTTGCAATAAGCGCGTCATATTGCTGTCTTGTAGGGCCTTTCAGTGTATGAGCAGCAACAGCGAACGCATAAAGGCCGGGAAGACGAGCGTACCTTCAATCGCAGCTTCTCCTTTACCAAGCCGGTGTTCTTCAAGCTCCGTGAGAGCAGCTATGGCCAAAGTCAAATTACGGTGAACGTCAGGCATGATGTTGACTTCCTGTTAAGCAAGAGTTGCCTTGTCAGCCGTGTGTCAAAACTTTGGATGGAAGCAGGCTGCGTTTCACCTGTGTCATGTACTTCTGGACGGAAGCAGCCGCAAAAGCTGGCGTGCATGGCTCGCTTTTGTGGACTGTAGCCCTGCAATGCCGCGAGTCCAGCATGGTCTGTATTGACCTGCCTGTCCAGATGTTTTGCTGATGTCCTGAAAAGTAGGCCGCGACTGCGAACGTTCGTATGCCTCAGTACAATCAGCTAGCTTGCTCTGTTTGTTGCTCAACAGAGGCTGTCATGCTCCGAAACCATGCAATCCTGCATATGCAAGCACGCTACAAGATGGCAGGGAGGCTCTTGTTGTTTGAGTGCGTGCCATCGGCTAAGTTGCGGGCCAGGTATGCTCGTTTAATTGACGGCTGTGGTCCTAAACTGGTGCATAACATGATTACTTGGGGCTATGTCACTACGTCATAGACTGCCTTGACTTGATGAACACACCGTCATTGCCACTGCCTCATCAGCCTTATGAGCTGGCTAAAGCATGTGAGAATCGCGCACTCACTCAGCTCAAGTTTGACACTAGCTGCATCCTATCCAAGCAGCAGCTCCATGCCAACTGTACGCACGTCAAGACTTCAATCTCACAGAGCTGTCGTTTGGATGCTGCATCACGTTTTGGCAGGGCCTGACGCCAGCAAAGGAAACCTGAGGGAAATTGTAAGTACATGCATACTTATGATAAGGACTGAGGCAGTCTACAGGCAGCTCACACGACCATTACAAAATTTGTTTTTGCACAAAACAGACGTCCTCCACAAACTTTGTTCCCTTCCAAGCAACCAAGCCCTTCGGATCAAATTACTCACAGCAACTTCTATGTGTACACCACTTTACCTTCCACCACATGACATGACAAGCTGCAAATGCAACCTCACAAGACCATGTTGCAATTTGTAGCAGCACTCAAGGCTTTGACTGAGAGGCTGGAGTCACCTGGTGTGCCGCAGCATAGCTCAAGCCGTACATGAGGATGTCGTCGTTCTGTCTTTCTTTTGCCATCTTGTCTTTCTATTGTCATTCTATCTTGCCATCGGCACTCTGTCTTTCTGTTGTGCTTCTGTCTTTCCGTCGTCATTCTGTCGTTCTGTTGTGATTCTGTCTTGCCGATGTCATTCTAGCTTTCTGTTGTCATTCTGTCTTGCTCTTGTCATTCTGTCTTTCTGTTGAAAAATTCTTTCTCTTTGTGATGCTGTTGATTGTTTCAGGTAAGCCCGACCTTTACGGCTGCTCCCAGGATCAGAAGTACATATCCACAACTAGCTATTACTTGCGCGCTCGCTTTGCAGGCTGCTTGTTGTACTCACTGTCAATGGCGTCCAGCTTCAATCTTTTCATTGCTCTCCAGATGACCTACGACGACAGCACACCCACTGAAACCACGCTCAAGCATTTGGTATCAGTGGCAGGCAAACAGCAGGTCCCTTATCTGACTGTCTGCAAACAAGCATGAAATCAGAGCCACTGTTTACATCATGCTGATGCTTCGATGGTGGTTTGCACAAACGAATGTGTGGACTGCATGCAGCCACCACAGATGACTAGAGACACCACAGATGCATGCAGTGCAGCAGAAGCCAACATGCCCTGCTTTCGATCTGCGTAAAGCATGAGTGCGGCTATGATCCATGATTGCTTTATACATGCCTAGGCCTTGCAATATACATGCCTGGTTCACTGCATGTTCTGCAAACATACACGCCTGGACAAGCATGCATGTTCTGATCGGCGATACAGACCATGACTGAAGATCATAACAGACTGGCTTACAGCGCTGCATACAGGTTGACATTGTATGTTGTGTGGAGGAAAGAGACATGCTTGCCTCTTCTTTAATGCTGCCGCTGGTACAAAATCTGAAGACACGTGGTGGCTTTGGGTGTTCACTACCATGAGCACATTCTATGGCCTGATCTTCTATTCTATCACAAATTGCGTGCAGTTCAGTCAAATGGGTGTTGCAAGTCGCAGTTTGCCTGGTATGCATTGAGCCTGGGAAGAACAAGAGACCCAGCAGTCAAACTTCACCAAGGCTGCTAACAATGGTGTAAATGCCTCAAGTCCAGCAACCAATTTTACTGCACCAAGGCAGCAGGCAAGCTGTATTGAGAGTCTGCTGTTTGGTGTGATGCATGCCGACAGGTGTCACTTGATCAGTGCCTAAGGCCTCTGCGTTGACCCAACAAGGCGAATGCAAACACTAGCTGCCATCATCTTGATCATTGACATGCATGCTAACGAGATTGCAGTGTCCTGCTGGCATGTAAGCAGCAATAGTGGACAGCCCGGAAACATTACAGCAACATCAGCTGTGACACATTAGTTTGCACAATGCACTACATAGCAATCAAGCATCATAAAAGCCTGTTGCTCCAACTTTGCATGCATAGAAAGCAGTATGGGTTGGTGTTACCTGCACATCCCTGTAAGGGACTGATTCGCTGTCAAACAGTATGACGGTGTCTGCGCCCAGCTCGATATCTTCGCTGATCACGTGAGTGGACAGCAGGAAGACTGACTTATCACTGCCTTCCTTGTTGAACTGGTTTTCAGATGCTTTGCGGTGCGGTTTTGACACAGTACCTGCAATCCAAAGACACAGTGCCATCTCAGCACTGAATACTCAAAGAAAACAAGAAAAAGAAAGCAATTACAGTAACTATCATGATGATAAGCGTAATCATAGTCATCGTCACAATGATAACCATAATCATAATCATGATCTAAATCATGATCAGAATCATAGTCATGATCGTGACTGTCACACTCTTGAGCACATGTGCTAGGTGTGTGTGCACCATGTGCCATCTCGCCAGGCTGGCTTGTTCCAAAGAGCGCTCTGGACAGACCATCCAGCAACTGCTAGTGCACCTGTTGGCAAAACTGCTGGTCCAATTGCTGGTGCAACTGCTGAGAACGGCTGGTCATGCTTACCATGCGTAAGTGAAGCACAGTCACTTTTGATGATGCACCACCCAGCTGTGTCAATTGCCATAGCTGCAGCCACTGACTGTACAGCTTGGAAGTGTGCAGAGACTGTGTAACAGGTTGATAGCCTGGGAAAGGCGCTCGTCAACACATAGCGCAAATCCCTTTTAATACAGTGGTTTTGGACTGAGCTGCCGCAGAAACAGATGATGAGTGATCCACAAGGGACTAACACAGAATCATGAATGCACATGCATGAGTATGGACCAGATGATGAAGTCAGAAAGACAGTGGCAACATGTGACGCACCATCAACGCGACAGTATTGTCGGCCTCTAAACAGCATGTAGTCCTCCAGGATATCCAGCACGCGTGTCATATGGCTGAAAACCAGCACTTTGGAGCCTTTAGACTGCAGCAAAGGAAGAAGCTTATCCAGCAACACCAACTTGCCTGCAGAATAAAGAAGAATCTGGTCTCAGTGCAGCTGGGCGCAGTGATGCATGCGACAACATCCATGCGTAATTCACTGCATATGTACAATCAAATGGTACTACAGGGTTCCATCTGACATGATCAGAGCCAACATGACCAGGTGATATGTGCAAGACCATAAATATGAGCTGACCATGCTGTGTAGCTCAACGCTGAAGCATGCCTGAATGACAAAATGGCTATTTGCTTCGTCCACTATTGCTTGCAGGTGTTGCAATGGTTGTGTTGACCTGAGCAGCTATGCACTGTTCAGCAAGGCAATTGAATAGGTTTGCTTGCTGCACAAAGCATAACACAACACGTTGCAGGACATAGGGGAGCTGTGCTACATCCCTGAGGATTTGCAGGCATGCAGATACCCGAATTCACCACCAAGTGCTCTCCTGTTGTGAAGGGCGGGCCTGCCTCAGCACCCTGAAAGAGATAGGGATGGCTGCAGCACTTCTTGAGCTGGGTAACAATGTTCAGCAGGCGTGATCTGCATTCCATGAGTAGGCTAAAGTTGTAAGCCGGGCCTGAGAGGCCTCATGCTGATATAGTGAGATCAATCTGTGACAAGCACAGTGTAATGGCTCTGTTGTTGATGGTGTCTCGGCCACGCTTGCATGCATGTCAAGCAACAATGGCACAACTTGCAAAGCCACTCAAAGCTGATATAGATGTAGCCTGCACCGTATAACCTTCCAGCAGGCTGATGCAATGCATGATAACTGCAAGCAAATTGCAAGATGTCTACGGCAAGCTGTCGAGCTTGCTTAAGTTGGAAAGCTTTTTTGGTTCAGCTGATACTCCGGCATCAAAAGCAAGGACCCCCTGCAGGAAAATAAATGCTAGCGAGGCTATGTGCAGCCTACAGAAAGCTACCTGCCACCACTTTTGCCAATGTCTTCTTGCAGTAAGGCAGCATAGTACTTGATCTGCATGTCTGACATGCCGATCTTAAGGACGACCTCGTCCTGTCGGGGCACGCATCCATCTTCGCGTGAGCAGCAAATGCTTGCACGTCTGCTTTCTGACTGTGATGACAGCCTGTTGCTGCAGACACATGACCGCCTTGCCTTCTGGGCGTCTCATGGCAGCAGCTTGCGACAAAACACAACAAACTTGCTGCACATGCTCATGCATACGCTTTCAGCGAAGCACAGAGCATACAACACTCGGGCGCAAGCTGCGAAGTGCCTTCAGCAACACGTCAAAAGATTACTCTAAAGCAACGAACAAACTTGATCAGCCTCGACGCTGCCAGGACTCTTCCTGTGTCGACAACTGGTGTTACGACCGCGACTTGCGCCTCTCACCTTGTCTTGCTCGGGCGTTGTGCTTACACGCTGTTACCTGCGTAATGGTTGCTACGAACTGTACGCTGCTAGCGCAACGGCAGGCTGCACAGCATGCTGCGCTCCGTGCTGCGGTCTGTGCTGCGGTGAGTTGAGATGTCAGTGCAATTCTGGGAATCTGCTTCTAGATGTGCTTGCAGATCCATAACTGAGTGGCATGCATTGCTCAGTGCGTGGCTCACGGCCACCACATGAGCATCAGAATGCCTGCAAAGGTGCGCTGCCGAAGTGAAGCAGAATATGCACAGACGTCCATGCAGCAGAGACAGGCCTGTGCGAAAGCTTTGAGTCTGCCTTGCAAGTCAAGTCTCAAGTGAGACTTGTACAGTGGCCAAGCGTATTGCTGTACAAACCTCTAAATTTGGAAAGTTGATTGTCATTTCTTGCTGTATCGCAGCTATGCAAAACTTGCATATTTGAGACAAACGAGCTGCAGCGTACGCGTGCTTGCTGATTGCAGCAGGCAAGAGTGACATACAACATGACATGACATGTGCAGATCTCTCTACATCTAATCGTTTGACTTGATGAATGCTGCCAAAGAGGTGGCGTTGACATAACACCGTTGATGGTGGCACGAACAAGGTAGCATGCAGTCGCCTTATCTGATGATACCTACCTTTGGCGCTTACCTGTACCTCCTTCGCTGTCTTGTCTCCTTGGCGGTCTTGCATGCAGACTTGCAGCCAAAGGCCCAGCTTTGAAAAATACCACGCACAAACTGCTGCAAGCTGCATGATCTCTATCGTAGATCATCAGGGCTTCATCTGTGTACCTGTGAGCTATAATTCACTGGAAATTAGGATGTATGCGAGTTTCAAATGGCTATAAGTATGATCACACGGTTCCCTCCCGGAGGGCAACTATGGGCAGGGCAGAAACCCTGGGTTAGGCTTCACCAGCAGATCAGCCGCCGCAAACCCACCTGGATCCATGTAAGTGTTGCATCATGAGAACTCGCCCAGTCAAATTCATTGGCAATGGATATGTATACTCTGCACACCCTTCTGCTTGTTGTGCTATAATGAGTGGGTGCAATGCAGACGAGTCAGCAGTGTGAATGCTGTCAAACTGTGCGTGCATGTGCGCAACTTGTTTTCCCTGCTACAGATTTCAACCTGTACACGACCAGATTGCTATCAGCAAGAGATGCAACAACGTCCTGAAAGCAGTCACTGTGATGATATACAGCTTGCCCTCAGTGGCAGTGACCTAAGATAGCGTGCAGCACAGATCAGCAAACACTTGGAGAACATCCAAGTGCATGTAGAGGGACACCACTCAGTGGGGATGCTGCGAGCAGTGCTGAATGACGCACAAAAATTCTAAATTGCCACGCCCTGAAACAGGGCTGTTTCTGAGTCAAGGGCACAGGCGAGCAGAAGGAATGGTGCTTGATATCATGCCGCAGTTGCTGCCTGCCATTTTGACATATCCTTGAGCAAGCAAGAGCATCAATGGAAACTGGAATGCATCCATTGATACGTATCTTGAGTTGTGTTTGCATATTTTTGCAGTGCTCAGCCTATTCATGCTGCTGCTGCTGCTTCAAGTTTTGTTTGTGTCATGACGCATGGTCATGCCGCTGTTGGAGTCTATACCAATTGTGTTGCAGTGAATGGCAGCTGAGATTGCTGCATGGCTATGCTTCATTGCAACAGGCAGTCATGTGGTTTGGTCGAGTCGAGCCTGGTCGAGTCACAAAGTCTGATTTTCAGGTATTGGTTTCGTTTTACTTCTGCAGACTGCTCAGCCACACTTGAGACGTACTGCAGCGAGACTTTTGAGCCAAAATCAGCAGGACTACCCATCACCATGCCATACAACATGTAACATATGCAACGGTGTCTGGCATATTGCTGGGGCACCGAGTGACACATGAAGATTCCTGTGCTACACGTGTTCTTTTGGCGACATTCAATGCATGAGTTGGGCGCAGACAATCTGACCTCACCAACAGTGAATGCACTACTGGTGCTGCATCTTGGGTGATCTAATCCTCATCAGCACAATTCGTTGCCTAGAAGGGAAGCTTGCCATCTGACCAAGCACGCGCAGTTGCCTTGTAGCAAATACACAGTTTGACTTGGCTGATATATGCATTCTTGTATGCACAAGCAGAACCCTGTAAACTGGACTGGGCTTGATACACTAACAGCAGCGTACATGATACTGACAGTCCAACAACACAATTCACAAGAGTATACAGTCAAGTTCCACACATCAAAAACAAAATTCACTGCTATTGACTTCAACACATCTTGAATGGCAGCATCTATTTCAAATGCTGTGTGGGTGATTCTACTACAATTCCCCAGGTCACATTGGTGGAGAACAGTGAGGCTCAGGCAATTGAAAGCAGTAAAAACAGAGCTTGCCATCTGCTTTGGCAGAGGCACCACTGCTTTGTCTATCTGATGCAGAATAAAATCATTACAAAGGGTCCAGAGCAAACTGAATGCTGCACACACTTGAGCAGCCTTCAGCTAGCTCAGAATACAAGCGTGCATGAGGCCATAATCTTTGTGCTGAGTAATCTCCCTTGCATGCACATGTGGACTGTGTTTAGTCACCAGTTACTTAGAGTTCGCCTTTGAAGTCTCGGTACGGGGTACGGTGGCTTCCATCATGAATGGCGGTGCGATTGCTTTTGCTGTAACTTTGATGTCTCCATCCTCAGTCAACTCTTGTTTCTCCTGTAGCACCAACACAAGAGCATCTCTAAGCCTGTGTCGTAGCACAGGGTCATACAACAGGGAGAGTGCAATTAGCTCGAGGAGTCAAGCAGAAAACTGCAACCATGATGGTGTCATAATACCAGCTGATTTGTGTGACGCTCTGTGCTA
The DNA here is from genome assembly GCA_002118135.1 of Trebouxia sp. TZW2008. Taxonomy (NCBI): domain Eukaryota; kingdom Viridiplantae; phylum Chlorophyta; class Trebouxiophyceae; order Trebouxiales; family Trebouxiaceae; genus Trebouxia; species Trebouxia sp. TZW2008. Next base: position 71,468 of record BDIU01000240.1, on the reverse strand, counting down.
ATAGGAGTCTAGGTTATCTTTGAAAGGCTGCAGGTGCAGCGCCTTGAGTGCATATTACCCGCCAAACCCAAAAATTGCCCTTGAGTGTGCGCACAATCATGATGATACATGCATCGGCCAAGACTGAATTGTGAATGCGTGACATGGGCTGTGTCAAGGGCTGTGTTGCAAGCGGTGGCCGCACCGTTTCCAACTGTACGGCTCCAGGGGGGAACTCCTCTGGTGCTTCTGTGTTAGGGAAGCCCATGACATAATCAGGAAGTGAGCCTGGCAGCTTGTTGCCTTTCTCGTCTCGCGCCTTGGCATATGCTTCCTGGACTGTTGCAATGGGGAAGCCTCCAAACTCTTCTACTGGGATTTTCTGCAGGTCATGGACGTTGCCCAAAACCTGTGGTGTTACTCTGTGTCTCCCATCCTCAGTGACTCTGATCATAGTGCCGTCGTTCAACACCTGTACAGCACAGTACATTTGCATTGCAGGCTTGCTGTCTTGCGCAAAACTATGCCTGACGGGTCGCCATCACTACACTGTCATGCACCATACAAGCTGACAATGCTCTTCTTCAAAACTCATCACTTCAGCATTACATCTGCTGATCATCAACCGCCAGTATCATCTTGACAGTCCCTTCCTCTGGTATTCGCTACATGACAAGCGCTAGCTTGACACAAGATGTGCTAATGGTGCCAGGTGCTGAGCTTTCTGCCTGTCAAGCAAGCTTCATGAATAGAACATGCTTTGCAAGGCTCTTTGCAGCTGCTATCTGTCTAAAAACCCTTCCCAAAGAAGTTACTGTCCAAGATCTCAGCCCCTCACAAATCAGCTTGCAACCACCACAAACTTGCAGATCACAATGTGGCAAGTAGTGGAAGATTTGCAATCTCTGTTGCAGGAATGTTCCACAGAGACATCAGACCAGGATTGTCCAGATGGCAGCAGACAGCAGACAGAAATGATTCAATGCAAGATGGCAATAAGCAGCAATGCAATTGAGCAGCGGTGTTGCGCACAGTGGGCATTGTGCAAACACACACAATGTTTTGTTGCAAAGTCTCAAGCAGAACTGACACAAGCCTGAGACATGCCTGCAAGCTTGTGCCTTGTTAAGGTTGGGCTGAGAGTGCTGACAGGTGAGAACACTGACTAAGCAGACAGGAAACATCTGCAGTGTACTGATGCAACTTGTTGCTGCATTTAGGGGGCTTAAACGGTCCAATATCCTTGCTGAAAATTCACAATCAGCTACATAGCAGTATGCACCTGTGTAATCTATTTCGTAAAGAATATTAGCTGGTGGATGCCATGAACAAGCTGGCCTGGCAAGACACAACTTCTACACACACACCTGGCACATGTGCTGAAAGGAGTAACAATCGTCACAGCTGTTGCCCGTGTGGTTTGCTGCACAGTGTCTGACCAGAGGCAAGCACTCATGCGATCATTGTTCAAACACTTGCACTGGACAGCAACAGGGTTATGCCGCATTCAGCACATGCATGGACAGCAGAACATACCACATACATGCCCTGATCTTTAGTGTGATAGTACAGGGTCCCCTTTGGATCAACCATCTCCATGTTACCACGGCTATCTCTGTTGATTGCCATTGGGACACGGGCACCGTTGCTGATTATGTACGGTTGGCCATTCTTGTCAAATCCAACCTTGTCTTTTGCCTGATAATCCTTTGCATCTGCAAAGGATGACACAGCTTGATTCAAAAGACGCATTTCTGCAGCTCAAAATGCGCAGCACCCGGCTCTGCCACAATGAGCCTCTGTGAGTCAATTTGGAAGGCGACAACACAAGCTAGCTGCGTGTTGCAGTGTGTTTTGTTGACATGGTAACTCTTATCATTGCATCATCACTCAAAGCAATATGATATACTCCATTGAACAAGTCACACTGTCTGCACACGCAGTGCCATGTGATGCAAGGCAGATTGCAGGCATATACAGCTTACCTTGCCACCTGGCAACATTGAGAAAGGCACATCCTGCAAAAATTAAAAGTAGATCGCGCCTGCTGAAGTCTCCGCCTCCCTGCAGCAGATTACGCTTGAGAACATGTACCAGTGGTCAGTACAGCGGCACAGGTCATGGCAAAACTTGATTAGAGCAAGCCTGGCCTGGGTACTGCAAAGACCCCATGCTATGAAGGTGCAATAAACAATTTGAGGCCTGTGCATGGACATCTTGAAGGAAAACTGCGCACTGCCACAACAGGATATGTATGCTGAGGAACAACAGCTCTTACAGTGGAGGTTGAAGATGGTGGAGGAGGGGGAGGTGGTGGTGCTTGGACAGGGGGTGCATAAGGAATTGTCTGCTTTCGCTGCGTGTCTTGATTCGACCCGGCCCTACTTGGGATAACAAGGCGTCGTGAGAATACACTCTTTAGTTGGTGGACCTGACCAGGCTATCGTATTTGCTGACGTCCTGTCTTACCTCACTATGTGTCTGCGGCAAGTATGACTAGGTTCGCGAGGTCGAACTGTCGGAGAAAACTTTTTAACGGGTCTCCTTCCAAAATCGGGTGTATGCTGGTGCGTGAGACAGTTTACTTGGACCGAGTGCTGCGAAGCTGTGTGCATTTCGAAAGTTGCACCTGTTCTCTGGCAAGCTCAAAAGCACAACTTGGATCTCATGGTCTGAAAAAAAGCCCGATGCAAACCTTCGCTGCAGCACCAGGTTGTAGGTGTTACAGTCCGACAAAGATGCGCTTCACTTTGCGCTAGTGTGCAAGCTTTTGCCGACAGAGCTGTGATCATGAGTCATAGTTCATGACCCCTGCAAGTCGTGCGAGGTGCCTCCATGCACATTCCCAGTCCGCTTCTGTCTTCAGTCAATGATCGCAGCGTGGTTTGGTGCGATCTCATGCCTTGACTTGCTCGCGTCTAGACCGATGACGATATCGAGCGGAGAATCATTGCAAGACAGTTTGTGATCAGAACAAGTTTGTGCAAGCCACTGATCAATTAGCCTATTGATCAGGATGCTCGTTGGTGTCCTGCAAAGGCAGCTTCGATCAGGGCCGCGCTGCAAATTCAGCATTTTGAAGTTGGCACAGGTTGCTTGCAGTGCGTCCCGCAGTTCGTTTCGCGCTCACCAGCTGACTAAGCTGCTGGTCTTGACTGCAGCTGAACACTTTGGTTGTGGCAGAGCACAAGGACAACAAGCTTGCAGCCAGCACACTCAATACTATAGCTGCAGCTTCTGCTCTTGGCACTGGAAATGTGTCTGTGCTGGTTGCTGGTTCCACACTGGACTCAGTCAGCGAGGCTGTTCAGGGTGTCACTGGGGTCAGCAAAGTCTTGACAGCGGATCAGCCCAGCCTCAGCCATCAATTAGCAGAGCACTTGTCCCTGATTCTAGTATATTTGCATTCACGGTCTGTTCATGCTGTGTTTGCAAGCCCTCAGGGTCTCAGTCGCCTCTCAGAATATCAGTCAAGCGGTGCAACTACAGGCACAAATTCACTCACATACTGGCACCCTCAAGCACCTTTGGGCGCAACCTGCTTCCACGGGCAGCAGCCCTGCTTGACTGCCAGCCAGTAAGCGATGTAACAGAAGTTCTGGACTCATGCACATACGTAAGGTGCTGCCTCTCTAATAAACTTACCCTGCTACTGCTTTCCCACTGCACGCTGCTGAGACATCACTGCAAGTGCATACAAATCCCTGTCTTTGCAGCACAGTTTGCACGTGGCTGCTTGTTGCCCAGCACTGTTTGCAGACAGCACCTGAGACAAGCAATGCATAACAGGGCATTGACCGCGCAGTGTCTGAACATTGCAAACATCACACGCTGCGTATTGTTGGCAGGCCAATATATGCTGGGAACGCTCTTGAAACCGTCAAGTGCTCAGCGGACTCTGTCCAAATGCTGAGCATCAGAACCACAGCATTTGAGAAGGCAGCAGCCACCTCCTCTACCACCGCAGCCATAGAACCAATCAACAGCGCAGATCTTGAAGCAGCTCAGGTTGGTGACAAGTGCTCTCTCATCCGCGGAGAACCAATACCTTTACCTTTCTCCAGATCCTTTTCACTTGCTGCAAACATGCTGACACAAGTCAGCTTTCCCTTGCTGGCAAACTGCTTTTGATGTCCTGGGCATGAACCAGCACATGTTGGCTGGCACAAGCTGTGCCTTCTGTAATGTTGCTGGTTATGCTTGCCGCACAGACCCATCATATCAGCCGCAGGGGACTTGGCACATCTATGGTTGCTTTGGGATGCTGTGGAGACTCTGAGCAGCCTCCCTGAATGCAGGCAAGCTCCGTAGATATTGAGTGGGAAGATGAAACAAGGCAGAAGAGCGAGCGACCTGAGCTTGGAGCAGCTCGTGTGGTCATATCAGGTGACACCGCACATGCCATGTCCACAGCATCCCTGCAGCAAACTCTTTGCAGAAAGTGTGACATCTTCTGCCACATGTTACACAAAAATATCATGTACTGATCAGTCAGGTCATCCACTCGATAGCAGCTGGAATGCACGCTCAGAGTGCTGATAATATGTTCCATGTCATTTCGCAAGGGGAGCGCTCATTCGTCTGCTCATTGCTTCTTCAAAGCTGCTGAACATGAGCTGTACTAGCACACCCCAAAATCAGGTTTGGCTACTGTCACCATCACAAGGCCAAGCACTCAGTTTTCATGTGCCTGTCAAGTTTGTGGTGGGTCAAACTTGTCAATATCTCTGCCTAAGAGCTTTGCGCTCTGCCTGACAAGCCATGCAACAAGCCATGTGACTTTGACTTGTTTTGTTGGGGTTGCATCCAACCTGTTGTTCTGTGTTTACAGGTGGTCGGGCTCTAAAGACAAAGGAGAACTTCCAGCTACTGGAAAGATTGGCTGACATGGTGGGTGGAGCTGTGGGGGCCTCCAGAGCTGCAGTGGACGCCGGCCTCTGCCCAAACGACATGCAGGTCCACCTACGCTTCTACTTGCGTGGCTGATGAGCGTATGCCATTCTACTTGGCCATGCAGGAAACACTGTGTTGCCGCTTTGCTTGCAATCGCTGCAGATAACCCTGTTTGTATCAATAGCTGCCCGACAATTCTCAGCCATACCCTTCTTGACAACTTGTATGTTGGGGGTAATGTATGTAGTTGTGCATAAGTCTGAGGGTGGGCTTACATGTTTGCATTCAAGAGATGCACAGTATCGGTTGGGCAATAATTCATGCTGCTGTCTCAACAAGTCTGCATCATGAAGCATTGCCCATCAGATACCCTAGATCTGTGCCTTGACATCAACTTGTGCTTTCAACAGCGCTGCACATGGTGATGTACTGCTCATCTGACCGCATTCAGCATGCCGCGCATCCGCAGCAAGGCTGCAGCACACTGCCTATATCAACACTTGCGTACATGAGGCACTCGACTGTGCTGTCAAGTCAAAATGGTCCGCAGGCAGTTGTGCAAATACATTGCGTTCTACAGCCAATACCCTGCTTGATTAGTTGGTGACTGGCCTGCTTGCTGCTTCAGCATGCACTGGTGGAGTGTAGGTCGGACAGACTGGCAAGGTGGTTGCGCCTGAGCTATATATCGCTCTTGGCATCTCAGGAGCCATCCAGCATCTTGCAGGCATGAAGGACTCCAAATGCATTGTAGCCGTCAACTCAGACCCTGATGCACCAATTTTCCAGGTGTTGCCACACGTGATGCATGTACTCTGCTTTCTCTGCTCATCTAGTGCATTGACATGCAAGACAACAAAAAGGTTATACTGCTCAGGGAGAATGCTTTCTGAGTAACACTAAGCTGCCAGCATGCTGAAAAATGTCACCGTGGTCTGAGTGCCTAGTCACTTCGTTCTCAGTGTTCAAGTCCAGATGAAATTCAAGTTGTCATGCAGGTTTCAGACTATGGGTTGGTCGGTGACTTATTCAAGATCTTGCCAGAGCTAGAAAAAGAGTTTGCTTCGCTCAAGCCATGAAAATCAGAAAACCCACTGACATGTTGTCGTGGCGCCTCCTCATATTGCCAATCTGGATGCGTGTACCAGAGGCAATCACCTCTGATATGCATGATGACCGAGCCTGCCACAGGATGTCAGCTGTCCGATGTACCTTTCCCTGCTTGCCATGTCTTGATGCATTCAGTCATCAAATTTCGGACCCCGCTTGTGTTGTGAGCTGTGATTTGTGCTGCACAATTCAATCCGTGTGTCCAATACATCAACTGTGATGCCAGCTGGCATCAGGCTGCAGTCTCTGTTGTGCACAGCAACAGTTGAGCCTAAATACCAACATGGCTGTGTTTTTTGCTGCAACGCAGACATCTCAACACTCAAAATGAGAAGATAAACATCAAAGTGGGTACTGTACGGCTCGCCAGCTAATGTACAGGCCAAAAGCCAATCTGAATGCTTTGCATCAGAGCTACGATGTATACAAGCATCTGTGCACTAGCTGGTGATGAAGTACTTACTCAAAGCTTCTTACGTGAGTATGCTGGCTTGAGACAAGCTCTGCAATGGCAGATCCCTTCGCGTATCTTCAATGTTGAAAAGCACCTGCAAGCAACTTGCTTTGTGCCGCAGTTTCAAACAATCAAATTACCAGACAAGGCAGTACAGCCAGCAGAAGCGGGTTAAGCATTCCTCTTCTTGATTGAGTCATACATGACTGAGTCACACCTTCGCATCATCTGCGCTAAGCTGCGAAAAAGCCGCTAGATCCGTTACTGAGTCTCTAAAAACTCTGTGCGCTTCACTTTCGCAGCGCAAGCTGCCATGCAGTCTTCATACGTCGAGCCCTCGGACGTAAGTACCAGCCGCTCCTTCCAGGATATGGTATGCATCGTGTGACCCGCTGTCTCACCTGTCCTCTGTTTCTGAGCGAGCTCCGTTGACAATAGACCTGCTGCCTGCAGGAAGCAACCGGAGAGCAAGGGACTGCGCGCACCATCCCTCACGAGCGACAGGTAAGCTTCCAGCAAAGTCAATACTGATCGGATCCTCTACGCAGACGCGACAGCAGCTTTCGCGGCAAAAACCTGCTGGTCGTATGAACTGCTCGTCTTCACATCAAATTCCTGATCAGCGTAGCATGTGAATAGTTCTCTAGTCCTGCTCGATATGTCTACACTGCACTCGCCAGTTCGTTGCAAAACAGCCAAGCAAATTTTTAGCTGAATGGACTGGCAGGAAAAGGACGTGAAGATCTGTCATCTGCTGTTGATGTTGGTATTATATTGAGGCTGCAGCATGCTTGACAGCAGGCAAGCCATTGTGCTGGCAACTGCAACTTCCTATCTTTGACTGCAGGCTGAGAGCGAGGCCTCCAGAGTAAACACTGATACCTTGGACAACAACACATACGCTTCAAACTTTCACGTACATAGCCCCAACAATCCAAGGTTCTCTTCAGCTGCTCCCAGTGCGGGTTGGTCAACTGCGTCTCCTGCTGCTAGCTGGGGCTCAGCCAGCACACACACAGGCCAGCAAGGGTCAACTGCTCAACATGGCGAGTTGTCAAGTCCAAGCTTACTACAGAAGGCCAAGGAGTACCTGCCTGGTCAAAACACCACATCAGCAGGTCACGAACATGGTTCTGCTAGGGATGCAGAGGAAGAACAGCCAGCCTCTTATTCATCAGGAGCTGCTGCTCGGTCATCACATGCAACTCCAGTGCAAGATCGCGACGAGATGCCTGCTAGCTCAGCAGTAAGTCTGCCGTGCATTTGTGCATAGCAGCATTGCAAGACTGCCACGTGTGCTCATGTATGCATATACACTATGTTGTCATCCTACAGCATTGCTTGCAATATGAAATGCATGTCAGCTTGTATGGCAGCCTGAGCAATGCCGCTCTCTGTGCGTCACAAGTCTTTTGACAAAGTCACTCACAAAATCCATTGCACTGTACACAAATTTGCATGTTTTGTTCCTGCACCTGAAACATCGCCACATGCTGACTGTCATTTCTTCCTGGCCTGCAGGATGCTTACCATAGCTCTGAACATGGCCACAGCACAGCAGAAGGCCTGAGGCCAGTCATCACCTCACAGACAGCAGGTGGGCACAGGCCAACTTGGTCATCAGAGTCCCCCAGTGCAAGGTGGTCCTCTTCCTCCCCCTCTGCCAGCTGGGGCACCCCTCAGGCTGCAGCCACAGGCCAGCAGACAGCTTCAGCTCGCACACACCAGGCTCAGGGTTCATTGCCAGGCTCAACTGACAACAGAGCTGACGGTAACTCTTCTGACAAGAGCTTCCTGGATAGGGCTAAGGAGTACTTGCCTGGAGCAGGGCAGTCCAGACAAGAGGCGGGTCACCAGGCACAGCAAAGGGGGCTTGCTTCTGACGACCAGTCGGTGAGTTGCACCCGAGAGTCCCCCAATGCTGACCGACAATTGTGCCTGTGTTTGACGCAAACAGAAGCAACCATGGCCTTTTGAACCTTTGGTGCATTGTCATCTGCAGTAGGCAATACATGATCCAGATTGAGTCTGTCATACTAATTGATGATGTGATACTCATTGTGGCAGAGGCTAGCTAGCCCTCCAAAAAATGTCATCAAATCAGTGGCATCAGCTTGACCAGCTTCAATGGCTGGTGCCACCTTTGCAGGTGCCAGATTAACTACTTGAAACCAATCACGCTGATGCCCACGATCATTCGTGACAGGCCTGATGTGTGGCTAGCTAAACCACATCACTGAACTGCAGCAGAAGTGAAGTCACCCATGCGTTTTGAAGCAGCTTGTTCCTGTCTGCAGACCGGCTACAGAGGTTCTGAGGGCTATGAGTCGATGGCCGAAGGCATCAGACCTGTTGCAACCTCTCAGACAACAGGCAGCTACACCTCAGCTGTGCCCTTCAACCACACCACTGCAGCATCATCTGACTCATACAGTGCGCAAGGCCGGGCTGTGTCCCCCTCCAAGTGGTCCTCTTCTTCACCTTCAGCCAGCTGGGGCAGAAGTCAGGCATCAGACAGTCAACAGAGGCAGACTGCTGGTCAAGGCAGGTCAGTCGAGGCAGGGCAATCAGACAGTCCCAGTCTGCTGCAGAAGGTCAAGGGTCTTCTGCCTGGCCAGTCAAACACCACAGCGGAGCAGGATGGAAGCAACAGTGCACTGGTGAGCAGTAATTGCTTCAACCTCGCATGGGGAAGCTAGCATTGCATCAGTCATGATGTGTCACCAGCTTCTAGCACTGATGTTCAATCTGCAGACAAGGCATGTGTCATGTTGCAACTACTGACTTCATGAAGATTGCGCATGCATGCAACTGCCAACAGCTGTTGGTCTCACTCTGTTCACACTCTCAGCACAAGCTTGCAAGCAGACGCACAATTTGCAATCAATCGTGGCCTGCATGCATCACACATGGCTGTTTTAGATTGCAGGACTCACACGCTTTGCACCCATTGATGTTGTCCTACATCACAGCTGCTTCGCACACAAAAACTTGTCCACCCTGCAGGCTTACAGCAGTGGTGAGGGGAACAGGTCTGGTGCTGACAACCAGACAGCAGGCAGGCACAGGCCAACCTGGTCATCAGAGTCCCCCAGTGCAAGGTGGTCCTCCTCCTCCCCCTCTGCCAGCTGGACTGCCCCTCAGACTGCTGCTGCTGACCAGGACAGGAGCTTCAGTCAGGCAGGAACAACACAGGTAGGGGGTTTGCTCAATCTTGACCTACTGCACAATGACAGGGAGCATCCGTCTGGCCAGTCTGCGACTTAGGGCATGAATGCAGCGGCACCTCTCCCCATGCCACGGAGAGAGTGCAACAATTGCCTGCTATGCAAGGATTTCAGTCTCTCATCTGCCTAACATTGACCACCCATTGATGACTCTGTAGCTGCAGCAGCAACAGATGCAGTGTTCATGCACAGCAATACAGCCGTTCAGCCTGCTTGCAGCCTGCAACTAGTCAGCAAATTCGCCACTTTGATCACTGACATGAAGTTAGTTGACTGTCTACAACTGTTGCCAGATTTGGCGCACACACCTGTTGCCGTTCAAGTGGTCCACACGCAGGCTGACTCTGTCACCATGTCTCAGCACAGCGCGACCATGCAAGCAAGCTGTTACATCAACAATTGATGTCCTATGTAAATTGCTACAGAGATAACAACTGCAGGAAGTTGTATTTGATAGCTCACAAGATCTAGTGGCTTTGACCAGCATGCAGGTCCAGCAAACTTTTGCAAGATCATTGTAAGCAAAGAATGTTAGTATGCCTGACACCTGGCTAAGACAACAACATGAGGACCTAGCAATATGATCAAGCGTCCTTCATCTGGTGTCTGCCTGAGTGTCTGGCATCTGCTGGTCCTTAGTCAGGGCAACAGTATGAAGACGCTGTGATGATGGGTTTTCATGTTTTTGTCCTTGGCTATACTGATCTTTACCTGATCAAAGCTTTGCCAAAAGTTGCATATGCTGCCCTGAGCCACTCGCCCCTTACAAGACAACAGTCTCAATACTTCAGGTCAGGCAGCTCTAGACCCTCTGCACATCGGATCATACATATCTGTAGCGGCAAAACCAAGGTTTCATGCCTCAAGCCCAATTGCATGCTGTGCAGATTGCTGCATCAGGCAATGGCAGCTTGTCAGAGGGTGTCAGGCCAGTTGCCACCACACAGACAGCAGATGGCCACAGGCCAACCTGGTCATCAGAGTCCCCCAGTGCAAGGTGGTCCTCCTCCTCTCCTTCTGCCAGCTGGGGCGGCTCCCGGGCAACAGGCCAACAGCCCTCAGCTCAGGGCACTGGCAAGGGCATAGTGCAAACGCTGAAGGAGTATCTGCCAGGGACTCACTCAACAGATTCTGGAAGTGCAGTGGTATGCTTCACATTAGCTCGTCATCTACAGTTTGCTGTTGTTTGCAAGACACACATCCAATTTCTATATTGACTCCAGTAATTTCAAAGCTTCTGCATGAAAATTTCCCATATGGTTGCCTGCCACATCTGGGGCCGATTGCTTGCTTGTGTGCATAGAATGTATTTACAATGTTACACAGCATTGCCGAAGCAAGTTGAGAGCTATGCATAGTCCATGCCTGAATGACATATGGGCACCATTTCTTTACATGCAGGTTGTTGTATCGCAACCTGAAACAAGTCGAGTGAAATCATGTTCACATCAAGCCTCAATGTTACAACACAAGCTTGCATGTCACAGGGCAACAGCCAGTCCTACAGTGGCACAGAAGCAGGCAGGCCAAATGCAGCATCAGAAAGCATTGGCTATCAGCCAATCAACACCTCCCAGTCAGGAAGCCGCCAGGGCCCAACTTACTCATCGGACTCCCCCAGTGCCAGGTGGTCCTCTTCCTCCCCTTCTGCCAGCTGGGCCAACAGTCAAGCCACTGGCAACCAAGGCGGCTTAGCCAACCAGTCACAGGATGGAACAGGAGCAAGCCTGTTGCAGAAGGTCAAGGAGTACCTGCCTGGGTCTGGTCAAGCACAAGCTCAGGACGCAGGCTATAGTGGCGCAGACCAGAGGACGCAGCAAGATGAGCTGCCTGTTGTCCCTGTGGTGAGCAGACAAAGTTTTGCATTTGGTGATGGGAGCCTTGATTGTGTCAAAGATGCATACGTTTGACTGAGTGAGTTGCAATTGGTCGCAGCATAGTGCAGATTTGCTGCAGCGCATACCATGCAAGAGACCCACATGACATAGCAGCAAAGCATTGGGGTATCATTCTGCCAACTATTGAGATCTTCACTCTTGAATGCATAGTTGCCTAGCTGCAACACCATGTAACAAACTCCTGCCTCTGCCTTTCTAGCTGCAGATGCTGCGGGCGCACCCCCTGACTGCAACAGCCACAGCAATGCCTGCTGATGATGTGTTGTGACCTGATGTGTTGTGACCTGATGTGCAGGGCTCAAAGCAGGCTGGCACCTACAGCCGGCCAGGCGCAGAGCCAGTCGTACTAGGCACCGCTGCAACATGGCACAGCGACCGCGACACCAACTACAGCCCAGACCGCATCAAGAAGCTGAGCAATGAGGCAGGCCTAAGCAGCAACCATGGCTTGGAAACCAGCAGCAACCCAGACTCCTTCTCTGTCAGCACCAACAGGGTCTCACAGCACAACCCAGTCCAGTCTGGTTACAGCCATGGTGAGAACTTTGGCCAAGCAGACGAGCAGCGCAGCCAGTCTCATAGCAATGCTGACGTCAAACATAGCCCAGTGGGCAAAACCCAGGCAGGTGGATTGACTGAGAATCGAAGTGGCGGCTATGGCAGCAGTCAAGGCACAGGGAGTAACAATGGAACCAGTGGGTACCAGCCTAGCGGACAGTATAACATCTACAGTGGACAAGACGTGACCTATGAAGTCACTCCCCGGCTGCCTTCAACAGGCATTCCACCCATCTTCCACCCTCCTGCTTTCATCACTGCTGACCTACCGTCCTACCAGAAGACAGAGCTCTCAGGCAACCAGGGCTACCAGTCAGGCACTGGCAGCAGGCAGGGTGAGGACGTCGATGCAAGGCAGGCATTGCAGCCGCTCACACAGATTGCAGCTGGGGACAGCAGGTTCGACGCGCAGGACACAGTGCATGCCAAGGACGCTCTGCAGCCCCTCACAGAAGTTTCAGCTGCTGGGAGCTACCAAGATGGGGACAATGTGCATGCCAGGGATGCACTACAGCCCCTGACACAAGTGCCAGCAGATGGAGCTGGCTATGCAGACAGGGGCAATGTGCATGCCAAGGATGCCTTGCAGCCTCTGACACAGGTCACACCAGACAGGGGTGACTATCAGCAGGGAACCAGAGCACAGCCTCAGGCAGACTTGCAAGCTGAGCAGCCTGAGCGCAAGGGCATCATTGAGAGCGTGATGGAGTATCTGCCTGGGCATCAGCAGACAGGCACTGTGCAGGTGAGCTGCCTATGCTTGGTCGCAATCATCAGATGCAGTCTCACATCAGTACTTGCTGCTGTTGCTGCTGCTGCTGCTCTTTGAGCTCATATGCAAGCGTGATTGACTGCAAAAATTGAGGCTTGTGGGCTCACCATTCTCTGCTGTGCTCAGACATCTTTGATAGCTGCAAAATTTGCATCACCAGGTCCAGAGCACTGCTGTCACGAGCCTTATGATGCATGCTATGCAGCTGCCAATGATGTCTGAGTCGTGCTGCTGATGATGTATTCTGCTATGCATAGTCCAAATACATGCTGATACTTGATTTTCCACCTGGGTCACAGATTGTTCTCTGGCCAGCTTCAGCGACAAGTAGCATGTCATCGCAACAAATGCTGCAGATGACAGCAATTGCTCTGCATAGCATACAATGCATTGTGTGGCACCTGTCTGTGCAGCAAGAGCGGTACATAGGCGGGTTGCAATTGCTCCGCACAGCACACAGTATCATGTTCCACATCTATCTGTGCAACAAGAGTGGTGTGGGGCCAGTCAGCAGCAGCCTGTGCTGTGCATAGCACATACTTTGATGTATGACACTTGTCTGTGCAGCAAGAGCAGTACCAAGGCTGATTGCAACTGCTCTGCCCAGCATACAGTCTGATGTATAACACCTGTCTGTGCAGCAAGATAGGTATGATGTTTAAATGCTTTCCACACATACAGTCTAATGTGTGACAATGGCATGTGCTGCATTCAGTCTGATATGTAAGTATTGCACGTGCAGCCTACAGGCTAATGTGTGACATATGTTCCTGCAGCAAGAGCAGTATGGAGCTGCAGTCTGTTCAGCAAGAGCGGTATGAACGCTGATTGCAACTGCTTTGCCAAATATTCAGTCTGATCTGTGACGTATGCCCATGGAGCAAGAGCAGTGTGGAGGTCAGCAGCAGCCTGTTCAGCGAGGGGCACAGCCCAGCATGCTGGACAAGGCTATGGCTTACATTCCAGTTCTTGGTAGCAGCACTGACTATGACTTTGTACAGCATAAAGTCTGACGTGTGATGATTGGCTATGCAGCAAGAGCATTATGGCAACAGTCAGCAGCAGCCTGTTCACCAAGGTGCACAGCCCAGCATGCTGGACAAGGCCATGGCCTACATCCCAGTGCTGGGTAGCAGCACTGACTTTGACCCTGCTGCTGAGTCCCGTGTTGGTCAGGAGGACCGCCTGTTCCAAGAAGTGGCTGAGGGGAACACAGGCTATGAGCCTGAGAGCAGTCACCACGAGGGTTTCATGGAGAAGGCTAGGGCATACATGCCGACTATGGGGGCTCCTGGCACCACTGCTGCTGGCATAGATGTGAGTGCGGGAGATGTGTTGATGTGTGTTGTGATAATGGGCATGTGGATGTGAGCATTGCGGCTGCTTGGGTCAGCATGTCAGAAATTTTCTATCCTGAGTGTGTCTCTCTGTTTCTGTCTGTAGCTAATTGCAAGGGTGAAGGCATGTTAAAGCTTTATCTCGGCCGATGTTGCTTGCATATGGTGCTCTCATGATACTGCATGATGCAAGTGACCTGCAACTGTCACTTGTTATGATGTGAACTACTGCCTGCCCAAAGATGAGGGCTCATTGCAGGTGTCAGTGAAGCTGCTATGTGTGTGTATGCTGCAGGCCCAGATTGGAGCTGGAACCCTTCTGTCCCATCCGCAGATGCTTTGTTGACAAATCCTTGCTGAACAAAACACAAGGTCAACATCAAGACTGTGTGTCATGCAGGCCCAGACAGGGGCAGGCAGTGGTGCCCCCCACAAGGGCTTGGTGGAAGAGTTGGTGGAGAAGGCCAAGGAGTACCTGCCCCACCAGCTCACAGGGGCTGCACCCCACCCCGCCACTGCTACGGACGCTCTACAGGCTGGCAACACAGGCAGTGCTTATTCAGCCTACGACCCTACCTATACTAGGGTAAGTTGCAGAAGCTATACAAGCCTGCTTTTGGACTGAGATTGGCAGACTTGTCATCTTTAAGCTGCTGAAACCAAGAGATGTTGCATCTGGCAGAAGTAGGAAATCTCGTTGGATTGGTCATGTCAGCTCAGCGTATTCTTGATTTGGACTGTGTAGAGCGCAGAAGGCACATCTTGTGCAGAAGCCATTCTGCTGGCAAAGCTATGTAGCATCTTTTGCTGCTGGCATATCTGCGGCACTTTGCGTAGCATGAATCTTATACAGTGGTCACATACGTCTTCTTGGTGTTGCCTATCTATTGTGTTATATGTGTGTTGGTGCGTGTGGTAGTTTTCAAGGTTGCAAGGTGTGATGTTACACTCAAATCCGGCTAATCATGCGCAGGTCTTGTTCCCGCAAAAGTGCAATAACTCATGATTCTTCAAAGCTTGCTTGCATTGCCTGACATATTAGTGTCACAAGGACACCGCCAGTTGTGTGAGGTTCAAGTCTGATGAAGAGCCGCATGCTGCAGGAGATTGACCCATACATTGGTGGCGTGAGGGTGAGCAGCCGGCCTATCCTGGGACCCAATGCTGCACCTGAGTACAGTCAGGAGATGGCAGCAGCACATGATGAGCCTCAAGGCATCTTCGACAAGGTCAAGCAGCTTGTGGGCTTGGGACCAGCTGAGACATCAGATGTGGTGAGCTGACATATGGCACTCTGCAGACAGGCTGTGTACAGCGCTGTCTTCAGCAGGCTGTGAAACACAGCTTTGTTATTGTTGCAGGCATGTGCTGCAGAAACAATTCCATAGGTGGCTGGCTACAACAGTGCTGCCTAGTTGCCATTTATCAGCAGCAATTGTGTGTCTGGTGATGATGACGCCTTAGTTGTCTGCTGAACAACTCTGACTTGCACACTCAGGAGGCACGTTTTGTGCAGGGTCACCAAGAGGAGTCTGCAGCAAGTCCAGTGCTGGCCACTCAGGGTATCAATGCTGGCTTCCTGGGCATTGGGAGCTCTGGCAGGGAAGACTCTAGCGCACTGGATGTATTCTATGATGCCCCTGAGGAGCCAGTGGCAGACTCTTTCTCGTCAGCCCAGTCTGGCTTCACCAACGCAGACGTCAACCGATTTGGTCAGCATGCAGGCTACGGCACCGGTCAAAGCACCAGCTACACCGGTGCTGGCTATGTGGCAACTGATCAAACCGGTAGCAATATTCGCAGCGACACCGGCAAACAGCCGTACGTCAACCAGACCGGGCCGCCAGTGGTCGACACAAGCAACGACCCTGACGACACCTTCGGTCCTGTGAAGGCTCGCAACCAGCCTGCACAGTCAGGTGCCGACACTCGTGAGGCCAGGGCTCCCGCTTCTTTTGGGGACGATGACAATGACTACGAGGGGACTGGTAGCACACCTGGCAAGAAGGGCTTCAGAGCCAAGATGAAAGGCAAGCTGGGCTCCAAGAAGGAGCAGCACCAGGAGAAAAAGAGGGTCAAAGCAGACCACGAGCTGGGGGACAAGATGCACCAAAAGGAGATACCCAAGACAGAGGCTGTGACGGTACATATGATCTGTGCTACTCTGTTCCATCTAATTTGCTTGCTGCAGATGCAGCATACAGCTTTGTTCTGACAACAAATGGAAGCCATAACAACTGGCACACTTGATCTGTGAGCAAATGGACAGATCAGCTTGAACTGCTTGTTTGCCAAATACTTCCTGCCACTGCACTTGCAAATGCCATCAGTGTTCAAGAAGCGCCTGACACCAAAAGACAGTCTCAGCAAGCATTCATTCTGTCAGAGAAGGTCTGTAGCACCTGATTCCTAAACATGAGCTTCGCCCTCACACCTATATGTGCTTGCAGACTCCAGCTGCGCCACCAGGACAGGGCGCTAAAGCCCCTACAGCAGGTTCCAACATTGGTCCTGGAGGCGGTGGTGGCATGATGGGCGGTGTAGCAGGCGGCACCACTGCAGACCCTCAGGGCAATGCACAGTCAGCGTCCAAAGAAGATGCAGGAAAACCTCCTGCTGCTAAGCCAGAAAACTTCAAGACTCCTCATGAGGCTGTGAAGGCAAGTGAGCATGCGGGTGGAGCAAACGTTGCAATGGGTGGTGCTGCTCAGCAGAAGGCAGAAGAGGTGCCAGCCAAGAAGAAGGGTGGTTTCATGAGCAAGTTGAAGAAGCCTTTCAGCAAGAAATAGGTCAATTTGCTGGTTTCCCTGGGGCAAATTGTTGGGTCTGCTTGGTGAATGTTTGCGCAGGGGTGCAACGCTATCCACCTTGGTTTGCCTTTTGAATGCATGGCTTAGCGCATAATCAAAGACAGCATGCTACCCGGTTTTACTTTGACAGTTTTTATTCATTTGACCCAAAAAGGTAAATAATTCTTGCAAGTCTTCTTGTTTGACCTGACGCTGTTCGGCAATACATCTGTGTACGATCGATTTGTGAGGGCGTGACCCTTTGCTTTACAGCAGCAGTTTGTGTAGGATGTTTGTGTGTATACGTGACTACTCAGCCATGTTGGGCCTTGCTTCCTCTGACGCAGCTGAGGTGTTGGCATGCACAAGTCGAATTTTCACGCAACGCATTGCATCAGGTTCACAAGTGAAATGCTACCAATGCGTTCAAATCTCATGCACAGGGAGAGTTATCGATTGAAGTACAGTTGGCGTGACTGTAAAATCCGAAAGGCAGTGGCATAATCGATGCTGTCAAGCAGTATGTTCAACATCATCTGTCATATTACAAATGCAGAAACATGCACACAATTGTGTTTTTGCCTTTTAAGCGCCCAAGCAGTTCCAGCGCATTAAAGATGAATTGGCTACCACACTATGCGAATGTAGCTGCAGCATGACAAGAGGGACAGTCAGTCAATGGTGAGTGTCGAATTCGAGTCAATGAGTCAAAGCCTATTTCTAGAGGGCAAGCACTGTGGAAACAGAACCAAGCTGCCAAAATAGACACATAAACAACTTTGAACACCTTGAGGGAACACTTTGCTGACAGACTTGGGCCTGGCTGATTTTCTCACTGCATTGCACAACCGTGAGCTGCATCACACAGGCCAACATTTCCTGCCATGCTGTCAGAGATACGGAGCACTTGATGCTTAAGCAAAAGCTTCTCTACTCAGCAATGTCATCATCATCTGCGTCAGGCAGTGGCATGGCTGCAGCATCATGCAGCTGCCTCTCGTATTCTGCCTGTTGCTGCTGGTCAATCTGCACCTCAGGAGGTGCAAGGGCAACCTGCTCAACAAAGTGCAGGTTTGGGTCCCTGCAGCACACAACGATGTTAACATGGAGGCCATTTACATGATGCATTGCGCACGCTTTGAATATTGCAGGTGCTTCAGCAGGTCCTTCACCAGGCAGAAGATGGGTCTGCCATCGACACAAGAGCGCTTGAAAGCCATGACTGTTAGTGACATCACGTATAGACAAACTTGCTGCAATTGCCTGGGCACACAGTTGACCTGAAGGAGCCGTACTCATTACATGATGACCCATCACAAGTTGTACCAGCAGAGAGAGGCTTACCCTACAAGCTTGCGTGCCAGATACAGGAAGGGCTTTTCATAGTTGTAGTTGCTCTTGGCAGAGATCTCATGGTACTGCAGGTTCTTCTTTCTGTGGAAGGTGACCTGCTTGGGCTTCACTTGCCTGTTCTTGACATCCACCTTGTTGCCACACAGGACAATGGGGATGTTTTCACACACCCTGCAGCACAACTACAGCTTAGAACAGGCATTGCTGAAACAAGCTTTCTCTGCTGCACATGTCCATACTCTTACCGACACAGATCTCTGTGCCATGTTGGGACATTCTTGTATGTCAGCCTTGAGGTCACATCAAACATGATGATGGCACATTGACCATGGATATAGTATCCATCACGCAGACCACCAAACTTCTCTTGACCAGCTGTGTCCCAGCAGTAGAAGCGCAACTTCCCTCTGTTTGTTGTGAAGTCTAGAGGGTGCACCTCGACTCCAATAGTTGCTGCAGTGCATGACATGAGTTGCTCAAAAGGCGTTCACCAGTACTCGACAGTCAGGCTGAGCTCTTGCAAACTTCCAACAAGCATGCTGCTACTCACGTTCATATTTCTTTTCAAACTCTCCGGTCAAATGCCTCTTGACGAAAGTTGTCTTGCCTGAAACGGCAAAAGTTGTAGGTCAGTCACTGACATCATCACAGGTTGGCTAGGTGCGAGCTCGCCGCCAACAGGCAGGAAATGAACACAAGTGCAGCCGCGTTGGTATTCCCACCTGTACCACCATCCCCGACTAGCACAAGCTTGAACGATGGCACACCCTCGGGGGTCGTCTGTCCTGGCAAAGCCTGCAAATGAAGGATACAAGCGGTAATCAAGCCAGATCAAGTCTTGTCAGGCAAACGCGATCGGCACGAACAGGCTAAGTTTCTGGGCAGCAAGTCCCATACAAGAATCAAAGACTCACCATTCTTGTCTCAACTTGCTAATTGCCTTGTTCCGTTCAAGACGTCGCGCTCAAAATCTGAGACTTTCTGTGCACTTTCCATCACTGCGTGTTCTCGATGCTAGGTTAAGCGCTAAACCTCTTCGCTCAAATGACAAAATTGCTTGATCATACTGTACACCCTTGCACCAATGCAGCACTCATACTCGTTGTAGCCAGACACAAAGCTTAAGTTCCATGTGATCGGTGATATCATTTTAAGTTGCATTCAGCCGAGAGCCAAGTATATATTGAGATGCATGATGCTAAGGCAGCATGCTTGCATCATGATCATGATCAGCTTTGACAAGTGAAGCTGCTGCCTGCGGTGAGGGCTTGCTTGAAAGCTTCTCAAGCATTCGGGTAGTCTGGTATAATGCAAAAGCTTGGCAAGTTGACTCCGCGCACATGCTCAATGCTGCTGCAAATTTGCCTTACTGAAAGCCCTAAAATTTGAATCGCCTCTTGCACCGCACTGCTGCTTTGACTGCGCAAAGCTTATGCGCAAAGCACCAAGCAGCGTCGCAGCATCATATCCTGCTAAGAGAAGGCTTGCCCTTCATTCGAGAACAACTTGATCACTTGTCTCGATTAGCTTGAGCATCGTGACATAAGACCGCTTCCTCGACTGCGCCATCTGTGAACACAGACTCGTTTGCACTCAGCTGGCAGGGCTGCAGGTTGGCTAGCATTGGCAGGACGGCGCATGATGTGCACACAGTTGTAGGTAACGTGTGTAGCATGTCCAAGCACACCGTTTGCGCAGTTGGCCAAGCAGGCAAACAAATGCTAACGTTTTGCAGTGTGGGATGGGTCAAAAAAGGCAAAATGCCTTTTCAGAAAGGCTTACACGGCCGGATAACCTGTACATTCCAAAGGGACAGAAGAAGAGAAGTTTACTGGAGTACGCATGCTCCTTGCAGTGCTTGAGGCTGCTCCACCTGAAATAATTCCGCCTGAATACGGCACCGTTAAGCTTCACCTGGCTAACCAAACAGGTTTCTTGTTGCAGGTGGGTGCAGTTACGCTGGTTCCAGGTACAAATAACATTTGGGACATACGCTTTTGACTGGTGGGAAAGGCTGCTCGTCCATACCTTTTTGTTGTTGATAGTTCTGCTGGTGCTATTTGGTATATATGAGCAAATCAGGCTTCTTATTAGTCTTGTACACTGGTGGTCACAATATATCATGAGTGCCCTTGAGGTCAGCAAACTACCTACATGATTCAGTTTGAATACTGCTCAACGCTGCGGAACAACGCCCAGAGTAGTTTTGGACAACATTCTGATCCTCTTCTGCCGGCTGCAAGCAGCAAATGCGATCCTGTCAGTTTAGTGTGCCGGAGTTGGCTTCTTTTCCTATGAACTCATGCAAAAGCTTCTTTATGATCATAAATTTACGACAATCAAAGAGTGCTGTTTTCCAATTGTGGTACAGGGTTGTAGATTAGGCCAGTCAGTCAAAAGCAGTACAGTATGCAGTGTTGCACAGCCATGCTTGCCGCTGGGCAGCGCCAAAGCAATCCACATCTTCCTCATCGCCGAGCAACGAAATTCTTTGGCTCTAGTAGGCACAACTTGTACACGCCGTTAGCTGAAGTAAAGTTCATATACACCACAAGTGTAGCCATATCAGCAGACTGTGTTATCAAATATGTTCTGCATTCAGGGCTCTGTGCAGCAATTGCCTGTGCTATTGCTTGGCAGCAGCTTTTGCTGAATTGCTATGCATATATGGTGATTCTCCACCCATTGAGGCAGCATATGCTTCTGCATAATCTGTGACATCGCATTTTGTCTTTCTGTACTCAAACATGGCAGTTGATGGCAACAATGGCTTTGGCTTCCAACCGTATTGCTGGCTGGAGGTTAGCGGCAGTGTGTAAGCCTGACTTGGCATCTGCACAGCAATAGAGCCATTGAATCAATGCCATCAGATGCCACCTTTGTGATGCTTTGTGCCTTGACTGACAGCACACAAATCATCAAGGCATTCTCATACCTGGTGTGCATGCTTTGGACCACCTAGTGAAGCCAAGAACTGTGTTGCTTCAAGCACATCACTGCTGTCTGGTCTGATGACTTTTGGTGTTGTATAGTTTGGCTTGTCTGGTATGACATTCACTGCAGCAAGCAATTGTGCTTCAGTGCCCTTGTAAAGACACAGCTCAGCTTCTCGACTTAGTTGTGTTGGGCGACGTCAGCTGACTGACTGAAGCTGGACAGACTTGTACATTGCCTTACTCTTCTTGGGGTTGGGTACTGAAAAGTTGCCGCTCAACTTCAAGCAAGAAGCCTCTTTCTTGCAGTGTTCTCTCCATATCTGGTTCCTTGCCACCTGCATTACAGCTCCTTGTAGCGTTGCAGTAATCAGCTAGTATTGCATGGTGCACTTTCAAGCTCGTTGAGGTGCACACCTCGCCGGCAGCCTCGTGTGAGGACATGCTGACGACACAGCTCTGCACAGGGAGGCCGCCTGTCTAGGTAAAACAAGGTTCTCAAGGTTAAGTGAGATGAGCAGAAAGCAGTACGCGACGGTGCCGGTAAGCGGCAGCAGCGACAGCAGCGGAAAACTCTGGTCCTGCGATCTGACCTATCGGGCTGGGCATATGGCAATTGGCAATTTCGGTCGTATTTGTCACATCGAATTCGCCACATGTGAGCCATGAGCCGAGACAGCAAGCAAATGAAGCGATTCTTGACGTGCTGAGCTTCTGTAGACTGTCGCTGGTATCGCTAGCGCATCCGGATATCGACCTTGCATCGTCTGAGATCAAGCCGACAGCACAATGCAGCATCAGGTAGCGTCTCAGCACAGATCACTGGCAATCATTCCGTTCAAGCAGCAAGCGAGACCTCATGCAGCAGCGTGTCGTCAGCACAAGCAGATCAGAAACTTAGTGCGATCTGCAGCCAAGCCATCCTCGAGCAAATCTGATGTTTCAGCTCGCAAAATTAGCTCCGACAGACCTACCTCACGACAGAACTCAGGTGCAGCAGCGAGTACCAGCGCGGTGATAGATGTCAAGGACAGCAGCGAGAAGGACATGCAGATGGAAGACTTGAAGCAATTCTTAAGGGAAGAACTCAAGCAAATTTTCAGCACAGGGGTAGGTTGCTGACTTTGCCAAGTGCTTGAGCTATATACAGCTGACGGGCGTGTTTTCATCCTTACTTGTGCTATGCAGAAAGTGACGCGGGGTCGATATGCAGCTGACATGAAATTTCAGGATCCAGTCATCAGCTACTCCAGCTTGGATGGCTTTATATTCAACATTCGTGCTTTGCGGACAGCATTCAAAATCCAGTTCAATCTGCATAGCATTGACATCAATGGTCCAGAAGAGATTAGAACAAGGTAAACCTTCACTGCATTGCATGCAGCTGTGTCTCTCAAGCCATGGTTTAGCTTGTCAGACTATGCTGCGCAACATGACAGCTTTTGCAAGTGCTGCCTTGGCTAAACTGCAATCAACTGATGTTCAGGTGGACCATGACCTTGAAGAGCAGATTTGTGCCCTTTCAACCCAAGCTGATTTTTAGTGGGTACTCATATTACACCATAGATCCTGTGTATGGCAAGATCGCTGGTCAACGAGATGTGTGGGATGCTGTTCAAGACAACTCTACACCCTCAGTACGGCAGCTGTCCAATCAATTTCTACCAAGCACTTGTTTGTCTGCCACAATCCATTATGGCTGATGACAAAACAATTGCTGTGCAAGCGCTTGTCTGTTGGTCACAGTTGCCTTATCAGCTAACAACACAAGGATGCTTTGCAGATAGAGGGAGTTGCCCATGTCATGAAACAGTTGACCACGCTGCAAGTGACACCTGATCTAGAGTCACCCTCATATATTGTGCTCTATAAAAACAAGGAATACGAGATCCGACAGTACAGCCCATACCTGGTTGCTGAAACAAGCATGTCCAGTGATGCACGTCCTGCTGGTGGAGAGGGTTTCCAGGACCTGGCAGGATACATCTTTGGTGGCAATCAAAGGCAAGGCTCTACAGGCTTGCGAAAGTGTTCATCAAACTGGCACAAATCTATTGGCTAGATCCTCACCCATTGCATTAAATTTTTAGCTTCCTGCATTTGGTATGCATTCTCATGCATTCTGATGTACTGCACACTCACTATTCATGTCAGGCATACATGGACAGTTAAATTTATGCTGTGTGCACCAAACATTGATGTGGTATAAGCGCATGTGTAGAGCTGCTGTATGTCGTGCAGGAACACCAAGATGGAGATGACAACACCAGTGATCAGCACTGGTGGACAGCAAGGGCCCACTGGAGACAAAATGCAGTTTCCCATTGAGCGCAAGTTTGGAGACAAACCAGATGACCTGCCCCTGCCAAATGATGCCAGGTGTGCTGCTATCCTTATACAATCTCCCTATTGCATGGCACAGTGTGTAAAACAAACGCGCATAAGCAACCAACCTGGCAGCTGTTCTTTTGTTCTTCAGAAACATTGTGGCCTGCACTATTCAGCTGTACCTTGGGGTTAAGCTTTTTGGAAGCAGCCTGGCAAGCCATTTCTTAACCTGATCAAGCCTCAGTACACAGCATGGTTGCAGGGTGACCCGCAAAATGCAAGAGGGGGGTGTCATTGCGTCAACTTCGTTTGGAGGGATTCCTCTTGACTTTGAAGTGACACAGGCAGAGCGTAAGCTGCGAGCTGCATTGCTGCTGGATGGGCACCAAGCGCAGGAAGGCTATCAATTAGCACGCTACAATGACCCTTTCACGCTTCCGTTTTTGCGAAGAAATGAGGTTTTGATTGTGTTGGATGATTTTCAGCTGAAATAGATGAGAGTAGCTTCACCGCAGGTGCACAGGTCTAGATATACAGCTGTGTTTTGCATGACAGTATTGAGCTACCGCAGGAATTGCGCTTTGATACAGTTTGTGTACAGTTGATCACACTTATAGATTTTGAGCATATCATCCACATCAGCCAGTTTCAGCAGCAGCGGCTTATTCAATTTCTCTGTATTTATTGCATGTTGTCAATATCAGCAGCTGAAAGCAATATCTGTAATAGCCTCTGGTGTGCATGCTGGTATGCCTTTTCATGATCAGGCCACCGTATCTGATCAGGCTTTCTGACACACAATTTTGTAGTTCTGTGCCTGCTGACCCTCTCACATCGCTACATGCCAGACAGACAGCTGACCTGACGCTCAACCTTATGCTACATGCCTCATCACCTTGCAGCCTGAGCCTATGTCTATTTTGGTCTCTATCCATTTTGGTCTGACCATTTTGGTCTCTGACCATTTTGGTCTAACCAAGTTAAGCTCTGACACAATGGGAATCATTCAAGCTTGGAATTGCTGAGCACATGGACAAATTCTGTCCACTCTGCTTAGCAAACTACCCAAGCCTGAAGGCAATAGTCATGCATAGCAGAAAAGCAACAAAGCCTCAAGTGCTGGACAGTTTTATACTCTCAACAAAAAAGTTTGCGTTCACTTTACCTACTGTCAAAGCAAATTTCTTTGCATGTCTGCCCGTCCTGCAGAAATGCTCATATGTGACCAAAGTAGTGTGAAAATCCTGCCGCTAGGTTGCCTGCCAGAGCATTGTTGCTAGCAATTGGCAAGGCATGGTGATGAGCCATAATCATGCTGTCATGCTGCTGAGGGGCAAAATGGTGTCCTGATCTGCTGTGAAAGTCCAATGTTCCTAAGCCATCCATACTGCCGTCAATGTTGCCTGCAGACACACACGTGTTTGTAAAAAACCTTCTGAGCCTGAGTCAATAATCAAGGCATCAGTGCAGAGTTCAATGATGTAGACAGTCAGGTGACATTCAGCAACTTGCCTGGAGCAGATTGACTTTTCACTATGCAAGAAGACTCTAGATCATTGCGCCTCAAAACCCATGAGACTGATGTGTACAGCGCTGGGACAAGCTGATGTTTTCCAGTGTAGTATTTGAAGCTGCCATTTGCACCAAGATTCAGACCTGAGTTGACAAAAAAGCGACGGCAAGTCTTTACCTGGAATTGGTGGGAAGTCCTCAAAGCCCCACATGCCATCCATGAAGTCCACAGGAGCCCGCACCTTTGGCTCATTCCGCACCTGCCCTAGGTGAGCAGCTCTCACAGGGCCTTGTGGCAGCCACTCCTGCCCTGTCATAGGGTTTGGCCCTGCATAAGGTCTGACGCCACCCATACCTGTCACAGCACACCATTTTGTCTAGATGCCCAGCACTCGTGGTCAGCAACTTACAGCGCAGCTTCAGCTTAGTTCAACACAGATGCAGCAACACAAGCAACAGCACTGCAGAATCTGGATTTTGTACGGCACTGGGCAGCATATGCATCAGCTCAAGTGTGAGTGGTGTCGCAGAAACCCTCATGCCCAAATGACCTGTGAGCAATAACCACCCCTGATACAGGTCATTCAACAGTTGCAATCTATTATAAGAATGAGATATGCCAATTCTTGGGCTTATTTTGAAAGGGTTTGAGTTTGATACCTGTCACAGCAGGTGGACTAGCAACAGCCCCAGCTTGCATGTTGTTGCCCAAATAGCTAAAGCCCTGGTTGGTGGATGTGCTGTTGATGCTGAGGCCGCTAGCAACAGGGGATGTGAGTTGGGTGCTTGGCGCTAGTCCAAAGTCTGAGCTGCCAAAGTGTGTCAAGCTGGTGCTGGTGGAAGGGCTGAGGGTGTTTGAGGAGCCTCTGTGTGACAGCCTGCAGTCAAGTCAAGGCTCGTCGATCATGTTGTCTGTTGTTACTGTCAAGCAAGTCAGGGCCTGTCGGTCATGTTACAAGTTCTCATTGTTAAGCACTCTGTGTTAGGCTGGTGCCAGTGGTTGGGCTCAAGGTCTTTGAGGAGCCTCTGGGTGACAGCCTGCACTGACACCAGGGTCTGCTGATTATGTTCTCTCTTTGTACCATTGTCAAGCATGCTGGATGATTGTGCATGGATGTCAGATTGCTTTGGACAGTACTGTGTTGAGGCAACTCACTGCTGCTGTATGCACCAAGCAGGGTTTGGAACCTTTGCTGTTTAGCATGTAAGCAAGACGTTGATCCTTGGCAGGCATGCTGAGACCCAGGGCACTTGAAGAGGCAACTAGCTAATCAATCTGTTGACTAAGCTACAGTTGGATGCTCTGCAATGTGGACCCTCTTGGCTGTAGATGCCTGTGCCTCTTATGCATGGGCAAAATTTGCTCATGCTTGCAGCATACGAGACTCTGGTAACAGCTATGGTGTCTTGTACACAAAACGCAATGCCCATGATGCGGATTGAGGAGTGCTGTATAAGCATGCTGCTTTCTGTAACTGATGCCATCTGAGATACATGTATGAGTCATACCTTCTGGCCAGGTCCCTTGGCTGCCAGCTGTCTGGCGTGTTCTGAGAAGGCATCTCGGTCTGCTGCACACTTCCATTGGCCTCAGTAGCAGCAGGAGCAGCAGCTGCAGTTTCCTGATCAGGCTCCTGATTCTCTGCAACCAATTGAGCAGACAACAGCTCACTAGCTCTCCTTGCATGGGCCCTTTTGGAGGGTGCCCGGGGTCTCTGAGGGGTACCCCTAGGGGGGCTGCGCAGCTCAAAGGGGGGGTCATCGTGGGGTTGGGGACTCTGGCTGGAGTTGCTTTGTAGCATGTCTGTCATGGCAGATGTGAGTCGCCGCTTCCTGCCGCGCCGGCTGAGCTCCTGCAGAACAATACAAGTAGGGATATCAGTTCCATTTGCATGGGCATGACTCTGTGGCTGGCAATTACAACTTTGCATGTCCTTGCAATGACTGAGCTTTTGACTGCATCCGGAAGCTGGTGCATTTCATGCACATGAGCCGTACGCCCAGTTGCCAGGTCAGATGATATAGTTGTCAAAGAGCACAAGCACATATACATGTGTTTGGAAGAACTTGGCTCACCAGGACAACTTTACATCCTGCTACTGCAGCTGTGTGCAGTGGTGCTGAGCTGAAATGCTTTGCAGGTCAGGAATTCTGTCATGGGGGAGGGGTAGTGCTGGAAGGAGGTGGTGAGAGGTAGTCCGAAGGCTGTTATAGCATACACACCTGACTGAGCAGTGGTGTTGAGGAGGTCTCAAGCGAGTCTTGTGCGCTCCTCTTTAGCTTCAGCGGTTTCGGTAGGACCATCTTGCACCACTTTGGATGTGAGCTGCAGCACAAATACGAGCTTGCAAAGCATACAAAGGAAGCTCTCTGGCATCATGCAGCATTGGTCTTTGTGGGTCACAGCAGCGATGTCAAAGCAGGCAGGCGGGCGGGCAGGTGGTTTGTGCGCAGAAACCAGCATTAACGTGTAATATCAGGCTAGATCTGGTGATCAGCTGCATAAAGAGGCGCACTTTGAGTTCCATGATTTTTCAAAAACTTTGCCAGACTAACAATAGAAACAAATACAACAAGTGTAAGGTTTTGTTTCCTTTGATGCCTTTCTGCTTGTCTTGTTGGTTCCCTTAAAATGTTGGCAAGCCAAAAGGTACCTCATTTCTGGCAGCCAGTGCCACGGCCTCTTGTATCGGCAGTCATCAGAGCTGTCAGAGCTCTCTCGTGACTCATCCAGGTCCAGCTCGACTCTGAGATGAGCCAGAACTGCATGAGTTGGGTACATCCAGCTCCCCTCCCGGCCTTCCCTTTCTCTGCATGCCATGCAAAATTATTGTTACAAATCTCTCACAGCAAGCTTTTGTAAGCTCAGCTCCTATGGCCAACAGCAATTTCAAGTAGACTCTGTGCTTCGTATATCGTCTGAGCACAACAAAATAAGTCAGCCACTTAGTTGAGTCAAGCTTGCCATCAACGCCATCACAATCCTTCACTAGCAGTCGCTAAACTGCTCAGCTTCCACTGCCTGGGATGAAGGTGAAATTACTGCCTGTTGCCAGCTGGACATTGGCATGCACTGTTTGGCAAACATGCTGTTGCTGGGTGTTGTGAATAGATAGCTTTGCAGCTTGAGCTTGGAATGCATGAACTAGCATACAAGTCCAAGCAGTCTGCCTGATACAGATCAGTCATGCGCAGGCGCAGCAGAAGCAACCATCATCCAATGCAGGGTTTGACTGCAGTAACAGTACATGTGCAAAAAGTTTGGAAGTCAAGATCATGCAAGTTTTGCAATTGTTACAGGTCACAATCACTCACCGCAGGGGTTGCTTAGTAAGGGCATGCTCAGCAGCAGGAGTGCATGCTTGGCTGGGCAA
The DNA here is from genome assembly GCA_002118135.1 of Trebouxia sp. TZW2008. Classification (NCBI taxonomy): domain Eukaryota; kingdom Viridiplantae; phylum Chlorophyta; class Trebouxiophyceae; order Trebouxiales; family Trebouxiaceae; genus Trebouxia; species Trebouxia sp. TZW2008. The sequence continues at coordinate 42,951 of BDIU01000240.1, read as the reverse complement.
GTCTTCTGGGGTCTGCAGCACGTAGCTATCCATGGCAATGCGGTCGTCCTCACAAGCTTCGTAATACATGCAAAGCAAAGACCAGCAACAGGCTGGTACTCACCGCAGAGGCTGTACAGACAAAGCGTCCTCAGCAGCAGGAGTGCATGCTTGGCTGGGCAAGTCTTCTGGGGTGTGCAGCACATAGCTGTCCATGGCGATGCGGTCCTCAGGCACAGAGGCGCGGTGCCACAGCTTGGCCATCATGAGCAGGTAGCGCTTGCTGCATGCCCGGCTTACTATCTCCCACAGCTCCACAGGGTCCTCAATGCTCTGCACTCATGCAGTGCTGGGGTGAGTGGGTGGACTGGGTAGTCGTGAATGGGTTGGGGTGTGGGGATGCGGAGGGGGACGGAGGGGGGGGGCATGGGCAGGTAACTCTTGCTGTATGCCCAGCTTACAATCTCCCACAGCTCCACAGGGTTGTTAACGCTCTGCACTCATGCAGGCAGGGGTTGAGTGGCTGGGACACTTATGTAGGTTGGGGGACACTTATGTATGTTGGGAAAATGTCTCTTGATAAAGCTGATTGTGGAGGCAGGGTTGGCGTGAAATTATAGACAAAGGGGAGGGAGGGGGGGCGCGGCGGGTTGGCGCTGATGGAGGCAACACACACAGCAGGACAGCAGCTCCATGGCGTCTCAAAGCTTTGCACTTATGCAGCACTGGGATGAGTGGTTGAGTGGATGAGCATTCGTTCTCATTTCTGCTTCCTTTCCTTGAAGGGTTGCTGTGCTGTGCTGTGCTGTGCTGTGCTGTGCTGTGCTGTGCTGTGCTGTGCTGTGCTGTGCTGTGCTGTGCTGTGCTGTGCTGTCTCTTTCCTTTGTTCCTGGTCTTTGTGCTGAAGATCCATGTGCTGAGTGCACATGCATCAACCACGCATGTGCCAAGGGTACAGGCCTTACCAGCTCTTCAGTGACAAACTCCCACAGCTTGCTGGCCTGGGAGTGGAACGTCTCAGAGCGCCGCGTTTCCGGCCATGTGTGGCTGTCATACATGCTGATCAGCTCCGTTTGGTGGCGCCCAGGCCCTGAGCTGCTGCTCTTCTTGTTGTGGGGGTCAGTCATCTGATAAGCCCTTTGCCTTGACGGCCGCAAACAATGAGCTGCAAGTACAAATACATACTTGCAAATAGAACTTGCACTATCATGCGAGCGGCATCACGGACATCCTTGTCTTCTTGTCCTCAAACAGGAAAGTCTGCCAGCTGAAGTGCTGCATTGACTGATGCATAAGGCTTTTCAGGCTGTTGCTTGATACAGTCACGATGTGCATGTGATGTGCACTCAACCTCCTAATTGCATTGACTTTGCAAGGCATGTTTTGTGCAATAATCTGTACCCAAACACCTTTGCATCAGCTGCAGCATGGCTAGCTCTCAGTCATGTCCTCTGATGCTGCCCTGACATGCTGTACAACAACAGTTAACATACACTTGGCATAAGAGCAGCCACAACGCAAACCAGACTCTGACACAGCTATCCATGTTGTGGGTTTGTGAGTAGCAATCAACATTGCATGTCATCAACCATGCTCTGTTGCTGAACTTCTCCTTGGTCTTAAAGGAAAGCATTAGTGTATCGCACACCCCAGATGACATTCGAATTAAAAGTAGTAGCTGCAAGCAGAAATCAAAAAGAGCTAAGCCAAGACGTACCATTTTGCACATCAACGCCAGGAGGAGCATCAGTCAACCGGCTTCTGCACAGCCAGGTGGCTTTGTGGTCCCCACAGGGGCCCTGCTTAGCCACCATGCATGCCAAGCAGCGCTGGAAACGCACTGGCACCTTGTGCACTGTGTACAAATGCCTGTCATGCAGCATCCATCTGAACTCCAACTCGCCTGCAGTCATGCATACAAGACATGATCAGCTGCTGTCATGCAGAATTTAATTGAATTTCAGCTTGCTTGCAGTCATGTAGGCAAGACACATTGAGTTGTTGTGTGTCAGGCAGCATGCCAAGGGGCAAGAGACGCTGAGGGTTGCGGATGCAACTATGTGCAATCATGGATTGCAGTCATGGACTGCAGATAGTCATGTGACAGGCATGCAGGCTAGTGATTTGCACATGATTGTACTGCCTCTGAAAGCACATGCCTTTCAATGTAAGCATCAAATGCAAGGATGTGGCATGGCGAAGCCTGCAGAATGCTGGATGATGCTTGTGGGAGGTGTTCTAAGTGCCATGCATAGAGAAGCTGCTTATGCAAAGCTCAGGGCAGCATGCAGATTGAGAAACATCTCCAGTTTTGTTCAAACAAGGGACTCACTGCATCCAACTGCCAGCCGTGCTTGCAGACAGTCCTTGTCTAGCCGTGTGAGTGTAGTGATGGCACAATATACTGATGGCCAATCGATTTCTGTACCGCCTTCTTGAAGTGCCAAGACCTCAAGGAATAGTTCAGAGGCTCTTGAGCGATGCAAGGGATGCGGGGTTGACTCAAGCAGTCGGTCCCACAGCACAGCCTGATCGCTTGGCAAGCCTTTGATCTTTTGGCACGGTACCATATGCTTGACTGCTGCAGCCGCTCACTCCTACCTGCGGGGCCGGACCATTGAGGGTAAGGCAGGATCGGACGCTGCAAATGTGACTCTGTGATGGATGACCAGCGCAGACGCCTCAGCACACAGCTTTGCTACGTCATGTCTGCAAATAACTTGACTGCGGCCATTTGACAGCGGAAAAAGGGCCTGCAGCTGAGCCATGCCCGCATTGCAGTGCGCAATGTTGCCCTCTCAGTTTCGTGCAAGGGGCATGCCAGTACTGTCGAGCACTCATTTCGCAGTCAACCGAAACGATACGCAATGAGAACGGATGCTCAGTACGGCGCGAAAGACGTTGATACGCGTTTCGAATATTTACCTTAACCTCTGCAACAAGCTCGGGATGACAGCATAAACGCCTTCAGACGGCGACGAAAACGCCGATGGAACCGCAAATCAGGTATACCACAACGCAAAGCTTGCGTTCCACTGCTTGTTAAGCGTGCATCCCGCTGTCAACGGACACGCGCGGTGCAGCAGGTGCCTGCACGGGCTAAGCTCGGTAGGGGCTCTTCTGATGCTATGTTAGTAAACCCCAGATTTTCCTCAACAAGTAGGCTACTCGTTAGTAAGCTCGTTGACGATGGCAGAGATTCCCATTCTTGGCCCATGAGGGCTCACGTGCGCAAACGAAAGGTACATGAAAATGGGCAAAAGCACCACGTGCAAAAGCTTCTGGACGTCCAGGATTTTAAAGTTTGACCTCTTTCATTTCGGCACGTGCAGGTCACACTACGTTTACGTGATCCACGTGCAGCACATGGTTCCTACGCTGGCAATCTAATGCTGTGATTGACAAACGGTTACTGTGTGATCATATCGCATGTGGGCAACTTGAGCCCTGGGGCACAAGCTTTTGGCTTGCTGCACACACACACACCACCATTGGCAGTTGTAAGTTGGTGCCGAACGCGTCCAAGATGTTCACACACCCCTGACCTTCGACAGTTGTCTCAGCAAACAGTCAAAAGATGCTAGCAAATGTCTCTTTCAGACTGCATATCATTCATTGCATGGGAATCTGATACATTCAGCACAGCAGTGATGACCTCATGATCGATCATGATATCACGCACATGCTGCAGACCATTGACTGCAGGCCTGCTTTGTCAGGGCTGACGAGATCATATCTTGCTTCAGTATGAGCTGCGATGCCTGCAGCAAGATTTGGTGCATACTCAATGTCCCTCAGGCTGCACCTGCTCGCTTGAATCTCTGGGAGTCAGCTTTGCTAGGAGCTCTTTGTCCTCAAAGCTATCAGCATCTATGTAATATACTTGTCCATGCACCTGCAGAGTCATTGTCAAAACTGTGTAAGTGACACTTCAACAAGCAATGCCATTGCCATGACAATGGCAACTCTGCTTGCAATTGCCTTACCTGAAATGTTGATTGTGGCCTGAATGTTGATGGATACTGCACTTCACTTTCTGAGAAAGTGCGCCGCTGCCGCTTGGCTAAGATGTTCAGAGTTTCAACTTCTGTCAAGCCTGTCATGCTGTTATGGGTGAGGTGATGGATGTACGGAGAGGTGAACCAATGCATCAGTCCTGCATCATGTCTCAGAGTCAGATGTGACATCACGTCATGAAGCATAGCTGGCAGTGAAGAAAGCACTGTAGTAAGCAGTAAGTTTACGCAGAAGCAGAGCTCCTGCTTGCATGCCAAAACAGATGAAACAAACACAATGTCAAACTGCAGTACAATGTGACATGAATTGTTGCAAACCCAGCCAGCATACCAGTTGTGAACAGTCCAAAGCCACAAAGGGTGAAGGCTATGCTGGCCTTAGCCCCTAGGGAGGTTGCACTGCTCATGTAGATTATGATCGGTGATGCTGCTAGGGTACAGGCACAGCTGAATAGGCTCAATTTCTGCACACTACATGAAGCAGTCAAAAGTCATTCAGCACAGACAAAAATCAGCATGCACACTTGTTTGCATTTACCTTGAGCCTGCTGACTGTCACTGCTAGTGGCCCATGGTACACAAAAACATGGTCTGGCCTGGTTATTGGGTATTTGGGTGTATCTGAGGGGGTGTCTGATGAGTCGCTGCTTGTGCCGAAATGATTGCGCCAGGTCCTCTGCCAATTTGGAAATGAACCAGACCCTTCATGTTTGGGATGCTGAAAGCCTGCTCCTGCTCAAGCACAGCTGACTACCTACTGATCAGGAACTGCACGAGGTTCTCAGAGTGCTGATCTCGAAAAACATACCGCTGTGCGTGTGTCGACGAGCACGTTGGTGTTCATGATGAAAAGCGCCCTGCTGCGTATGCCGCTCGAGGGTCAGATGTGTTAAGCTTGCAAGGATGGTCGGCAGTTGCTGATGTACCCCACAGAGCAAGCTGCCTGACGGCCCAACTGAGGCCGAATGCCCTGTCACAGAAGGTGATAGTTGTCTCAATGACCTGACGAAAGCCATTGCCTTGTGAAAGTGTGAGCAAAAGCGTTGTATCGCAACCAGCAAGCTTTGCAGGTCAAAAGGGAACCTGTGTAGGGCGTTTCCAGCCGGATTTAGCTTTCTGGAGGGCTGTATCACACAAAGCTTGACAATGACAGCTGCTGCAACTCACCAATGGTGTGTCTTGGTGCCTGGCTGCAGCACACAGGTGGCTTTGGAGGACGCAACGATGCTCTGCTCAAGACTGCATTGTTGACTCGAGCAATCTCCGCAGTCATACCATGCTGGCTTAGTGGTCAAAGCATTTAGGTGATTTCTTTGTGTGGCTTTTGGCTTGTTCACTTGTTTGCGCGGTACTTGCTGCCACACGCTTGTTGTCCTAGTGTCTTGATGTCAATCTTGACTTGCTAAATTGTGCGAAACTGCGGTGCAGGCACCATGAGGAGAGGAGCTAGAGGCAGTCGTGCACCTCTAGCGCCTCTGCATAACAACTCTCTGAGAGGCGAGTTGCCTCGGGCGACATCCGCCGGCACGAAAGCAGAAAGCAAGTTCGCTGCTGCCGGCAAATCCAAGGACAAGTCAAGCGCTCCACAGCGCAAGCTTCCAGGGGACACAGAGGCTGACTCTACAAGCAGCAGGCATCACAAGAGCAGTGACAGCAAAGCATCTCCGGTCAAGCCTCGCAAGACTTCACAGCTGGTGACGACCTCCGCCGCTCCGCGCTCGGAGACCTTGGCCAGGATCAGGAAAGCTGTTAGGAAGCCAGCTGGAAGTGCACCTGTCCCTCCACCATCAACGGCAACTTCTGCTGCTGCAAGAGTCAGTGCCCTAGCTGCTAGGCGCCAAACTGCAGCAGCACAGCCTGCACAGGCATCAGAGTCAACGGCAGGCGCATCAGCTGGTGCTGCAGCTGCTTCAGCCTCTGTCCATCCTTTTGCTCAAGTCAACCAGCGCCTGACCACTCCTGATGCAGCACAGACCAAAGCCACTGTCAGTAGCGCATTGGACCATTGGTACTTGCCTGCCACTCCGCCATCCGTCAGAGCGATTCTAGGGTCGCTGGACTCTCCTGATGTGGCTGTTGCACCAGGCCTTGACGCACAGTATGTGACTGTGCGGCGAGAAGCGTCGCCTTTGTCTGCTGTACTTGGAGTTGGCACTCCACAGGACTTCTCTGATGTGTTTGATCTTGATGAGGTAGGCTTTAGACTCCTCTCTGATGCATGTGCTATCATCTGCAAGTCCTGCGCTTCGCAAGATCTCATGTCACAGACAATGCAATGTATCCTAGGCAATTGTCTGCTTGTGTATGCGCCTAGCAGGGTTACAATCCTCTTCAGCAAACATACAAATTATCACAATGATCACAATGCACAACGTCAGTGCAGATTGTCTTGTAGCTGCAACTGTACAAGCAATAAGCTAGTTTCGTAATGTCCTGAGCAGCATGCACTGATCTTGAATGTTTTTGCTACACAGCGAAGTGCACTCTATGATTGGTCATCAACACCACCACAATAATGCGTGCCATATTCAGGTGAATGGGCAAACTCCTGGAGGTGCAGCTACCTTCGTAGGCTACAGAGACACCACGCCAGGCCTGATACTGGACTCTGCTGATGAAACGTCCAATCACCCTAACCTCCTGCACAGCTGGCTATCACCCAGGCCAGTCTCTAGCCCAGCCCTGCACCACCCCCAGCCCTCACATAGCCTTGTTTCAAAGCAAGCAAGCCAGAAGCCAGTCACCCCGCAAGGTGACTCCTTGGCTCCTCAACAGGCCATGCAGGCAGCAGGCAGGCCTGGTTTGGCCACTCCAGCCGCAGCTGAGATTCTTGGGTCCCTGAGAATCAAGACGCCGCCAGTCAGCACATCATCTGCCACTGCTGCTAGAGTGAGGTCATCCCCTTTCCTGGCTCAACTGCTGCGCACTGCACCAGCACCCACCCTTACCCCCACCCCCAGCACCCAACTTCACCAGGGGTGCTCATCCAGCAGCGTGCCTGCAGCATGCTCAGCAGCATTCTCTGAAGCAGAGGGTGCATCAACCGTCACTGATGAGTCATTGGCGGCGTCCAGCCCTGACCCTTTGCCGGCAAGGGCCCTTGCTACTGCCAGTATGGAGTCAGCAGGCAGCAACAGCCCTATAGCATCAGGCGAGGTAGCTTCTGATGCGTCAGACGCTGCTTGTGTCACACCTGTCTTGTCTGAGTCAGCTGCTGAGTCAGCCATTAGGCAAGCACTGTTGAGGTTAGCCTCAACAGACAAGGTCATCAGACTGATGTCACCGGTAGACTTGGACAAGTCCAATGGCAACAATCCACATGTAGCATTCAGTCCAGCTGATGGCAGCCTGCCCAAATTCACCTTGGCAGCTTTGGATTCCCCAGGGGCATCCCCAAGTGCCCTCACAAGGCAGTCCTCAGGCTCAGTCAATGGCCCTGAGGAAGGTGCAAGTCCTGCAGGCAGTCCAGTCAGCAGCCAGTCACATGTGGTGCCTATTCAGGCTGTGGTGAGTCAGCTGCTCAGCAGTCCTAAGTTGGCAATCACTGGCGGGGAATCAACCTCAGATGACAAGACGCCCTATCAGACATTGCTGCAGCACCTGATGGGCTCAGGCAGGGCAGCTGCTAGCAGCCCTGGGTCTGCTGCCCCTGGCCCTAGGGCAGCTGCTGACAGCCCTGGGGCTACAGCACCTGGCCTTGGGACAGCTGCAAACAGCCCTGGGACTGCAGCAAACAGCCCTGTGGCTGAGTTGCAGCCCAACAGGGTAGTAGCTGCTGGCTTGAGGGCTGAGGGCAGTTCTGCTCTGTTCAGGGCTATGCCCCGCACTGTCATGCACCCAATTGTCCATGCCACTCCAGCACGTCACAGGTAAGCAGCCCATGCAAAGCTGCAGCAGTAGTGACATGTTGGTGCTGCAATGTTATGGAACGTCGTCACGGCTGTGAGCTTGTCTTGGAATGCCGCTTTTCTTGGTTGCTGCTGTGCTAATGCCATGCAACTCAATTCTTGCTGTAACTGCAGCAGCTGCTGTCCATCCTGAATTGCTGTGTCTGCTGAAAAGCCTGACTTGAACACACACCCTGTTCAGTCTGACGTGTACTACCATGGCACACAATTCCACTATCTGTGGTGATGTGCATCATTGCTTTGCGCTTTGCATCACGACGCAATTGCGCAACACTGTTTCCTGCTTGGATAGGCTAGCACAGACCACATACAAGACCCCAAGCACAGAGGCCACAGGGCTGGACGGGGACAGCCCCACTGCTCTGTCATTCTGCTTCGGCTCCCCAGTGACAGACCAGCCAAGTCCTCTGGCCACCTTCCTACACCAGCTTAGTCATGCAACGTATGAGTCTCACAGCTCAGCAGATGAGTCAGCTGCTCACAGCTCAGCTGCTGAAACAGCTCCTGAGACTCAGCAAGCAGATGGGGCTGAGGGCACTCAGTGTGAGGCTCAGAATGGCCCAACGCCCTTCCAAGACTTCATGAAGTACCTTGCACAGGCTACTTATCATTCTCCTGGGACCAAACCAGAGTGGAGCTCCTCGACACAGAGTGCGAGTGAGCAGAGTGGTGGCACAGCAAGCACAAGCAGTGAAGCTCCTTCCCAAGCAGCAGCAGAGAAGGAGAGAGTTGCACCAACACCTGGTCAGTACCACAACATCACGGCAATTGCAGCCTTGTCCTGTTTGTGGCGTGTGCTTTGCATGGTGTATGCAATCGTGCCGGTGGGGTTCCTTGTCAGTAGCAGAAGCGGAAGGGGACAGAATTGCACCAACACCTGGTCAGCATCACAACATCACATCAAATGCAGCCATGAGTTGTTTGTGAGGTTGGCTTTGCACGGTGCATGCAGTCATGCCAATGGGCACCCTTGCCAAGCAGCAGCAGTGAGAGGCAACAGAGTTGCACCAACACGTGGTCAGTGCTGCGACGTCATAACAACTGCAGTCATATTCTGTTGTATGTTGTGCATGCTCTGCATGGTGCAAGTCCCAACATAGACTGTCATCATCTGACTTGCGTGTGTGTGTGCATGTGCAGTGAGGCTTTCAGAGGAGGGCTTGACAGCTTGGCTGCGCCGTTCCCAGGCAAGCCATGCCATCAGGACTCCTGCCCGCCACCAGCTTCAGGTCTGTAAGCCCTGCTCTATCTTTGCAAGACTTTTTGCTTTTCTGCAACCTTGGACTTTCCTGTGCCTTTGAGAATTTCTGCAAGTTTTTTGACCTTTCTGCAGCCTTTGGCTTGTCTGCATCTTCCATTACGACTCCTGCCCGCCACCAGCTTCAGGTCAGTAAGCCCTGCCCTATCTTTGCGAGACGTTTTACGGTTCTACAACCTTGGGCTTTCCTGTGCCTTTGAGAGTTTCTGCAGTGTTCAGCTTTTGTGCATCTTTTGGTAAGACTCCTGCTTTCCACCAGCTTCAGGTCTGTAAGCCCTGCTCTATCCTTCCTTGCCTGCAACTTTCAAGCTTTTCTGCAACCTTGTTGCAACTTGTAACCAGCAGTCACACTTGGCAAACGATGGCTGCTGTTTTGCTGTGTTGCCACGACAATACAGCCTCTTTGTGTGGGATGCATGCCTCTTGATGCTGATATATGATATATTGTGGCTCTGCCAGCAGCCCAGCACCATAAGCTGGCTGCCATTTCTGCAACAAAGTCTAGATGCAGCATAAAAAGACCATCTAACAAGACAATCGTGAAAGGTACAACTTTGGTCATGCAGGAGGTATGGCGGCAGGCTGGTCAAGCACAGGACTTCTCTCAGGTATAGTCCAGACACCTCATCTCTGCATATCCCACCTTTGCACTGCTGCCACTTCTGCTGAGGCTTCGTCATGCACTTGTCAAAGGCCTTTGCATATGTACGCAGCATGCATGGTGAACGCCATGTGACATTTCACGCAGTGTGGCTGTGCCTCGGCGCACATATAAAGTATGCTTTTTTGCAGCACTTCATTCAGCATCTTACACCACTGGCCTTGTGATGATGATTGCACAGTGTTTCTTGTATGTACAGTATAGTGATATAATAGTAAATAATAAAATAGTATATTTGAATGACTCGCGTTCAGTGTTTGAGTCTGAAGCATGGCTTCTTTGACATTGCTTGAGAGTGAATCGCTAGGGTCTGGCATTATGCATTGCTCAGCCAATAGCTCAGGCTGCCAGCATAGCTTGATTGTGGCATGTGCTTGGTGCAGGAGACAAGCAAGGTGACTCTGGAGAATGCAGCTTTGAGGCAGCGGCTAGCTGGGACGCAAGAATCCATCAGTCAGCTTGCCCAGAGCAAACAAGCCTTCCTGCAAGACGCACAGGTAATGAATGCCTCAGTCAAGCAGCCAAAGCTGTTTGCATGGCTGCCAATGCTGCACTGTTTTTCAATCAACAGAATTCACAACCAGAGTTTGAGAGCCAGATGTGACTCCCGCGATTTCCTAGCTTGAAAGCACATGTGAATGTGTCTGGCAACCAAAGGCTGCTGATCAGTGTTTGCCTCAAAGACTTTGGCAGACTGTTATGGCAGCAGTCCTTAGGCAGCATTGAACTCAAGCTCAGCTTATGGCTTCTGAGCCTTCAAGTGGAAGTTGACCCTGACCTTGCATGTTTTGCAGTGCCCAGCATGTATCAAATTGCCTAACATCAGCAGCTCATTTTACATTTCAGGAAGATTGCACTTGTGAAGGAGGCAGCTCAGTGTGCTGCTGAAGGGTCTCATGCAAGGCAAAACTGCTGCTCCAACAACGGCCTCGCATGCCTGGCACAAAGCTGCTGTGCACAGCAAGACTCAAGGAACCCTTGCCACATGCTGTGCTTTTGTACAGGTTGTGCGCGACAGCAGCTCTTTCAACAATTCAGAAAGTCATGCTTACGCATGAGTCAGCTCAGTCTGCTGTTGAACATTCTCATGTGAGAGCTGCTCAAGCAACAGCTTTGCGTGTTTGTCACAAAGCTGCTGGGCACAATTACAATGAGGCCCAAGCATCTCTTGCTACAGATCCGCTTTGTTTCAAGTTGTGCTCAACAGCAAAATGTTTTGCTGTAGGTTCAGAGGGAGGCAGCCATAGCAGAGGGCGAGCAGGCCAGGAGGGTTGGGCAGCAGCTGCTGGCCCTGGCCCACCAGACTGGCAAGGTCACTGAAGCCTATGAGGTACTGCCCTGCTGCTGCCAAACAAAGGCCCTGCTGCTGTTGCTGTTGCTGCTGCTGTCAGTCAAATGCCCTGCAGCCGCCAGCCATGTACCCTATTACTGTTGGCGAAGTGCTGCTACTGTTGCTGGCCGGCCACTTGGTTGTACCTGACCAAGAGTCCTGCTGCTGGTGGCCAAGTGCCCTACTGCTGCCAGCTCACACGCCACGCTGCTGCCATGCTGCTGCTTTCGCTGCCGCTGCTGCACAAGTGCCCTATATGCCTGCCTGCCTTCTTGTTCCTGATAACAAACGCACTTCGGATTCAGCATTGTGTTCTGCCAGCATAGCTTGGAGCGAAATTGTGGAGCATCAATGGCAAGTATGTAAATGGCCATGTATCTGCACGCAGGTTGAGAGACATGCATTGAAGCAGGATGTGATGCGTGCTCAGACACAGCTCATCCCCGCACAGCCACACACACTCTCCATCAGACAGTGTCTGTCTGCACACAAGATGATACAAACAGGGTTTGTCCGCTTGCAGGCTGAGCGGCATGCACTGAAGCAAGATGTGATGCGTGCTCAGACGCAGCTGATTCAGGCACAGAGCAGCAGCCGAGCTGCTGAGTCATCAGCCCACACTAGTGAAGAAGAGAAGGGCGCGTTGGTACAAGCCCTTGCACTGGCCAGGTTTGTTCATGTTTTGCTGCGCTGTGGTGTCAGCTTTTGCCACCAAGCATTGGGTCGTTTTGCATGCAGTGCAGCTTTCTTACAATGTAGACATGGCATGCTTTCTCTTTGGGAATTGTCAGAGGCAGCAAAAGAAAGGGTGTACAGTTTTGTCTTGAAAATAGGCATGATATGTGGCAGCATCTTACTGTCTGGGCTTGCATCACGTTATGCCTCAATGCGTGCTTCACAGCCTGCATGCTGGTCCATCCTAACATCTGTGCACAACTGCAAGAAATCCACACACAATTGCGTGGTAAAGGCTTGTATGACAATGCAGGGAGAATGTCAAGGCTGCTGAGGAAGCAGTCCAGGCACTGTCGCATGAGCTGGATGCTGTCTGTCACGCTTTTGTAAGGAATGCCCCTAAAACGACTGCATCTTTTTTTGATTTTGCAGGGAGAATCTCAAGGCGGCTGAGGAAGCAGCCCAGGCACAGTCACACAGGCTGAATGCAGCTGCGGTCGAGAATGCGGAGTTGCTTGCTCAGTTGGACCTGACCCAGCAGCAGCTGCAGCAGCAGCTGACAAAGCTCACCGCTGTCAAAGCACAGGTCAGTGCATTCATGTCATTCTAGACGCCTGCTAGCAGGCCCAGCTAGGTACATACTGGAGCAATCAATTGTCTTGTATCAGTCTGGTCCTGTGCTATTTTAGACCATTTAAATGTGCAAAAAGGCAGATGAGACCCTTGTAAGCGGTTGTCTGCCAAGTTTTTCTGGGTTTGCCCCAGGGTCAGTGCGCCAAGCGCTTGTTCACCCAATCGCATGTGATGCATTGTTATGCACTCCCACGCTTTCTTCTGTAGAAGGTGATACGCAATCAATGCTCAACACGGTACTTCACACTGCATGTTACAGGGCAAAACATTGTTGAAGAGTCATAAAATCGGCTGAGTTCTGGTCACAGTCACATGTGCCAATGCATTGTGTAAGGTGTCATTTGAATGTTGACGATGTGTGTGCTGAACATCTTATGTGCGCTGAGCATCTGATGTGTGAATGCAGTCAGGAGAGAGGGCACAAGCCCAGCAAGCTGCTATGGAAAAGGAGAATCAGCAACTGAGACAGCAGCTGAAGGTAGGCATTGCAGTTTAAGCTACCTTGCTATTACATTGTCCTCACCAGCATCATCACACTCTGCATCTTTTCCTGCGTTGCGATCATCACTGTTGTGTTCATGAGGACAGTTGGTGCAAGCCTTTGCATGAAACACCTATTGAAAGGCAGTCTGTGGCTGCTGCACGTAGTGTGTCCTTGAGTACAAAGGAAGCTTGTCTCCAGCATGCCAAAGCTACTTTATTGCAAGGCCTGATGCATGCAGCTGCAGCATGAGCGCATGCAATTGCAAGTTGACCAGGAATCTGTTGATGCAGGAAGCTGCAGAGCAGCTGCAGTCAGCGACAACAGCAGAGCAGCTGGTTTCCCTCCAGATTGTGGTCTCAGATGACTCGTCAGACCCTATCAGTGCCACTGTCACTCCCGCCAAGTCACGCTCAGACATGCGGGACCTTTCCTGTGGACTGTTCACCACTCCTGGGGCCGAAACCAGGGGGCGGGAAAGTGTTTGTGCCACGCCAGAAGCCAGAGCTGCAGCTGACCACCTGCTCAGAGGCTTGGGGATGGCTCAGATGCTCAACTTTGGCGGGAGTTACGATCTTGAGCCCGAGTGGCCCCGCAACCCCCCTCCCTCCTTGGCTACAAGCCCCCCTATGGCCCCTGACTCAGTGCGTGCTGCCTTTGCACTGCCAGCTGATCTGGTCAGGACTCTGAGCATGAGCAGTGAGTTGGATGCTAGCTTGCCTTCTGAGCTGGAAACCGCGATCAGCTCATGCTCTCTGAGTGGACGCAGCGTATCACCTGAGCTGAAGGGGCCCTGCCCGACCCCCTCTGCTGGCCCCCTGACCCCAGGGGGGACCCCCCACCCTTCAGCCCCCACACTAGATGTCAAGGACATTGCAGCTGCCTTTAGATTAGTTCAGCAGGAACTCAACGAGTTGCCAGTGTCAGCTCAGAACAGTAGAGAATCGGGTCTTGTGGCGGGAAGTCCTGTTGTGATAGGCAGTCCTCTGCTGGGGTCAGAACAGGTGCTGGATGATATCAGTCCTGTGGTGAAGACAACTCGCCAGGTGTCCAGCGTGCTGGCTGCAGTAGCTGAGCTGGAAGCAGCCCAGCGTGTGATCACTAAGGGCAAGCCTTCCCGCCGTTTCACCGTTGGCGCCAACATATCTTTCCCGCCAAGCAGCACTGCCACAGCAGCAGACAATGTGAGCGATGGCGCCAGCAACCTTCTCCTGCCAAAGCAGGACAACACACCAGTGTGTACAGTCAGGAGCCGCTTCTTTCAGCTTCCTGTTGAACAAAGCTTGGCGCCAACTGAGCAAGAAAGGCCCATCATGGAGGCGCCAACAGCATCAAATGTTGCAAACCCTCTCTTCACTAGGTCAAATGTAGCCAACCCCCTGTTCAGCCCCATGGCTTCATCCGCTGACCCTATGCTGACCCCCTTCTACACCCCAGCCAGCATGAGCAGCATCAGGACAGGGTTTGACACTCCCGCCAGTCGGCTCATAGTTGGCGCCAAGGGCGTTTTGGTGGGAAGCTCTGCAGGCGCCAAGAGGGTTTTGGCAGGAAACTCTGCAGTTGCCAGCCCAGCAGGGGTGAGCACCCCTGGTTCGGGGGTGTCCAGTGGTGACTGGCGCAGCGTGACGGACAGACTGCAGGCCTTGAGGGCACAGCTGCAGAGTGCACAGAAGAAGCTGAAGGCTTCCTCACAGGTAGGCCAATGGGTACCGGATACACCTTTCTTGGCTGTTATTCATTCACTGAGTGATGCAGACATGGCGCTTATGCTATTGTATAACACAATGACATGCAGTCTGATTCTTGGCATTCTTGATTGCCAGCTCAGCAGGGACGCACACAATGACAGTGCATTCCAGAGTACAGACCTGAGCAGTGAATCACCATACGTAATACTCAATACCCAATATGTAATACGTAGTATTTGAGAGTATGGATCACTGAGACACAGTGCAATTTACAAAATACGCAATACGTCAGCGTCAATACGTAATACTCAATACGCAAGTATCTGGGAGTATCACTGACATGGAGAGTATGGTGATTCACTGGAGCTGAGACGTTGGTGCATTGCAGGAGAAGCAAAAGAGGAATGCCCTGAGCAGAACGCCTTTGGCAGATGATACCCCAAGACAGGCTCAGTCTGGCCTGGCTTTACCCCATGTGATGCCACTGCCTCTGCAATCCCTCAAGAAGGCGTTCAGCAGCAGAGCAGACGCTGACAGTGCCTTCAGTTCCAGGGCATCTCCAGCAAATGCCCTCAACACTGGGGCAATTGCAGCAAGTGCCCTTGCAACAGGCCAAGACAGTGCTTTGCACACTCCAGCATTTGTTAGCCAGGACAGCATGGAAGAGCAATGCCTGTCTGCGGGCCGCTGGCTCAGAGGCTTGGCTGAGGAGTGTGTGGACAACATGCACACCCCTGCCAAGCCACAGTGTACTGAAGAGGATGATGCTGAAGCCCAGGTGAGCATCAATCTGCAAAGCAACACACTGAACCCTGCAAAGGCACTTGACGCTTATCGATGCTGATGTGGTACTGCTGTAATCAACCTGCGCATCAGCTGTTCTGACTCTACTCTCTCATGAAACTCTAGAGCTATCACTGCCTGCTGCAAGGACACCTTTGCATGCAGCAGATTTGTGGCACATGCGCACTTGAGCAAGCAGGCTGTGTTGAAGCACAAAACCCATTGCGCTGCTGCCTGGGTGGCATGTCAAGTGCAATGGGGAGCGCTGAGCAAATGGCAGGGCTGTTGAGCTAAGGGCAGGATGGCTTGCCTGCAATGGAGACTGATCACCAGTTGGCAGGGCTGCAGGGCAGGGCTGTTGCAGGGATAAAGAGTCTATATGTGCAGCTGATCTGTGGCATGTATGCACCTGACCAAGCTGGCTTGTCTGTACTTCTGAAGTCGAAAGCTTTTCTACGTCTATGACCTTTTCCTGCTAAACGTGAAGCTGTTGTGCTGACTGCAGATTGTCTTGTTGGCTGCAATGGAGAATAGTGGGCAGATGGCAGGGTTACAGGGCAGGGCTAAAGAGCTGATGTCACACCCTGTTCCCAGCTCCCCCTCCACATGGGACGAGGCTTCTGTCATGTCATCCCCAGCTGTGTCTGTGCAAAGCCCAGTTGCATGTACTGCTTCAAACCACATGGCCAGCAGCAGCTTTTTGGCCTAGTGCACTGGCGCAATGTTCTAGCAGTCAGCTAGAAGTCTTCCAGTATGTGTGACTCTTGACAGCATATGCTGACTTTTGACAAAATTGAGCCTGCTGTTGTAGCGTAATTTTGACCAATACACATACAGTTTTTACACTTGTCTATGGACGATCTTTTCTGTCAGTCATGCCTAAATCGGATAAGTACTGTATACCTGCTTTTCTTGGTAGATTGGCTATTCCTAGGCCTTGTACACATGATGCATTACACAGTGACATATGTGCATGCAGGCAATTGTCTTTGCATGGGCTTCTTTAGCGTATTCTGTCACACTGATTGTGATGCATGTGTCTTCACCACTGCATCGCCCAACAAGGAACACCCAGCTCAAACAGCCCTGCTCATTTCAGGCTGAAGCATCGTACACAGCACGAGCAGTCGCCAGCAATAAGCTCTGCAGCAATCTATGCATTGCAACTGGCCTGGCTTTGTGCAGCATAATGATGTCTTTCATTTCACTGTGCTCATACTCCTTTGACTTTCTGGCTAGCCAGTGCAACCAGATGACGCCTGTCGACATTGGTGAGCATTGTTGCAAAGCGCTCCAGCCCCTGTGCAAGGTAGTGACTTCAGTGGCTTGAGACCTCCAGCTGTGTGCTTACAGTGCTCACTTCCGTTCAGTCAAGATGTCGTTGCATTGCAAGACTCAGACCAAGCTTCCACAGTGGAGCACAGATGCTGTATATAACACAGCATTGTGCTTCAAATGTTTTCCAGACATTCTGTGGCTTGTACAGTGAAAGTCCTCGTCTTGCATTGCAACTTGCAGGCTGAAGTGCAGGCATTGCAATAGCAAAAATCTATGATGCTGCATCCACAACAGCACTGCCCTTGCCATTTGGTGAATAAAATCATTCCTTGTGATAGAAAAGTGTACTGGAGCTTGATGACAACAGCCGCTATTTGACAGCACTGACGTGCTTTGCACCACAGCAGGTGACCCCTGCAACTCTTGAGTAAATCTCCCCTATCTTCTGCTCTTTGTCTTGGCTTTGCTGGTTGGCGTTTGGCTTGACTGCCTGTTAATGTTGTTACTACCGCCAAAGGTCTGGCCAAAAGCAGATGCCGACTGTGGTGTGCCTCCAAATGGATTGGCAGGCTGCCCACCAAAGGCTGGAGTTGCTGGCGTGCCAAACAGGGACGCTGACTGTGATGCTCCAAACAAGCCGCCTACAATGCGCTACATGTTTTGACGCCTGACCTTTTCACAAAAGAGCAGTGGCAGGCACACTGGGCATCAGTAATAGTCATGTACTTGTGTGGTGTGCATTGAACAGCAGTGCTGCAGTCAGCCAAGTGTGTGGCATCTGCTGCAAGGATGACGTGTGAGCAACGGTTGCTGGCTCTGGGGAATGGGCAATAAGTTGTGAGTTGCAAACAGTCATTTTTCAGTACAAGAGTACTCGAGATGAGGACTTCTCATTGTGTGGACAAGGCAATCGGAACCAATGACTGCATTCTGACTGCAGCGGTGCTTTTGAGTGAGGACTTTGACATGCAGGGACATGTTCCTGTGGAACCATCGCAGTCATGACGAACAGCTTTCAATGTATTGGCTTTACCTGCAGGTGTAGACTGTGGGGTCCCAAACAACCCTGAGGCAGGTTGACTGGCTCCAAAACTTCCTCCAAAGCCCCCTGAAGCAGAATGACTAGCCCCAAAACCTCCACCAAAAGCAGCTTGACTGCTGCCAAACGCTGCGCCAGATGCAAGTTGACTGGAACCAAAGGGGTTGCTAGCTATTGACTGCCCAAAAGCTGCAGCTGAAGCAAATATGCCGCCTGCAGTTGTGACACAAGCGTGATGTTTCACTGTGACTTTGTAACAAATAGCTACAATCCTAATAGCATGCGTCGCCTTTGGCATGCGTCGATTCCTTCAGACATTCTGTTGCCCAAGATATACAACCCTGATGTCTGTGTCACTGATCAGTCAAACAAAACCAGAATCAACCAGGATCCACGGCCATGGATTCCTGACAAGGAGTCATACAAACAACGTCAGAACAAGTCAAAACTTATATACTGTATGTGACTGTCTGCATGTGCAGCGAGTTTGGCATCACAGGTTCTGTGTCTTTGGACTGCAAGCAAAGGGTCAGCACACATTGCAAAGTCAGCTGCAGCCAGGCGAGACATCACGCTGTTGCTGCAAGGTATAATCTTTGGCGGTATCTGATGCAGCAGATGTGCTTAAATTGTTGACATGTGGTGCATCATGCTGAGGGTCAGCTTTGACAGATGCCTATGCTTGCCCCACAAACAGAGTAGAAAGTATGGGTGAGGCGTGTCTTGTCTTGTCTTGTCTCACCAACCTCTTTCCCTTTCTCTGAATTCGGAGGAAAAATGCAAGTGCATGAACACGATATAATACGAACATTGAAAACAAATCTAAAGCAAAACACAACAAAAAAGAGGCTGGAATGCACCTGCTCCTGAAGCTGGTGCTGAGCCAAAGGCAATCTGAGGAGCAGATGAGGGAGCAGGTGTTGCAGCAGCTGCTTGAGGCTGAGCCACGGCCTGGGTGGCCTGTGCGTGTGAGCGCGCCCTCTCTGCCTTCCTCTGTTGGGCCTCTCGTAGGTCAGCCTCTGCAAAGGGGTCTGAGAAGCTGCCTTCCTGTAAACAGCAGGCAGATCACTGTTGACCGTCTGAAGTCATCACACAATAGTCTATGCCAACAAGTGTGAAACAATCTCTGCATGCAATCATGCAAGACCATTTGACTGTAGCCCAACATGACAGAGGCTTGACAGCCTGCACCAACGCCAAAGCTCTGCAAAGACATTCATTGCTTGCCTGGCCTGACCTGCCATGTCACATGCGTTCTGCACGTATACTGAAGGACTAGAATATAGCAGATCGCACAGCGCTTTGATCAGCTTTGACTCAATCAACAGCAGCCACTTGCTTCTGTTTCATGGATGCTTACCTGGCACCTGCCAGCTCCTTGTCCAGTCTGTCTAGCAGCAGCAAGGTGGCCATACATGTCAATATCATGGACAAACATGTGGGTGCAGGGACAGATTCCTGTTTCTGCTTGTCAAGGAAAGCTTGCTCAGCATCTGCTACAGCCTCATGCAGCTTGTGCAAGCAAGCAGCAACAGCAGGGCGCATGTATAAGTTGACGCCATCCTCCAAGGTTGCAAAGACCTGTACCTGTTTCTGCTTGTGAAGGAAAGCCTGCCTGGCATCTGCTACCGCCTCATGCAGCCTGTCTAGGTTGGCAGCCACAGCAGTGAGGTAGCGGTACAGGTTGTGCAGGATGATTTGCAGAGGCGGCTCGTCCCCATCCTTGGACTGCAAAGAAGGATGCAAGCCTTCCTCTGGCTGAACCACTCTTTCCAGATTCTGTACGAGCTGCTGATACTGCTGCAAGGTCTCCTGCAGTGATACCAAGCGTGTAAGAGGTACATCAAGGCCACGCCAGGATTCAGGAAGTAAATGTTGATGTTCACCATCACACAAGCATAACTTGCCATGTCAAAAGGGCACACACAATGACTACATTCAGATGAAGCTTGTTGATTTGCCTGACTGCCAAATCAGGAGAGATGCCTCACAAATCTTCAAGCAGGCTGTAGGCCATGAGTGCAACACATGTTTCATTACAGGCCAGCACCTGATGCCATTATGATCAGGGCAGCAAGTGCACCTTGGTTGATGAGGATCTGCTGACACTCAGACATGCAGAGCAGCCTTGCAGTGCCATCACATGACCCCTTCTCAACAAATGCGCGCTTGTGTGGTATTGCCAAGGCAATACCTGAGTGCAGCACATGACTGGTGCGGTGTTGTACCAATGCCTATGCAATGTCATTCCTGAGAGCATGAATGCAGTAATGTAGCAATGCAACAATCATGCTGGTATAGCAAAGATGCCCTCACCTGAAACTGTTGAATGGCAATGCGCAGGTAGTTTGAAGGCAGAGTCACTGGCAACCTGACAAGCCTCTCCCTTTCTGCTGGGTCTATAGGCTGGCCATGTTGTTGTTTCTGCATACATGCCAGACCTGTTGCACAGCATCAGCATCAGCAGAAGCAAATCACAGCAAAAGCCTGTAGCATGCATTTGTCTGCATGCTACAGTCATGAAACCTCACAATGCTAGCGGCATAAAGCACATGCCAGTCAAGTTGCGTCAAAGCCGCATTGGCATGTTGTGTACATCAACCCAGGCTGGAGTTGACGCGTCCGCCTCCTGGTGACTTGTCAGCAGCCTAGTCGGGCGCCATAGTGTGTTCATGCTTTGTAGCATAAACCATAAACAGTGCAACACCAGAGTCTAGACTTACTGCTGATATCGCCCGCCATCGCTCTGCACGCTGATACACCATCACAGCCATCTCTGTGTGGTGCAGGAGTTGCATCACACGCTGCACAAGAGACATACATTCAAGCTTTGGCCAAAACCCAACGCAACAGTCTCTAGACACTTTGCCTGACGTGTCAAATGCATATTGCTAGGCAGACTCAAAGCATGCGCAGATGCAGTGACGACACATTGGGTCAGTTTGGCCTGTGCTACAGCAGCAGATCAAGCAGTCTAGGGGAACTGACAGACTTGTTTAAAGGGCTACATACAAGTTTTGACCGGCTGAGCAAGCATTCAAGGATTGAATTGATCACCTCTCTGAAACTGTCAATGCTGTCAGAGTCAGACTTGACAACGTTGCCAAGCACACTGAGCATCTGTGTCAGACTCTGATGATTAGCTTCAATATCCTGTACAGAAAGATGCTGTTACTTTGCACAATCGTTGCCCTGTATCAAGCTACGTGGGGACACAACATGAGCACTGCTTTGTTACAAGACACATTGTCTGGCTGTGCAAGGATTGCAAGGCACAAATCAGGCCATAGGATGAAGGTATGCATGCGAGACAACCCTGAACGCATGTTCAACAAGTTCACCTCTTTGGCTGCTTTGCTGGCCTTCAAGCGCTCAATCCTATCAAGTTCCTGCTTTTGCTGGCGGTACTCCATGATCCTAGCCCTGTACAGGTTGCCTGAAGTCAGTACGTCACAAGGCGCAGGGCAACCTGTCAGTGGCGACTTGTTGCGTTCACAGTCTTACTCAATTTGCTTGAGAATTTGCTGAGACGGTTGGCTGATGTCATCCCATTGTGTGTTGTCATTGATGGGCTGCCCAGACTTGCTGGTGAGCTGCTGCTGCTGTTGCTGCTGCTGCTGCTGCTGCTGTTGTGGCTGCTGCTGTTGCTGCTGGCCAAATGGCACAAGGGCCGCTGTGGGGGCTGCACTGCTGCCAGGATTAAAATTGAAAGGTGCAGCCTGTGAGCCAAAAGCAGGTGCGCTGGTTGAGGCAAAGCTGAAACCGCCGCTAGATGCACCAAAGGCTGGAGCGCCGGAAGCGCCAAATGCTGGTGCCGTGGATGGGAATGAAAAAGATGGTGTGCTTGCTTGTCCAAAAGCAGGCGCACTTGCGCCTCCAAAGGCTGGTGTGCTTGGCGTTCCAAACGCTAGAGCGCTAGAAGCCCCGAAAGCTGGAGTGCTGCTTTGCCCAAAGGCCCCGGTACCGAAGCTCATGACTTTCGCAATGGTGGCTGCGAAGCTGTTTGGACTATCTCGAAGCGCATATCAGATCTTGTGTCCGCCCCAGCATTTGTAGCAGTGTTCATAGGCCATGGAATGCCATGCCAGCCTAGAATCAGTGCTTCGCACAACAGCACTGTCGCTGATCCTGCAACGTAGAGATCGATTCGAGAAAGTGCATCAAAGCTGCATCACGCCGAATCGATCAAAATGTGCGGCGTATGCTATGCTTCGCGACAGTGTGGCGCAGCCTTGCCATCGACATCAAGTCAAATGTTGCAGCAGCACGTATTGAAGCATCAGGGCGATTGCAGACTATGGCCGCCCTAGGGCACCAACATTTCCAAAAATAAAACCAGAAAATCCTCCTGCGATCCCGAGAGTTTTCCCGGGACGCTGCACAAAATGATCACAGACGCTGGTGTCCCTGCTACTGCTTACAAACACGTTGGAAGCTGTCTGCTGTAGATCATAACAGACCAATACAGTAAGCAACATGGCAGTCACCGTCGGAGACATCTGCAAGATTATCCTGGCCGTTATTCTACCACCTTTGGGAGTTTTCGCCGAGAAGGAGCGCTGCGACAAGGACGTTCTCATAAACATCCTGCTGACGCTACTTGGGTACATTCCAGGTAGGCTCATACTGTCAGCTTCAGCTTTGTTGCAACGTGCTGCAAGGCCTTTGAAGCGACCGGCAGGTTTTCAAACATCAGCTTTCGGCGGGCTCAAGATCTGTTTCAAATTTCTGCAGGTATCATTCACGCACTATACATCATCCTGAAATATTAGAGATGCTGAGAGCGGCAGAGTGGCGCCGTGAAGCTGCTGTGACGAGCCTTTCTTCAGACAAATAACCTGAAATGTTTGAGACTTTGACTGACAGAGCGCTGTTCAAGCTGCAGTACTTGACATTGCTAGCTCTTTCGACAGTCTACACCTAGCGAGCCAGACATATGAATTGTGTAGACTTGTTGACATGGAGCAAAATGCAGTTAATGCCTCATGACATATTGCTGTAAGGCATTTGCTGCGCACTTGTGCCAATGACTGTCAAGAGTCTGATTGCACCACAGCACAGATGTTGCTGCTATTGTCAGCTTTGGACTTCTAAGCTGAACCATGTTCGAGCTGAGAAGTTGCTGCTGCCAAAACCCTTCAAAAACATCACATGGATTCAATGCATAAGCTGAGAAATGGTTGTGCTGAAAAGAATTTGCAGTGGTGCAAAAATTGCGCACATATTTGTTTGGCCAAATCAGGGTGTTGCCTACATATCACAGTCATATGCCTTGCCATATGATGTACATGGATACGTGTGGCAACAAGCCAAACGCGCTGACTGCATTCAGCAACCAAAAGCCTTCTTTGGTGGTGGCACATGTGCATGGACAGTCTGCCACTGGCAGAAGGCATTGCAAAACTGCTTATTGCACTTCGTGAGTTGACACGTTATGCCAGCATGCTTGCAAATGACAGAGAATGCTAGATATGCAAAGCGCTTGATGTAAGTGTCAACAGCACTCAAAGCGGCAAAAGGTCCAGCATCATGCGCAATTGCAATAGAAGTCATACAAAGGAGACAATGGCTGTTGCCAAATTTGTGTGCATATTATGCTGCCTACAACATGAAGACAAGATCATTGTTTTTGCAGCCGTCCCCATGATACTGTCCACCCCATGTAAAGCTGATACTGTTATAGTAAAACTGGTATCCTGGCCAGACCAAACTGCGAAGAGTGGTTTGTCCTGAGAATTGGTCACGATGCATAGCCCATGTACCCTGTACATCTTTTGCCAAAGATGGACCATCAGGGCCATCCTGCATATACAACTTTCACTTTAGAAACAGTATCAATCCAAGATTGTGTGGTGAAGAATTGTGTGGTCACTGGGTGTTTCAACACCTAGAAGGAACAAATCTTGTCTCAAGTCATCACAAGCACATGATGGACAGGTCAGCATGCTTACATGATGCAACATGTTGAGTGGTGTTGTTTGTCAGGTGATGACAACATGGTGATTAATTTATGACATGCAAAAGTGCCTGATGCAAAAGCCATTGCTGTTGCAACTCACCCAGCCATGCAGGAAGGACTCAAGCTTGTCTGGATATGTGACTCCAGAGAAAGCCCCTGTGACGACCACCTTGCCAGATGCATCCTGTTTTGCACTATCTTTGGGGATGACACCAGTGTCTTCAGTGATTTCATCCACAATGCAGCGCAACCTTTGCAATTCGCTGACTTGACTTCCTGGAGCTGCAGCTTCGCCTTCAGCAGGTTCCTGTCATTGCAAAAAGCCTTCTTGCTGCACAGTGACCGCAGAGCCTAACTGTACCAGGGCCATGAGCTTGGCAGCTTCCTATCATTGCCAAGAAGCAGGTTCGCTGCACAGTGAGCACAGGCCCTCCACTGCACAAGGGTTCTGACACAGCAGATTCCTGTCATTCCTGCAAGCTGTTTTGCTGCGCAGTGACTGCAGGCACTTTGCTGCACAAGGGGCATGAACTCAGCAGGTTTCTGGCATTGCCAAGAGCAGGTCTGCTGCACAGTGAGCGCATTATGTCACTGCGCAAGGGCATAACTTAGCAGGTTTCTGTCATTGCCAAAAGCAGGTTTGTTACACAGCAATCGCAGGTACTGTAATGCTCAAGGGGCATGGACTTGACAGCGCCCTGTCTTTGCCAAAAGCAGTTGTGCTGCACAACGACCACAAGTACTTAAATGCCCCAAGACATTGGACTTGGTAGCTTCTTGTCATTACCAAAAGCAGTCTTGCTACACAGTGAAAGCAGGTACTATATTGCACAAGGAGCACAGAGCAGCCTAAACCAATGGACAATGCCATGAATTACTTGCTTGAGTGCAAGAACAACTTATCATTACAAATTTGGAAAGACGTGAAGCCATGAAGCAGCCATGTGCAATAGCATGTCAGATACAATAGAGCTGCAAACTGACCTCTCCCTCAGCCACTGGAGCAGCACCTGGCTCTTGAATTGGGTATGCTTTAGCGGGCTCACCGCTGAGCATGCCTGTCACAGTAGCAGCCTTGGTGGCCACTTCCTCAGAAAGTGGTTCCAGGTCAATCCACTTGACACCATCCTGGCTGAAGCAGTACTTCAGTGTCTTGCGGTGCAACAGCCCAGGATGGTATTGTCCAGTGCCTTGCGCTATCAAATAGTCCTGCAGCACGTACTGAAAATGGTTGGACAGCCTGCAAAAGTGTATGCTTTCCTGGACCAGCTGCAACTTGCCAAGGAACGTTGGAATCACAATAGCTGACAGGTAAACATTGGGTGAGCTTGCTTGTGGTGGTCTCTGGTGTGTCAGCAGGCGGACGATAGCGGTGCAGAGGGAGTACTGACCTTGCCATTTCTTGTGGTAATCTTGCCCCACAACTTCAAAGACCTGAGGCCTGCTTTCGCATGTCTAAGCGGAAGAGTATGGTGAATCACCGCCTGAGCAGATGGAGTTTTCTTAAGCAAGCAGGTCAATACACGGTCAGCACAGCTTTCTGTTCGTCACTTTGTCACACTTGCTGGTCCGAAAACCTGAGACTTACCGACTGCTCAAGAGGAAGAACCACACCACATGCACCCAACGCTTCAAGTGTCAGGGTAAGACTGGTTTGAAATTGCACCATCTTGTAGTGCGCGCGACTGACAAACGCTGTTGCTGCTCAAGCCTGAAAGCTTGGCAGTGCGGAAGTCAGAAACCTGAACGTAGAAGAAGACTGACAGGCGACAGATCAAATCAAGCATCACCTGACCTCTGTCAGCATGCGTTGACCAAGGTTCACGGCACAAGCAAACAACGCACGCCAGGATCAGCTCATTGACGCTGCACTCACGAGACAGACACTTGACAAGTGCCGATCATCTTGCAAGCGACGTATGCCTTGCAGTTGCTTCGTTCATGGTGTTGTGTCCCGCATATCCTGAAGCAGCTAGATCGCTGACAGTTGGGAAAGTTCGCGGCCGCCCAGCAAGTCCATTTCTTCGTCGCACAGCGCCGAGCTGTCAGCGCGGGCCTAAGTGTGCCTCGTACTTGCAAGTGCAAGCATTTGCAAAGAGTGCGAAACGGGCGAAATATTCGCAAAGCGGGACTCCGACACGCAGCGACCCTTTGTTTCTGCAAGTTGAGCCTGACGGATCCGACTCCTGGCGTCTAGGCAGAGTCATAGATGGATTGAAAGCTGGGCAGGTAACAGTCGCGGGTCACAGCGACGCCTGTGTCGACACATGTCCTGTGCTGCCACGCCTGCTGCCCAGCGTTGTCACGCTAAGTCAGACACCTGAGGCTGCCTATTCACTTTCAGGTTGGCATCTTGCCCACTGACACTTATCCTGCGATAGTGTGCGACATTGATGACCGTGAGGCAGTGGAAAAGCTATACAGGATAAAAGGATTATCCCCCAAAAAGCAGCTCAGCATTCTGTGCAGACATATGCAAGATATCAGTGCGTACACCATGGGCTTCCCAGCCAGCAATCAGGCTGGTCAAGCAGATCTCTTCCGACTCGCGCGTCAAAACCTTCCTGGGCCGGTACAAAATGCTGCTATTTTGTGTCTACTGGCAAGCAATGATTTGCTGGCCATTGTCAGGCTGTTGCTTGCTCTACAGACAGATCCGCTGTGAATGCAGACTTGCTTACAAGCAGTGAAAGTCTGCTTGCACTGCATGTGCAGCGTGAGCTGGGTTATCATGCATAGTGTCATGTCCCGTGCACTGCAAAATCACTTGCATGGTGAGCTGACAGCGCACACTTGTGTCACCAAATTATGACTGTTGCAAGTGTTCAACATGTGCTCTGATTCAATCTGTGCTTTCTGCAGTACACATTCATCTTGACAGCAAGCAAGCAGCTGCCCAAGCAATGTACGGACTACCAGTCAGGAAAGTCAAAGCAACGCAAAAGTGTTGGTGTTCGCATTCCGGATGATACAGTGCTCCAGGTAATTACAATATTGCCAATTGTCTTTCCACATCTTAGAAGTAATGTATCATGATGTTGTGCACCTTGTGCCTCAAGCAAGCATAATCGTATCATAAAGATGTAATGTGAAGTTGCATTGCAGTTCACTAAAGTTCATGAGCGTAGTGATGCAATTTGTGACCAAGTGCCTGAAGCAAACGGCCTTAAACCTCTGTGCAGGCTGTACTCAGTGATCTGGATCGGCCCCTTCTCTGCACCAGCGCTCATGTTGAAGAGCAAGAGCAACTAGAGATCCCAGAAGCGGCAATGTTCATAGACATGTACTCAGGGCAGGGCCTTGATTTCATTGTAGACTCAGGCCAAAGGGTAGTTCGCAAACCTGCTTCTGCAAGGCATGTTGTGCAGATGTTAGACGCATCATGCATTGCAAGCAGACTTGTGGGTCTGCATGTTTTTACTGCCATTATGCAATCTAAACAAAATTATACGTCAGCACGAGCTTGCTTTATTCGTCGAATAGCCTCCACATGTTTCTGCAGGGGGCAAAGTACATACTGCTGGTGCATTTCATATCTGCTTTGTTTGGCGTCGCCCGCTGTAGTCAAAGGTGGCGCATGGACGGACTCTGACTGAGCATTGTGTCAGCATTGCAATGATGTGTTATGCAGGTTGCAGAAGGCTCGACGGTGATAGACATGACTCGTCCGGAGCCATCTGTTGTGCGTGTCGGCAAGGGTGATCCATCAGTTTTTGTCGCAGAGCCTGCATATGCATAGCTCAGTTCTCCCCCGATGGCAGTGCTGAAGCCGGCTGCTTTGGCAACATCAGTGTGCCTTGTTTGATTCATTTCATTGCTCAGGCTTGTGAGACAGTTGAAGGCAACAATCAGCTTTATTCATTGTATGCATCATCAGAGAGGAAAGGCAGTATCCTTGAAGAACAGGCTTGCCTTGCAGTCGAAGTTTGCTAGGCTGACAGTTCCCATTCACTCACTGCATGCTGCACTGTATTCTGTTGCAGATTGCCATGATCTGCTCCACAGTTTTCAATTTCACTTTCGAACATCAGTCTGAAAGTATGACCCTGATGTTTGACAGCAGACAGTTTTCAGTTTGATCGACGCCATTCCAGTTCGGAAACAGGAGCCAGTGGCCAAATGAGTTGGTGTCAAAGATTTTGGCCTATCTCTCTAGGGTTTGAGTTCAGCATAAACGTGCAATCATCACAAAATGCTCTTGCTGACCGAATTGCCCATGTCTTCAGCAACTGACTGCGAGCACGATGGCAACTATTCAGCGTAAAACCCCTTTCAGAGCAAATACTGCAAGAGGGTCACTTGGCCAAGCCAATTTGGCCTTGGCACTTTGACATCTGTCTTGGGATTCTGAATAAATTGGCACCTGAGCAAGCAGTTGCTTTTGCCCAAGGCTGCATGTCACGCGCTGAATCGTCTGCGGAGCTTACCCATGCGTGGCATGCGATAGCGGGTATGGCTGATCTCATCGCCGGCGCTGACGATCTTCGCAAGTTTGGCAGGTAGACTTTTCTGCTGGTCTGACTTGCATATTTGTGATCACCCTGCTTTTCGAAATCCCTGACGGTCAGCTCTGGTCAGACTGTCACGTGCGCGTGATTCTTTCTAGAAGCACTACATGTGGCTCTGCGCACGACTCACTATTTCTCACAAGCCAGTGCTGTGCAGTGCTCCCAGTAAGGAAAAAAAGACAACTGCAGCCTTGAAGGGCGTACTTGCGGAGGCAGCGACCACTGGCATTGTCAGGTGCGTGCCAAGTTTGATGACAAGATGCGGGCAGCATGGCTAGCCCTGTCTGAGGCCAAAGGACACGACTTTGCTTGCTTCAGGTACAACTGGCTGCTGCTCAAGCCTCTTGTAGTGCGCGTGCTGGATTCAGTACTGCAAGACTTTGACGCAGAGAGCAAGGTCGAGGTAGGCACCCATGCATAGCTGCCACAATGACTTGCATGTCTTGTTCATGTCGCCAGTCTACTCCGGTGTGCTGCAGATTGGCCCTTCATTGCCTTTGGCAAATGACTGCTCTCTGCAAGATCTGCAGAAGAGGCTGCATGGCTATATAGACTGCTTCACGGATGTACCATTCACTTTCCAGAGGCTCTGTGAACTTCTGATAGAACCGCACAAACAGTATACACACCTTCACAAAGTGGTAAGGCAATATCCTCACAATGTCTCCATCCTATGTCTCTGCTAGCTGTTGTCTATGCAACACTCTCTTTCACCTGACAGCCTCTGCCATTTCTTCTGCTAGGCTGTTGCGTATGAGAAGCTGCTACTGGTTGTTCAGACACAGCCTGTCACTTTGAACCCGCCCCCACGCCCTCGAATCAGCGACATTGGACCGGTCAATGAGAATATCACAGTGGTATATTCTGCAAGATCATCAGACGCACACCAGCGAGTACCACTGGAACCTCTTTTCCAAGTTGACAAACAACCGCAGCCAGAGGCACAGCCAATGAGCATAGACTCACAGCCCTTGCATCAGCAATCCCCAGCTTCACAACCACAAGGTCCTGTCGCAAACGGTTTCAGTCATGCTGCTGAGCAACTGCAAGCTGCAGCTTCTGGGCATCCGCCACTTGGTCAACACGGACCTGCCTTGGATGCTGCCGCAAGTATCCCTTGCAACTCTGAGGCGTCGGCACAGGTGATGCTCAGTCTGTATGCAATGCCCTGTTCAGTTGAGTGCATGCTTTGTTGACTGTTGGGGTCAAGCCTTGTCCGTGTTTTTGACTGCTGAACAGATGTGTGCAAAAACAGAGCAACAGGCAGCTTGCTGTACATGTGGTAAGGCTCAATATTGTGCGAAGGCTGATACCAATGCCTGCAGCTTGTTGAGCTCAACCTTCAGTACTAGTCTTTGACTACCTTTGACGCTGCAATGAGCTCAATGCATGGACATTACCAAGCTACAGGTACCTTGACGAAGTGACTGTGATGTTGGTGTGTGCAGGCTGACTCAGTGCTTGGCCAAAGCAAAGCAGGGCTGATGAACAAAGTGCATGCCTTAGCAGATGCTAATGTTCCTGTCAACAGTACAGATGTCATGCAAGTTGATGCCAGCTAGCAATTGTGGGTGCTCTTGACAGCTCATTTCACACCACCAGGTTGTCAAGCTCTAGACAAGAGATTTCTTGAAATTCGCATCAATGATGCCAATGTGCACTGAAGGGCTATGTGGTGTGAACCATAGTAATACTATATGCCCCTGGTCAGACTTTAGAGTATTCACCAAAAGTATGAAAACTCAGTAGGTGCATGCGTTATTCATAGTGATGCTGCATTTGGATAAATTAGCTGCTGCTTGTCTAGATTTGCCAACTTGCAAATGTATGATGCAGATCAGTGCATGTCTAAGCAACAGCCTGGAAAATAGTGAGGGAAACGACAGCCCGGTTACTATTCTACATGCACATCTGCCTTCATTTGTCTTGCCTGTCATGCGATTTGAGCACATGCGCTTTGCTCATGTCGCACGGTGCCATGTCTGCCACGATTATGTTTGCCAAATGTTCATGGCCTGGACAGTGAACTCCCAGACGAGTTGCAAGTCTAATGCATGAGGCGAGAGCTATACAACTTTTTGTGGTCTTGCGCAGTTGATGATGTCATTCCCGCTTCCAGACCTGCTTCCAGGCTGACAAACGAGCCATCGCACGCGCTGTGAGAGGTTTAGTCACCAACATCCTGGACTGTACCTGAGAATATTCTGTGCAAGGCCTCTGCAGACATTCCTTTGATTTCATCAAGTCTGCGGCTTGTCAATCGCAGTGGTTCACAGCTGGTCTTCTTCTCGATAGCTCTTCATACATAATTCGCAAAGATGGCGCCAGGACATGTTGCCAAATTGTCGCTGACTGCCATCGTCGTGCTGGCTGTATGTTTTTGCGCAATACCAGGTGGGCGAACGTCGTTTGCGAGACTCATTCTTTGCTATGAAGACTGTCATAGACCGCACTCATGTCTGAAATCGTGTTGTTGTTGCTTGTGCGGCCCTGTAGCCTGTCGGCAGTGGCTGCGCGCTTGATCGCGACCCGTACAACACCTGATCAGGCCCTCACGCATTGCCCACCAAAGCCTATCGTCGCCTGATTCAGCGTTGCTTGAACTGAAGAACTTCTTTGCTGCGGTTTCTGGTGAATCTCGGTCGTATTGAAAGCTGTCGGCTCGTTCGTCACACGCGTTCAACAGGCTAAAGCTGTCTGATCTGTACGCATGCCGACCAAAATTCCAAGCCGCCTTTGAGTCTGCTTCATTGTGCCTCGATGGTAGAATGTCGCATAGCGACCGTCACGCTACTTCATAGACCAGCTGCTCTATTTCACGACTGCTTTGCCAAGCACTTTGCCCTGTCTTATCCATTTCAACGTCATTATCAGAACATCAACGTTCGCGCTCAAATTTGGCAGGACTGCAATGCCCATCTTTCTGTGCGCAATCAGAGGAGTGTTCACGCAGGTTTGGCAGCCAGACCGTCAGAAGATCTGACGAACCCGCCAGCTATCCAGGCGGAGGATGTTGCAAATGCCGGCCGTCATCTAACTCAGAGCCCATCGGGACCAGCCTCTGCAGGATGCGCTACTGCGGGAGTGAGCTGCTGTTACAGCCCGACATGGTGACACACCGGTCTCGAGCATGCTGTCCTGGCAAGTTCTTGTGTTGAGCAAATGTGCTTTGCTGATACAACACCGTGCAGGCTGTAGTGCATGCTCTGCCCCCTGGTATCAACATATTTTGCTGTTGAGCAGAGCTTGGCATTGATCGAAATTGTCTGCAAATGCGCTATTCCTTGGCAGAACTGCTATCTGGCATCATACTTCCAAAGTTGACTTCATGTCTGGAAGCGTATCATTCGTTCCAGGTGGATTCAGCAGCAAACCCCTCCCAGTATGACTTGCGAATCTGGCACCTTGAACAGTCAGGTCACTATTGGCGATGTCATGGCAGCCTGCAACACTGGCAACATTGGTACAGTGTACCAGTGCAGGGGAGCTGTTTGCGGCAATTGGCCGGTAAGATTCTGCATGCATTCAATCCCTTCATTTTGCATGAGAGTATGCATGCATTCCACCCCTTCATTTTGCATGAGAGTTTACATGCATTCAACCCCCTTAATTTGCACGATGCATGACCAGAGCATTGTTGCACTGTTATGCAGCAACATTCCGTCACTGCTTCACAGCTAGCCCACTGTCTCCAAACCTCAATCCTGCCAAGACAACACATCATGCTACTGCAACACAACCAAAAGCATTTTGGACATGTACTGCAAGCACTCGATCTATGCGCGTGTCCTGAATTTGCCGGCAAATCCTGTAGTTCATGTACATTGTACCATGCATCAATCACACAGCATCTGACATAACATCACCTGACATCAACTGGCAGCAATGCCTATGCAGCAAACACTACGCGGCATTCAGCAATATCAACACGAAGCGATCACGATGCAGCATCAGCTACGTTGAGCGCTATTGGCAGCATGCATACACCACATTTGAAGCTGCAGCATTGTTTGCATGTTTGCAAGCACTTGCAGCTTGACTGTGTCAATATGTCTGGCTGGTCCACTGTTCAGTCATACTGACTTTGAGTGTGCAAATTTTGCAGGGACCCGCAGTGCAATGTACTTACTACGAAAACATAGGTGAGGTTTTGCTCCCTTCCTTGCTTTCGTCATTGCTTTTGTTTTTGCTTGTGTACAGACAGAGCAAGCCACTTCCTGCCCTTGTAGCAACGACAATGATGCCTGTCTACTTTGCAGTTGACAAACAGCTTAGCTTTCATGACGCAGTTGCATGTAATGAACAAAGGAGCAATGGTTCACAGCAACTGAGCTTGGCTTTCTGCTTGCAGGTGACTACACAGGGCCTCAGCCTCGTGGTGACGTGGATTTCAAGGGGCAGTCCATTACAGTGTATGACCCATCTTGGCTAGTTGGCAACAACGATGAGATTGTATGGTGAGAGGCAACCCCACCGTTCTTTCTAGCTGTCAGCACTGTGCCATTTTGGAGTGCATTGCCACATTTGAGTGTGGTGTCCCTGGCTGCAGCAAAGGCACTGAATGCCTAGACCTATTCAGCTGCAGCACAAGGCAATATTGTGCTGTCATCTAGTGGTCTAGTGCACTGCAGCAGTGAGTGCTGTACCAACCTGTGCTGTGGCAGAACGCAGCTCTTAACGACAGCGCGTGCGCGCTATGATGCGCATGTCAACTACAGTTGTAGAATGTCGACCATGGCAAGCAATGATCTGATTGCATCATGCTTGAATCTTCAGTGCCACCTTGTCACGTTCTGTGGTGAGCTCCAAGAATGCTGTTGCAGCTTGAGCGCATCATGCTTGACATCACACATCCATACAAGGTTCTTGAACAGGGTGCTGGTCCATGTGTGGTGAGTTCTGTTGTGGGTTGAGCTGATCATGCTTGAAGTTGCACAACTGTACAAGGTCCATTCACAGGGTCAATCTACAAGGTCTATTTCTGAGGTCTGTAAGGTCCATGTTGTTGTAAAGTCCATACGGCCCATGTTTCAGTGCTAAGTGATATGCAGGGAGGATGCTGATGTGGCTGCCAATGAGCCAGCAGGGGTTGCAGCCTGCTATGGCTTCCCCTCCCCCCTCTTCTAGCCACCCAGTATAAGGTCCATAAGGGCCATGTTATGCTGGTCTTCAGGCCATGCAGTCCATGATTTGTTGTCAATGCTGAGTGATATGCAGGGAGGATGCTGGTGTGGCTGCCAATGAGCCAGCAGGGGTGGAGGCCTGCTATGGCTCCCCACCTCCCCCAGCTACATACACTGTAAGAAAGCCTGCTCTACATTTCTCTAGCTGAAAGTCATCCGTAACAGTTTCTGACACTGCCTTGCTGTCAGGTCTTGTGCAGTCACCTGTGACAAATTTTGATGCGGCCCTGCTGTCATCTCTTCTGCAGCTCAA
This sequence comes from Trebouxia sp. TZW2008, assembly GCA_002118135.1. Lineage (NCBI taxonomy): Eukaryota > Viridiplantae > Chlorophyta > Trebouxiophyceae > Trebouxiales > Trebouxiaceae > Trebouxia > Trebouxia sp. TZW2008. Next base: position 9,319 of record BDIU01000240.1, on the reverse strand, counting down.
TGAGAATTGCAGACAAATGTGCCAGCCTGTGCTAGGTGAGCTATGTTGGTCTAGTCCAGTAGAGGTCGTAGTGTTCTGCCGTGCCAGGTTCAATTAAGTGCCTTGCTGCTGGGTTGCACTGCATTCACTTCTTCCTAGTGCTTTGTGCATATGCTGCATACATTTTCCCTTCTGTCCAGAACTACAAACGTCAGACTGATTTCTGCATGTTGCCTCTACATTTGGCTTGGCTCAAGTAGCAAGTCTGGATAGCAACACGTTGTTAAGCGTGTCTTTGATACAAATGAGATCCTCTACAGTGACTGGGCTCTGGTACATTCAGCTGCAACTTAATCTGTCCATGCACAGTAAAACAGCCACAGCAGACATGGCAGCTTCTTCACTAACCGATGATCAAATGCCCAACAACATACATGCTGTGCTGCTGCAGTTCACTGCAACCTACTCCAAGTCAAGCTCCTGGAACATTGGCATCCAGCTGGGAGCAAGTGAGTCATCATATTGCATCTTGACACATATTGAGTCATGCCAAATGTCCTTGTGTTTGGGTCACCACAACATACCGCTTCGAGTCTTGCTGGCTTGTCTTGTGTTGATTCACCAAATAGCTGTGGCTTGTGTCTTGCAAAACCTGTTAACCTCAGCCAGTCAACAGCGCTTTGACTTGTGCCATCTATCCAATGACTGCAGCCTGTTTGCATGTCAATGCTGATATTTGTCTCGAAGTACATGTGGCATGCGTCCACTGCTTCACAACTGTCACTGTACGTTTTACTGGGCCTCTGCCTGCCTCTGTTGATCAGGCTTTGATCACATTTGCACCAGCCTTTGACTTTGACTGTGGCAGCAGCAGACTTCTATGCTAGCATCCTTGTTTGGTCAATCACCATGAAGAATGATCACACATCCTTACCTGCCTGCAGAGATTTTCTCAAACTACGAAGCTAAGCTGACTGCGGGTTTCTCCCAAACCTACACAGCTGGCACCAACACTGGCATCAGTGTGACAGCGCAGCCATACCAGCATGGAACAGTCACCAGAGGTCATTTCTCACCTCCTACTTGTGTTCACCTTCTTCATCTTCATTTTCTTCTTCTTCAGCGCTGTTGCCATCACCTGCATCTTCATCTGCTTTTCTTCTTCTTTCACAATTTCATCGTCAGCATTACCATGCCTGCTGGTGAGGAGGTTCCATGACCTTGCAAAGCGCATACACAAGCGTTATACTGCCAGATAGCTCTGTTCACAGCCATTGCCTTGCATGCTGCATGAACACAATTGTGTACATTTGCATGGTACGTTGACGACAGGTGAAAGATCATTGTGCTGTCAAGATGAGGTGGGAAAAGATTCATTGCTGTTGAGTTGTGAAGAAGCACGTGGAGTGGAATGAATCACATGCAATGTGCTTTGCTGTATCATGCACATGCAGTGAAAGCTGTCTGAGTCCATGCTCTTCTTGTCGCATCTAAGTCCTGCAAGCTGTCCCATATTCATGCTGACTTCAAAGTCCAAATTGATGTTGATCATCTAATGCTCATGTTGTTCTCAAGTATGCAGTGGCTCTTGAAATTCTCTGTGTGACTTGTAAGTGGAGTCCCCACGACAGTGTAACCCTTCTGAGTGAGATCAGTCAATGCAGGCACTTTGGTGCACCACACCATTGGCTGGTGGGACGTGACAGTTGATGGGGATTACGAGGGCTGCAATCACTACCGTGTTGGTAAGTGTGTTCCTCAGCTTCCTGTGATACGGTGGCTCAGGCATCAGTCATGATATCTTCTTATACCCTGACATGAGTCCACGCTGCAAACAGTTCCACATCAGGACAATGTTTAGCTGAATCCCATGATCTGTCAACATCATCGGATGTCTTGTGTCTAACAGTATTGCTGCTGTGTTGCAACAGAGACTTGAATCCTTTAGCTGACTAACCATGCAACCAAGTAACTCTCACGAACTGGAACGCACCTGTACTCCTGCCAACACAACAGACGTCAAGTCCTCCAGATGCACCCAGCCCCAATGCATATAATCTTGGTACACGCAACAAAATGGTCACACGCCTGTTGTGTTGTGCAGATAACGTGGCTGCTGATCTGATCAGGCCCACTTCAGACCCCAACTTCCCAACTGACTACGGGGCGGAGGTCAAGCCCTGTGGATACCCTCTCTACAACGGTCACTTGTACTGAGCAGCTGCAAGCTTGCTGTAGTGAATGCCAAGCTAGCAAAGCCTTCAAAGCAAAAGTAGGCATGCCAAATGCACAGCAAACACTGAACAGGATAGCTACTGCAGAAATGAGGTACAGGTGCAGCATTGTTGCAGGATTAGAACTCGGCAGATCTTGACAATTCATTGGAAGCAAATTCTTGGCATTCGTGAAGATTATGCAGGATTGCAGTGAAAGCTGATGCAGTACACGCTGGCTCTGCCATGCCAATTGTGTACATGTTTATGAGGCACAGGTTCTGGAGATGAAGTACTTCTGAGTAGGCTGAGATTCTTTCATTCTTGGACATTCTTTACTAGCAGGTCAGTTAGCGGCATGCAGAACTTGGGATGAAGGCTGGTTTCTATGGCTGGAGCAGAGTTGTGACACAATCAAAAGTAGATGCAAATGAACCTTTAATTAGTAGAAGTGCTTGCGGCAGTGCAGGATGCTTGCGATTTGATTCAATGTAATCCAAAACTGATGGAAACATGAGGCTAGTGCTGCAGTAATCTATGTAACTTACGCATATTTTCTTCACCTTCAAGACAGCAGGCATGAGTGATGATGCATGAAGCAAGGAGCTTTGTGCACCATCACACATGTCATCAGAGGCTGAGCCTACATCAGCAGCAACGCAAGTCCAAGCAAATTGGCAAGGGCACAAACATGACAGGGCAACAACAAAAGAGCATCATTGTTTTGACACAGCTGTCATTCTATGCCTTGGCAAATTTGTGAGGCACACCTCACAATTGGGGATTCCTTTGACATGTCCTGCTGCTGATGACCTGTTGGTGCAGATATTGGGCCTGACTCCAACATGATTGACTGTGTTGTATGATGTAAGTCACGGGCAATCATATGCCTCAGCTGGTGAGTTATGCAGATGTGAAGCTGTCTGCAGCTGATTTTGCTCTGGTCTGAACTGTGCTGTTTGCTGTGCTGCTGCTGACAGAAACGAGCGCGAAGGCAATCCCGTTTGGCCCGACTTTGAACGATGTTCAATGGACATAGTCGGTGGAACTTAAGCCGTTCTGGCAAAGGCCCATTCGGGTTGAGTCAAGACCATGCTGAGGCGAGATCATGATCAGGCGAGATCATGATGCCACTTGGGGAGCTTCAGGTCCAGATGGGATGAGCAACAGCCGCTTGTAGCGTGCATAAGACAGCAGCACAAAGCACAGCAATCCTGCTGCCGCAAGACTGCTCAGTGTCACAGCCAAGAAGATGCCCTGCAGCAGCAAGGTTTGAGCCTCAAAGTGGTGATGTGAAACCGAGCAGACGGAAGATCTGCTGAACGCTGCATGTGGAATACCAGTTTGCCATGGCTTGCTGAGGATTACTTGGCTGACAAGCTTCAAGATATTTGAAACATGCATGGGTCAATCACATCAAGCGTAGCAGCAGTGACAAGACGCAAAGTATGCCACACACATACACCTAGCATCAATTGCAGCATGATGCCTGTGCGTCACTTTTTTGCAAGCACATCAGTGGGCTGGCAGCAGACAGTGAATTTGCTGCTTCACCACCATATGCTTGTCCAGCATGCTCACGCAGACACGTGGGGATGGGACAAAGCTAATGACATTCACTCTAACATGATCAGTCTGAACTCCTGTTGGGTGCCTTTGACTGTGAACATGAACTGATACCGACATTGACTCACCGTGCCTGTGGTTGTGGAGCTGAAGTGTAGGTTCTGGCCAAAGATGCCTGCCACCATGGACACAAAGGCAAACATGACAGTGATGATCACCACCACCTGCATACGTAACAATGCTTGTATGCATGATGCTGTGCAACACACGTGAGAAGCTTGAAATTGGATTTGAAATGGCGCATGTTTGAGCGGCTGCCAGGCAGCTTTCAGCCTTCCTTGCAAGGTGGTCATAAACAAGCCAAAACCAAAGGGCATTATCAAGACGTAACTGCATGCCAATTCTTGCCCTGTGCTGCAGCACTCTCATCTGAAAAGGAGCACAGCAACAATATATCACAAAATGCAACAGTGCAAAGATCACAATATCATTTGTAGTGATGTACCACAAACAACAAGCACTTGCTGCCTGCTTAGGGACGGGCAGACAAACTTATGCTGCATGATTGACATTGTGAGTGCAATGCAAAACCAGGTACGGGTTCACGAATTCATTGTTTCCCGGCTGTCCAGCTCAATGGCCACCAGTATGCCAACAATATTGTGGTCAAGCACGATAGTGGGTCACCAATAGTCTAAGGCTGAAACAGCAGCAATGCTGCCTGCTTGCGAATGGGCGGGCAAACCGGATTCACTTTATGAATGCAATGCCAGACTTACCAGATTGAGGGCCACCAGCTCGTTTCTGCGGCTGTCCAGCTCAATGGCCACCAGTGACTCAGTGCCCAGAATGCGCTCTTTCAGCTGCTGAAGCCGCCGCAGCGTGTAGTCAGCCTGCATGTCATGCACACAAACATCTTTTCATGCTCATTCGTGCTCAGCCTGAACAGATCATGCTTGCAACCAAGATGGTTTTCAAGCATCCTGGCATGCTGAATATGGTCAGGATGCCATGCACACAAAAAGCTTGTCAGTGCTCAGCAGAGTGGCGCTTGTGTTCAGCCTGAGCAGGCCAAAGCCCAAAATGAAATGTGGTCTGCAGTGGCAGGCATTGCAGACATTGCCTGCATGCCATGAGAACTGTCGATGATTGCTGAATGATAGCAAATGCCACATGGTGCACCTAAGCAAGTTGCAGTGTAAGCCATCACTTCTGCATCAACTGACTTGTGTTATGAAAGCTATTCAACCAGCAATCACCACAAGCCTTCTCACGCCATGCACATGTGTTTCCAGAAGGTATGCAAACATTTCCCTAGTCATGCAGGCAGCTTGCAATGCCGCACCTGGGTGAAATGGGCTTCCAGTAGGGCTTCACAACCCTCTATGTCCCGCGGGTCCACATAAGCTGAGGACCGCTTGCGGCCACCTCCACCCATGCGCTTCAGCTTACCCAGCAAGGCTGGCGCCTCATGGAAGTCAGCTCGGTACCTGTTTAGATGCAATCGGTTGTTTGGTCACAGCAGCTTAGTAGAGCCATGCAATAGCGGACTGTTTAGCTTGAAACATAGAACCAAGTTGGTGGTGGTAGGGAGAGTGCAGCCAGCGGTCGTGTAGTCTGCAGGTGTTCTTTGCATGTGCTGGAAGACTGATTCAGTTGTGAAAAGTCATGGCGCACATGCCTGAGCTTTCTGGCATTCAATTGCAGGGATTGTGTTTACACAAGTAGAAGGGCAGGACTTAATCTGTATGTCAGGTGAAGAGATGATGCCAATCAGCACGGTTTGATTCTGCTGGTTGCTTGACAAGTTATCAGGTGAGTCTTTCAACAAAGCAATTGCTCATCAGCAAGCTGAATGACTGTCAAGGCCTGATGCAGATGAAGCTCCACATTCTTTGTTTCTGACTAATACATCTGCTTTGGTTCTGAAATTGCAGTGTCATTAAAACATCAAATGCGGCAGGGCAGAACTCACTGCAGAGGGTCTGTCTCTGTAGCTTCAGAAGCATGTCACTGCTGCAAGACATTTGAGGCCTGCTCATACAGTGCATGTGCTAGAGCCTCAAATCACTGGTGAATGTTGTTGGACTGACAGACACTGATGGCAGAGAATGAGAGCTTGCAAGACTGTTCAGCAAAAGCCTTCATCAGCGTCGAAAGCATCAAAGCACAGCATTGTCGTACAACTAGCGGAGCAGAACTCACTGCATTGGGTCTGTCTCTGTAGCTTCTGCAGCGTGCCGCTGCTGTAAGGCATGTGAGGCCCGCTCATACAGTGCATGCGCTGGCAGCCTCAAATCACTGCTGAGGGATTGAGGGCTAGCAGACACTGATGGCAGCAGCTGTGAGCTTGCATTTGGGCTGTTCAATGCCGGCGGCTGTGCGTGCTGTGCATGCTGTGGTCCACAGGACTCTATGTGAGAGGGCTGCTGCTGGATGACCTGCCCCTGGTGCGATCGCCCAGGCGGTTGACTCAGTGGCTGTCTTGCTTGCTGCGGTGCACATTGAAGTTGCTCAACACACCAAACTATAACATGCTTGCTGCAGTGCAGCATGAAATGGCTTCAAACCAAAAAGGTTGGAAGCAGTCTACTGATTCTGTATGCATGGTGCTTCATGAAAAGAGACAGAGGCAGTCAAGACAGCAGCTGTACACCAACAGTCTCTGAGGCTGATATTTGCAAGACAACATGTATTAAGTCAGCATCTTTGATGCTGCTGTCATGCAGACAGGCAGAAGCAGTGACCATTTCAGCAGCCTCTGAGGCTGTCAAATGCATGACAGCATCTGTGGACTTAGCGCTGTTGATGCTGCTGTCATGCAGATAGGCCGAAGCGATCACCATTCCAGCAGTCTCTGAGGCTGTCAAATGCATGACAGCATCTGTGGTCTTAGCAATGTTGATGCTGCTGTCATGCAGACAGGCAGCAGCAATCACCGTTCCAGCAGTCTCTGAGGCTGTTGAATGCAAATGTGTATTTGCCGTTGCTGACGCTGTTGACATGCAAACAGGCAGACATAGCCCCACAGGCAGATCCCACTGCCCAGCAATCAATGCATGGTCAGCAGTGTGTGTTGGGCCTCATACCGACAGGCCGATACAGTCCTCACCTCAACAGCCTCTGAGGCAGATGTCTGCATGGCCACACTTGTGGACTCAGCACCGTTGATGTTGCTGTCACGCAAACAGGCAGATCCCGTTGACCAGCAGTCAATGCACAGTCAGAAGTTGGGCCTTATAACAACAGGCAGATACAGTCCTCACCTCAACAGTCTCTGAGGCTGTTGTCTGCATGGCGACACTTGTGGACTCAGCACCATTGACACTGCCATCGTCCTCATCATCAGTCTGAGTGCCTTGGGTGTAGGTTTGGGCTATGTTTGCCATGTGTTGAAGCGCAAGCATGGCCTCTTCACCTCGCCTACGGCCCAAGTACATGTCCTCCATGTCTTGGTCATCATCTAGAAGGTCTTCCAATTCCTGTCACAAAGCGTCACCGTATCTTGAGTCACTGTCATACAGGAGTTGCTGTCAAGGTCCCGGTCTCAGCTGGGTGGAGGTTCAAGACACTGTTGAGTGACTTGGCAGTTTAAAATCAGTCACAAGTGCATGTCCTCCATGTTTTTTTCTAACAAATCTTCCAGCTCTTGTCACAGTGCTTTGTGTCGGCCATTGATGCTGGTTTTAGCATTGAAAAGCAGTATTTTTGATAGACTTTGCAACTTTACAGTTGGCAGTTTCAATACACACCTGTCTCAGGGTGCTGACCAGCACCAGCTGCTTATTCAAGGCCGCTTTGGCGTCTCGCAATGTATTTAAATGTCCTTTCTCAACCTGCGCGACAAGGACGACAACATAAGCAATCTACAGGATCGGAAGGCTTGACATAGACAATGTAAACATTGTCATTTTTATCAAGATTTGCACATGAAGCCGAACCGCTAACGAAAGGCCAGAGAAGCCAAGCTCACCTTGTATGATAGGCATTCCAGAATAGGCTGGATTTTCTTGTTCAGCTTGACAGCATCTGTCTCCATCAATGTGATGGCATGTGTCAGCGCAGCTTCAAGGGCCTTCAGCTCAAAAGGCAGGTTGTTGTCCACATGAGCATGTGCAGATTCCCTGCAATTTGCAGCAATGCCTCATACAAAGTCTGATCTAGGTTTTGTTGCCTGCAGCCAATGCTGCAACAGGTGATGGAGTCTGCATGCATGAGTTGCCATGCATTGGGCACCTTACAGCCGGTGTTTGCGGAGCAAGCAGCATGATGTAGCTGCTTTAAGAGGTGAGGCAGCCTGCATGCATGCATTGGCATGTGTTGGGCAGTTACAGCAGGTAGCAGCACAACATGCTGCAGGATGATGCAGCCTGCAGCACTGGCATGTGCTGGGCATCTGTAGCAGGTGATAGCGTAGCATGCATCATGATATGCTGCTACACTGCTGATATGAAGCTGGTGTTTGCATGTGTTGCCATGCATTGGGGACCTGTGAAAATGACAACACAGCATACAGCATAGCGGCCTGCTACACTGCTGATGTGCAGCTAAATTCAATTGTGGCGCTCTTGCTGATGCTCTGATTGTTAAGTGACAGTCTGGGTACTTTCTCACAACTCTATTCTGAATTTTGGTTCTAGCACATAGCAGTCCACATGAATAGCACGGTGCGTTGCCAACTCATGCAGATCCAAGTTCTCCAAACTCCGCAACAGCCATGCAAGCATGAGTGCCCACCCTCTGAAGCTGGAGGTGCTCTTGGAGACAGATTGCATGAGCTCCTTGACAAAAGCACTGTCTGGCCTAGGTGCAACAGCCCCGTCAGGATGCTCGTCACTGGGCACACTGATGATGTAAGCAAACTCTGCAGTAATGATCACTCTCACGCTTTGCAGGTTGACGACCAGTGCCCGCTCCCTGATGTATATTGCTGTTGGGTAAGGCGTGGGCAGCTGCATGCCATAATCAACAGATCTGTATACAAATTGGACTCAGCATGTGCAGTACAGTTTGCAGGAAGTATGAGGGCATGTAGCAGGTGATGCGCACCAGAGGATCAAGTATTCGCAGGTCTCTGAATGGAACCCGCAGTCTCGAGACAACAGCGCCCTTTTCCTCCTATAGTCAGAGGATAAGGGTGGTCGATGTACAGCGCGGCAGTTTGAGCATGGTTCTGTACGTAACCCGCCGCGCACCTTTGTCTGGGTGCATCGACCGAGCCGATCTACCCGAAGCCATGACAATGTTGTGCGAAAAGCACCATCATCCTCGATTTGGAGATTGACTTGGCCACCGTCGGTGTCGGTTTCCTTGCGCATGTGTGCTGGTTCACTGTTGCCAAACTCGACTATCCTACTTCAGCAGTTGCGAGCGCGGACCTTTGCCGCGCATCTCAGGCGAACTGCCGATGGAAACTGCGACTCGAACCCTGCCGTGAGCTGGCTCTGATATTGAGCCGTGCAGGAGAGAGAGGGAGAGCAATTTTACATCCCTCGGGCTCAGTGAGCGGGCAGGTAGCCGAAAGCTTTCGGCAGCGAAAGGGGCCGAAAGCTTTCGCCCTG
>BDIU01000239.1:0-72957 GCA_002118135.1 Trebouxia sp. TZW2008 | reverse complement strand
ATTCAATTCGAATCGAATGGCGATTTCGTTCGGTTTCCCATTGGCGAAAGCCGCACGTGGACCTTTGTGCACAGCAGGCTATGCATTCAGCTGTTCTGCTGCTTTCTAAGCCCACCCTTCATTATTCGCTCACACAGTTCATGCAGACTGATCATGCTGCAATAGCGAGGCGCACCACTTGCTGGTGAATAAGACTCATGGCATGCAGTCAATTGTTGCACTCTAACTCAACAGTCACATAAGCAATTGTAGTCAAATGTTGCACCTTTACACTGTTGCGGAGAGCATCAGTCTGTTTACTGCTTCCATTGAACCAAGCAAGTCAACGCAGCGTTGGCCCGGAACAAGCTCCTCATCCTAACGTGGGTAGACCAACCTATGCTACTGCCAAACTCAATCAGAAGGTTAGACAAACTGACTGCAGGATGTTGCTTGTGACGTTTGTGTACTAGTGTGAGGAATTAACACCCCGCCATCTAGCTAGCAAGGCTTTTTATCTCATACGCGCTCTGTAACAATGGTTTCGGAGCCTAGCACGGCTCCCTCTCACGCGCGGGGTCGTGGGTTCGAATCGATTCCGCACGGGATTTCGCTGCATTTCACTCTTGAGGACGCCTTTGCAGTGGGGCGCACCTGACGCTATTTCGCAGCAGAGTCGTTACGCTGGCTCTGCACTTAGTGGGGGGCAAGTGGGGGGCAATGTAGCAGTGTGAGGAATTAGCACCTCGCCATCTAGCTAGCAACGCTTTTTATCCCATACGCGCTCTGTAACAGTTTGCCACTAAAGAGCTCACAAAACACACAAATGTAGCCCGGGTCGGATCCTGAACTCATGAGGGCAAGCCAGTTTGTGATAGCAGGAAGCTCTGAGGAATACAAAAATCACTCACACAACACTAACACCTGATTTCACACCTGCCAAAGCAGAAAGAGCCGCTAAAAATCCTTGCTGTCACTCAGCAAGAAAGGCGAGAAAGCATGCTGCTGCAAAGGCAAAAGGGAACACTGTCTTCAGTCGAATTGGACAACACAACAGAACTGCACTGCTTGATGGCTGCTGTTGCGGAAGGCTGCTTGACGCTGCCAGTGAGATGCTTGAGCACAAGAACACTTCCCAGCCTGGACTACTTATGAGGGTCCTGAACCAAAGGAGGAGGGCTGGGAAGCGCGCAAGTGCACAAGCTTTAACTGTCAACGCTGCCACAACCTTGCATACAGCAACAGCCCCAAACAAAGAAGTGCTGGTGTCAACACTGTCACAGCCTCACATACATCCACAGCCCCAGACAAGGAGGTGCTGATGCATCAACTTGATGATAGCATACCTCCACACACGACGACATTTTCTCCAACAAGGAAGCTTTGATGCATCAACACAGGGATACCAACTTTGAGAACACAACAGCTATGGGAATTGGAAAACTACAATAAGGGACAAAACTGACTGATGCGGCTTCTGCCATTGATACTGCGGAAATTCAGCCGTGCTTGCGCTACTGGACTTGAGATCAACTGCAAGAAAGCTCTGCTGTGGCCCTTGCAACATAACCCTGCAGCAGCAGTTCCCCTGTGATTACATGACTGATATGTAGCGGCATGCAGCTGCAACTCTTGCACAAACACAGTGATGGCAAGTGTACACAACGCATCATAAGAATTTATGCAGGACGCTTTGTGCAAATTGAGAAACACAGAGCTAGTGAGAGCCTGTGATGCACAGTGCTTGCATGACGCATGCCCTTTTGATATTGGTCAAACCTCATGCCCTACATGCGAACACTCTCAAATATATAACAAGCACTGTCTCACACAATGCAGAAACAATCACATTCCACAAGAAGAAGCCAAGCACCAGCTAAATGGTTGCAGTAATCATTTGCATGAGCTAAATCATGAGCCTGTTCCATGGACTCCCAACTGAGGTGTAAGAGGCTTAGGTGGTATGGACATGTCTGCAGGATGCTAGACAATAGGTTGCCTAAGGTCATGTTGTTTGGTCAAGTCAAGGGATCATATCCTCCAGGTTGCCCAAGGAAGACCCGAGTGACATTGTTTTGTCTGACTTTCAACAGTTGAACATCAGGCGTCCATATTGCGACGCTCAAGACAAGCCTGCCTGGCAAGATAGGACTTTTGCCACACATACCTAGCAGTATATGCTGGAACATGTTGTTATCATTATTATTATTATTATTATGAGCCTGGCATGCTTCGCAGCACCATGCTGTGAGTTCTGGCGTGTGCTTACCCTTCAGCATGCTTTTTGCATCTGTGTATAATTTTGCTTCCCACTGGTGTGCACATCTATGCAGCCCTCATCTGCTGGCACAGTGCCTTCCACTGATGACCCTTGTAGTGCTGCCCTGACTACCGCAACAATCCATGCCATCTGATACCCCCTGTAATGCAGCCCTGACTGCCATCACACCCCTTCCCATCTGATGCCCCCTGTACTGCTGCCTTGACTTCTGGCACACTCCATACCTTCACCTGCAGAATGCAAAGTTTACGTAAGCTTTCGTTGAGGATTGGTCACAAGTAGCTGGCATGAGGATGCATGTCAGAAAAACGGAACCTGATAATGCGACCAGCTACTGGAATCTGCATAAAGTGATCATACAGCAGCAATAAACAGCACTATGCCAGAGTGCTGTCCAGCTTCCTGCACAGTCACTTCTTGATGAAAGGACGCTCAAAGGGCAGACAGTCTTGGTGGAAACACAATGCGATTGGCAAGCAGTTGTTGCATCTTGACTGCAGTGGTGCTTTGATGACGGACAATAAGGTGCAGGGAAGATCCTCTTGTGTTAGAATTCTCGTTACCTCAAGCACAATATGTTGCACGTTTTGCAAGAATTGCACATCAATGCATACCTTCTGTCATATCTTCTGATGGGCTGCTGTAGCATATGGAATCTTTGCAGCAGCCATCTGACTGATACACTGGTGTGCAACGTCCAGTCCAATGCCTTTCTAAAGTCCATCCAGCTCAGACTGCATACTCTTTGCCCCTTGTAACCACCTGTGAAAACAGAAAAGACCTCTGTGTTCAGGTCACAACATACAGCAACAAATGCTAGTCATGCTGCACAATTGACAGAGGTACAGAGCTCTCGTTGCAAATATGTCTGTCGGTCATGGAGAGAAACAAGCACTGCTTGAAACCATTAGACAACTTGCACACAATCAGTTATGTGAGGGCCCAATGCAGACAAACCAGGGTGTTGTCAAACCAGATGGACTCGACTTTAGAGCACAACTGAAAACAACATTAGCACATGTAGGAACTGATCTGCTGACCTGGCAATTGGAGAGTTGTCAATTTGATCCTTGGTGCAACTGGTCACTGTCATGTCCTTCTGTACTGCGCTGATAGCTCTGACTGGTCTGAGCTACTGATGCTTGATGTACACAAAGCTGAAAATACTGCTGAAGCGTTGCTGAAAGACTAAGATGAGGAATGGTGAAGGGCAACAATCAGCTCGTGGGGTTTGGAAACTGGAGATGGTGCAGGTGGTGGTGAGCTGCTGAGAGTCAGCACTAGAGATTGTGGAGGTGTTGATGGAGTTAGCACTGGAGATGGTGAAGGTGATGGTGAGCTACTGGGTATGCAGTACTGGAGATGGTGCAGGTGTTAATGAGCTAGGGGGGTTGAGGCACTAGAGATGGTGAAGGTGATGGTGAGCTAGGGAGGGCGAGCAATGGAGATAGAAACAATTCCGTTGAGCTACTGGGGTTTAGCACTGATGATGGTGGCGGGGTTGGCGAGCTGTTGAGGGTCATATAGATATAGCAGGTGCCAGAGAGCCCTGAAAGTACGAAACATGCTGCTGCTTGAACCCTGGGAGCCTTTGAAATCGGAGAAAAGCCTGTTGCTGATGATCGTGACGTGAGCTGCCAATGTGAGTGGAAGCTAGGGTCATCACCTGCAATAAATGCAGTTGTATCAGTGCGCAAATGTCAGTGTGTAAATGCAAAGCCACACCCCAGCTGCGGCAAGCTGTGACAGCAGGCAGAGGAACAAGAAGAGTCAGGTGTCAGGACTGGGTCAGAAGCACTATCTGCAGGCAATGCACTCAGGTCAGCATACCACTAAGAACGCAGAACACAGCTGTGGCAAGCTGGGACAGCAGGCAGAAGAAGAGGCAGAGTCAGCTGCCAGGGATGGGCAAGGACCATCATCTGCAGACAAGGCACTCAGATCAGCAGGCAAGCATGAACTGAAAACACAGATACATTAGGGGGAATGGCAGGCAGAATAAGGGGAACAAGAGGTCACCTGCAAACTAGAGACGCAGCAAGAGAGGTAGGTCAGACCACAGAACCAAAGACAGGCCATTCAGCTGTAGCCAGTCAAACTTGCAGCTGGACACTTTGTGCAAACACTACAATGCCTCTGCAGGCGCAATTCAGCAGTCGGCCGCGCACATACTGATGCTATGTGGTGCAAATAAATCAATTTGCAGCATCATCTACAGTATCCCGTTGTCGTGCAAGCCCTGAGGTGGACATGCTGATGAATCCAGAGAAACAAGCAGAGCAGAGACTGCTACGTAGTGCCACTGCAACATGACTTTCAAAATTGCCGACCCCAGCAAAGCTGTCATTTTCCACTGTCAACAACAAGCATGCATTTCAAAGATGTAATGTACAGCTGGCTGTCATACACCTGGCCCAAACCTAGAACTGCTGCTGGCAAACGTGAAACTTATCGTTGGAACCATGATCGCAATCATTGCTGTTGTTGATTCTCCTTTTAATACTCTTGTTTGTGATTGTCATTCTCGTCATACACTTTGGTTGCTACTGTTTGCTACAAACCTGCGGGCGGCAGCTGCCACACAGCAGCCAGCTCCCACAAGGGCCCCTGCCACAGCCACCTTCTTGCCAAACTTGCCCAGGGCCCTTGCAGACCTGCCCCACCAGCTGCCCTTCTTCTTCTCTTCCTTGGCATCACTGCAGCACGAATCAAACTTTACGTCAGTCTATTGCAATTTGTCCGGTGAGTATGTCACGAGTAGCCATAACTGCTGTTCTGTGTTCTGGCAATATTTCAGTGAAGAGCTACCTGTCACTAGGACTTCCCAGATGCAATGTATGCAGATTGTGCCATACAATGATGAGCCATGCATCTCACGTGATAAAAGGAAAAGTTGGGTTGAGATAAGCGCAAAAAATAATCATGACTGGATGATGATATGTGAGTAAGTGAGGGCGCCTCCATGCAAACACAGAAGCAGGCAGAAACGGTCCTCGGTGAGAATTGCGGTGCTGCAATCGCCAAACCAAAAGCAAAGTTTGGACATATGTGGCCAGGCTGCTTCTATGCACGCACAGAGGAACATCACTAAATGATGAAATACTTATGACCAGTCATCATCACATGTCGCCAAGGCCTAAATCCTTACCGGGTGAAAGCACCCTCTGAAAGGCTTGGCAGCTCCTGGCCAACTGAAGGGACACTCTCACTTGCGCACTGCCTGGCACTGTCTCGCAATACAGCATTTCCAGAAGGCAGGAACCCAGCACCAGCATCTGCTGACACCTTGCCACTGACAGCATCAGCGCTGACATCAGATTGCAGCGCGTCATCTGCCTCAGAAGCTGCCAGGGTTGGGAAGTCAGAGGCGTCTGTCTCATGCACTAATGTTTCTTCCTCCAGGCTAGGCTTGCGTGACACTTGTGCTGCTGGCTGCTCTTACACCACAACATCTGAAGCCTGCTGCTGAGCTACTGTGGGTCTACGCTTTCTCTGCTGACGTGATGGCCTGGGACACAATTTCTGAGCATGTGGATTCTGGCCTGAACGTCTGTGACCAGCTGACCCATTTGACTCTGCGCTGTCATGCAAAGCAGCAGCAGGGGTTGAATCACTCCTGGGTTTGGAGTCGTTCTGTGTCATGTGCTGAGTCGCAGCTGCAGTGGGAGATGTGCTCACATGGCGGCTCTTGGGGCTGACATAAGGAGGGAAGAACCAGTCAAAGTTGGCAGGAACAGGGACGGGGACGGGAACTGGGTCCTGATCCTGAGGCTCCTGGGCAGAGAGCGGGAGCCTGACAAACTTGGCGGCGTTTCTGAACATGCCTTTGACAGCTTTCACTCTGAGCCGGCGGGCTTTGGCTGGTGAGTGACTGACAACTGACTGACTTTGACTGACTGGAATTGCGCTGTTGGGCAGGACACTGTGAATGACCTCAGTTGGGGATGGCCTGTTGAAGTGGTGACATTCAGGCAGACCGTCTCGTGCTCGCTGCATTTCTTGGTAGCAATCCAGCAGGTATGGGTGCTGCAAGGCCTGGCTGGCTGTCATGCGCTCTGTTGGCAGTGAACAGAAAAGGTTGCAGAAGAAGTCTACTGCCAAATCAGGGCGAGCGCTGTGGGTTCTGATTCTGTCCAGCAGAGGATGCGAAGCCTTCTTACCACGCCTCACACGGTGGATTGCCACAGGCTGCATGACGCAGGAAACAACTGAACACTTCTATGAGCAAGCAAAGTTTCTTTGCCATAAGCTACAATGCATTGTGGAAGGCCCGGACAATGCTCTGTGCACAAACTGTTAGCATATGCAGATAGATGCATCAGCCTTCAAGAGATACGGTGCACCAACCTTGAGTAACATGGACATGACTGCTTTCAGAATGTTGCCAGAGCGCTGAAAGAGAGGTCACATAGCCTGTTGTGCATATATGTCTTGATTTCAAGGCATGAATTTACTTCCACAAGGGTATGCACACTGTTTGCGCACCAAAACCATCACCTGACACAAGATTGTGAAACAGCATGTTAGACTGTGACCAACAAACACATTGCGATATACAGTATGACATCAACTTGCCATATTGTATACCACAAAGGCTTAGCACATGTTTTGCTGCGGGACATACAGTATGACATAGTGATGCACTCAAGACGAGCGTGGAGTCGAGGTAATTTAATACAGGACATGGCTCACCAGTGTGTTCCACAATTTGACCATGGTTCCACTCAGATCCTCTTCAGTCTCTGCAGCTTGAATGCTGCCGTAAGGATGTTCTGGGTCAAAGGGCATGTGATCAGTCAACATCTCATATAGTACTGAGCCTGCAGACCACATGTCAGCAGCCGAGCCGCTGATCTTGCAGTACTCCTCTGCCATCCCGCCCATGGACTGTCGCGCGGCTGTGACGGTTTCTGGTGCAGCTGTGCTGAGGGAATGGCCTTGAGGCACACTGGTCTTGGCCCTGAAATCTGCGGGAGGCATGAATCTGCTTTGTCAGGCGTGTTTGATGGGTACACCAGCATGGCAGGTCACCACCAACATGCAGGGCAGCAAGTGTCAACATGATGCTGTTTTCATAATGATAGATCCGACTTTGTTTCACATGCTGTGTTTGGCCACAATAGCAGCTTGCCCTGTCATGGCAAAGTCTGCAATGTTTGCTACTTGTGAAGCACTGGACAGGATAGATCTCAGGCTTGCAATAATACCCTGAGAGTTCAGGACACATTCAATTCTGGATTTTCTTTGCAGGCTTCAACCTTACCGTGTTTCCAATGCACTGTCCAGGAGCTGTGCAGGTGTGTTTTAACAAATCAGAAGCAATGGCAACTCACCTGGGCTGCATTTGCCCGCCAAGCCAAAGTCAATCAACCGCATGGTGTTCCAAACAGAGTCAAAGTCCTTGGTCAACATAATGTTGGAACCCTTAATATCCAGGTGGGCATATTGTGCCTGACCGTGTAGCTGAGACAGGGACTGCAACCGCACAAATTGTTCAGCATTGTCTCAATCACAGTAATAACGACCATCAGACAATGCAGAACATGTGCTAGGTGTAGCGCAAGTCTTGTCTCGCCAAACACAGTGACAGCAGGTCAGCCTGCCAGGCATGACAGGTTTGCCATGCAAGGGCAGTAACATAGCTTGGACAGACTGATTGCTTACCTCCATCAGCTGTACTGCAATTGTCAGCATGTTGCCTTCAAAGTCTGTATCTATCGCCCCTGCAGCCCTCCAGTCACTGTACTGTTGCAATGTGAAGCCATCTACACACCTGCATCAGGGTATGACATGAGTGAGCCTGAAGTCAAGGTTGCAAGCGTCAGTGTGCTACAGCTACTTACTCCAGAACCAAGTGTGACTTGCCGCCAGAACCTTCAAGGCAATCCAGCAGTTTGACCACTCTTTTCACACCAGCGCATTCGGCTGCCTGCAGAGCTTGTGTTTCGGAAGTGGCCAAAAATCCCAACTGTCTTGATACTGTCTTGACGGCTACACTGGTGTTGCGAACAGTATCGGTCCATCTGCAGCACAGGATACGGGTCTCGAGGTCCTAAGTGTTTGGCCCACCAGGAAAGCGACGCAACCGCCTACCTTTCAACGCCTTTTGATTGTGCTCCTTGACCTATGACTTCCCGGAGATGCGGGCGCTTGTATCGACAAGTGTCGCTCGTCTGCTCAACAGCCATGGCAAGTTTCCCAGCAACCAGCAACAAGCAGCATTCAAAGCAAAGGAGATGCAGCAGAATACAGATCGCAACGAGTCAGCGACTGGCAAGCTGCGCAATCAGTACTCTGGGGCTTGCGCGATCTGGAACGCTTGATTGAAGCAACTATGTGCGCGATGAGTCGCCGATGACAGATGACAGATGGCAAAATTGAGGAAGAAGTTTGAACGGCAACGTGAACGAAGACACAATTCAGATTCAATTGAAGTCAAGCTGAATGCCTACTAGTTTGGCATTGACAGTCAACGAAATCTGCTAAGGACTGGATGTAAGCAGCGGCGGTTAGGCCAAAAAGATACTGCAGCCTGACTGGTTGTACAACACCGTTCAGCAGTCGCTATGCGTTTCGGTGATAGGATCAAAGCCACTGTGCAACACAGTGTGCTGCAATGGTGAGCGGCGTCTGGGCGCACATTCCTGTTGAAAGAGATGCTGGAACGTCTCAGGTAGGGCAGTCTCAATCACTGGTCAGAAATGGCGCTGCAAAACAGAGCAACGTTTTGTGCTGCAGACATCCTCTACACCTCCTGCCAAAGCAAATCCGCTGGACTCTGTGAGTACTGAGATCAAAGAGCGAATGGTGCGTGAGTCTGTGCATCTTTGGAATAGCCTTTTGACAACTTGCTGTCTCCTTGCATCGCATTTCTTATACCTATACAGAGTGACATGTCAAGGCCTTGAGCTTACTACAGTCCTCTCTTGCAGTTGCAAATCGGCAAAGAGGACCACCGCCACTTCCAAAGATTAGTTCGCATCACAACCATTACGCTAGTGGCAAGTAAGCAACGGAAACATAGATGCTTTTTCAGTGCTGACACTGCTCTACCTTGCAAACATTGAGCTTGAGCACTGCAGAGGCGAGTCAATGCTAAGGCCATGTCAGAGAATGCAATGTGCAAGATGTACTGCAATACACAGAGAAAGCTTCTGATACACATAGCCCAAGGCCTTGGCATGGATGTTGCGGCGGCAAAAGCTGTTGCAGATGGCTACACTGACACAGAAATTGACGCTATGCTGAGGAGCAATGAGGATGGCGCCAGCTTTGAAGAGCGCTTAGAGCAGCTGTATGAGGAATATCTGGAATGCTGTGCTGAGCTGAAAGACTTTTGGGCCCGCAGAGCCAAAGCTTACATCAATGGCTCCCAGTTAGACAGGCAGCGCATAGCTCATACATCTTTTCTGTCTAGGTAGTGTGATGAGCCTGAACAGATGTCTGTTTTTTGGATTTAGATCGCCAGGATTCTCTTTGAGTCACTGCAAGTTGCTGATGCAAGGTTGCTGTCAAAGTTTGCCATGCATGCATGCGCAATGTTGCCTAAGCTAAACCCTCATCAAGCTGGACCTCTATGTTTTAAGCATACATAGTACTATAGCAACGACTCAGCAAATTGACAGATGTGTCTCACTTATTGAGCACCGCTATCGCTTCAGCAGACATCAGTTGCAGACGCAAAAGGCTGTGTGCATCTGCAGTTATGCATATGTCAGAGAACACATCAGCTATGTGACACAAAAAAAGAAAATTTGACTTGCAGGCGCAGACCATCTTGCACTTCACACCCCTTGTCCACATTGGAGGTTTTGGCCGAAACATATCAAGACAGACAAGGCTCCTTTGACACTGTGAAAACACTTTCAAAAGAAGCATCTGCAGGATCTGCATCACCATGTGACAGATCAATCAGCTGTTCAAGTCTAGCCAGTCAACATTTGGAGGGATGCATCATGTATGACATCTGTTGCTACAAGCTTGCAATCAGCAGCAAACCTTTGTGCTGGACGCCAACGTTGCGCGACTGAGAAGCTGAGCTGAACACTTTTGCAGTAGATTGAGCACTACATGCAAGTCAGCCTGCAAATTTTTCATTGGCAATTTCTGTCCAACACTGCAACTGTGTGCAATTCGCCTCAGGAACTGTGATTTGGTCTACGTAGACTGACCCAAAATGCTGCAATGACTGTCTTAGGTCTGTCCACACTGCCAGCGCCCCTGTCTGCGCGGACGTAAAGGCTTTGCTACCCGATTGCAGCAATACTTCTGCGGCTGTGTTTTGCATACAAGGGCGTCAATTTCTAACATGAACATTAGGAATGTACATGCAAACGTGCGTGCTCCTACAGCAGTAGCATCAGCAAATTGAATGCAGCAGACTAGACTTTTGCAATGACCTTGGCCATCATGTTTGCAGTGCTGCAATATAGTGCTGCAGTCGTCTGAAGCTGGCATGAATAAAATGGCTTGCAGTTCATGCATATGCTGTAACTGAACAATATGTGGATAACAATATGTGTAAATGCACACATGTGGACCTGAGACAAATCCAAACCTCGTTTGCTTTTCATTTCATTTATGCCTCATTGCATGGGGTGCTGTAACATTGCCACGTTGAACATTGCTGCTCATGCACATTGCTTCGTTAAGCATGGAGTAGCCAGTCTTGACAGCTAGCAGTCTGCAAGTTTCAATATAGGCAGGGCACCTTGAGTACAGTTTTGCCAAACTTGCACAATCTGCCCTTCAAGGGCAGTTGGCTGTTTAGGTCAAAATGACGGTCTAACCCTGCAGTGACGCAACTGCACTGACGCGTGCCCTTGTTGCATACTGATCAGTATTCATGAAATACTGAAAGTGCTCCAATGTGCCTGTTATCAGAACTGGAAGTTCAATGCAATTCTCAATTTTGAGTCAGGACCAAATGACAATGATGCAAGAACAGTCTTGTTGGAAAGTGCGCAGTTGTTGCATCAAGACTCTTCTGTGCTTACAATGTGCATGTGTTGCATACACATCTCGCCAAATGTCTGCCAGGGAATTTCTTGCCTAAAGTGATGCCAGGTTCACAGAATATCATGACTAGTCCTGAAAGGGCTGTGATGCGACTGCAGCAAAAGTTGTTTGATACAGCTGACTTGCCATGTCATCTGCATTGCATGAGTCCATCTTGTCCAATACCTCTTGGCAGTGCAAGTTTGCTCAGCATGGATGTTGTATTGCAGGCTTATTCGGTCAGTAATATTGGTGTTCCATGTCGCCATCACACAATTAGAGGTTTCTTCCTGGGTATTGCAAGTTTCTGCAAACAGCGTTGCCTCAGTCTTTGCCATGCCAGCAATGTGCGCTAGTTTTGCCAGGAACTTGCTTGCCGTTTTGATGTAACGGTCTACGAAATCGGATTTGGAAAGTGGTTTCTCAGTTGTGAGCTGCTGCAGAAGTCAAATGAAACAACAGAGTCATCGATCTGTTCTCTGGAAATGTGTGAGAATTGCGCCAAGGGCACCAACATGGCAAGGATTTACAAGGAGCAACCTCTCCTCCTGGTGTAGGAACTGTACTTGTAGCTGAGGTTGCCTACGCATGCAGCTGATCTGCAAGGTGCCACCGCCGTCGACTCAGGCAGTGCAACGCATGGTTGCCAATTGAGTGGTAGGCCACGTTGTTGCTATGTTCACAAGCAGATAGCAGACTAGCTGATACACATAGCTCACGTTGAACCTTCCTGTGCTTACCAAAGTCTGCCTCAGTCCCGAGAACTTACTCGCGTCATATGCCTTGACTTGTGCTTTCAAACCTTCTTTGTCCTGCAATTCAAGTTGTACGTCTTGTCAGGACGTGACACTGGAAAGCAGCGCGTTCTTTGCCGACAAGTAGTCCACAGACTGGCTTACCAGACAGGGCCAGCACCCTCGCTGTGCCATTCTTTGAAGGACATTCTCGTGTAGTGCGCGCGGCGCAACTGCAGATGACGACAGCGCAGAACTGCTAGCTTGCATTGTGTCTCGCTGGATGTCGGGAACGACAAAGACCGACCTGTTGTTTCGGAATTTGTGCAGTGACTTAAGTCGAAGACCAAGATTTTGGTTGTTCTTCCCCTTCAATATCAAGAAGAAGAGCCATTTCAGGCAATCTTGCGCTACGCTTTGCGTCTACTCATGTGTCCGCCCGTGATACTCGTGCAACCTTTTCTTAGTCAGTCTGCAGCAGTTACGATCAAGTATCTCGCTTGTGTTAGTCAACAAACTCGGGACCCCTAGGCTTCTGTTCTGGATATTGGTGATCGCGTTGCAGCGTGCCGATCTAAAAGAGGTACGGCGGCAAACACGCACACAATTGGGCATTCCGAAAGAAATGCCTGCATCGTTGTAGCTGCTACTGCTGAAGTTGCCTGCTGTGCGATCTGACTTTCACACGCGTTGACCTGCACCACGCGCTGCAGCGCGCCATCAACGGAGGCCTTCAGGCCAAGCATTCAATCTGAAATTGGGTGTCTGACGTTCAGCCGAAGATCTACGCTGTCGAAGGGCCGGCGTCTACCGCGGGAGAAGTGCTTTGGTGCCCTCGGTTTAGCTACATCGCGTGGCAGCTCATATGGCTGCCATCGTTGAAGACGATGATGTGAGAGGCCTCAACCGGTGCTCATGTGGAGCGCGTATTTTGCGCGGGCGGAGACACGCGTGTCACAAAGCCCAGGCAAGCAAGTTGGCCTTTGACCTCCTCTTTCGTTTCGGCGGTAGAGACTGGCGTCAAGCTGACACTGCTGAATGCCGCAGGCTGACTGGTCACATCTGCCCAGCGACATCCTCTCGGCTATCGTGCTGAGGAACGACCTGACCACCCACAAGCAGATGCACCTGGTCTGCAGACACTGGACTACATCAGTCCGCTGCAACCTGCACACCATGCAGCCGCCAGTTCTCAGCACAGAGCAGCTGAAGCTGTACTTCCCTGCAGTACGACATCTGTACCTCAAGAAAGTAGCATTCGTGCAGAACTCAACTTTGTGCTTAGCAACCATCAGCAACCTTCAGACCCTAAGCCTTCAGAACTGTAGCTTTGATGGGTGTGAATCCATTGCAGAGCTGGCTACTTTGTCAGGTATGCTGCTTCTTCTGATCTCAATGCAGAGCACTTTTGGCGCTATTCCAGAACCTCCCTTGATGCCTTGTGTTGTATCCTCTCTTGAGAGAGGACAGGCTTAAAATCAAAGAGCCTCGCTGCACTCCGTTGGACAATGATGCATCACAATCTAGGCATGCTGCATCCTGTGTTGCTTCAGTGTCAGGCCATTTGCTTTGCTCACAGACTTTGCCAACTGGATTCACATCATGTCAATCACAACAGTGCATATGTTCGTCATTGGTTAATTTGCTTGCTTGAGCCTTGAGCCCTTTAGAGCAAAGCAGCAATTCCTGCCTCAGGCATCCAGTGCACAGCCTTTGCTTTCACCGGCCTACTGAGACCGGACTTGGTCAACACATACCTAGCACCTGTGATACAATGTGTAATACATTGCTGTTGTAACATTCATTGACAAGCTTTGACTTGGCTTGCAGGTCTGACCAGGCTACACATGGACAGTCTGACCGGTCCCGCACCCCAACAGTATGATGACATGCTCCACAGCATGACAAACCTGCAGCACCTCTGCATTCACAGGGTGAGATGCAGTCTGGTTGTACTGCAATGGTCTTCGGCTATATAGGATCAGCAGCGTTTGAGATTATTGAGCAAAGCATCACCCTTGCGGCTTGTCTTGGCACAAGGATAGAAGAAATGCTTAGAGAACTGCTTTCCTTACTGCCACAAACTGAGAGTCTCTCCATCCTCATCCTTCCCATGCTTGCATCATTGCTGCTACTGCTCATGCTGCTGCTGCTGCTGCTGCTGCTGCTGCTGCTGCTGCCTCCTCTAAGCTGCTCATGCAAGTCCCTGTTTCACATGTGATGATTCCTCTGGCTGTGTGCCATCTGGCCCACAGCACGCTTGCCATGCTTGCTTCCACAGCACTTCTGCTGTTATGGAGTCTTCTCAACTATGCAGGGTCCAGTTCAGGAATCTCTGGACAAGCCAGTCTGCCCCACGAGGCAGTGCTAGATGCACCAACAAGCTGTACTCTGCAGACTTCACACCTGCTGTTGCTAGTGACTGAATACCTATCAACACTTATGCAGGGTCCTGTACAGCAAGCCCAGGACAAGCCAGCCTGCCATATGCGGTTCCCGCCCCTCAACAACCTATCCAGTCTTATAATGCTCACAGAGCTGCAGCTGAGCGACGTACAGAACCGACACAGCGCGCCTGGACTGCAACACCTTTCCTGTCTCACAAACCTAAGGCAAGGCTGTTTACTTAGGCGCAATCACAGATTGATCCTTTGT
Organism: Trebouxia sp. TZW2008; assembly: GCA_002118135.1. NCBI lineage: Eukaryota > Viridiplantae > Chlorophyta > Trebouxiophyceae > Trebouxiales > Trebouxiaceae > Trebouxia > Trebouxia sp. TZW2008. The sequence goes on along the minus strand of BDIU01000239.1, from coordinate 58,311 downwards.
ATCATGCAAGGCTGCATCAGCATAGGCCACCTTTGCTGCTGAGCGCCTTCTTGGTCACAGTGCTGTTGGACTGCATCACTTGTTCTTTCCCACTCATCTCAGGCAAATGAGACGTCGATGACATGGGGCTGAAAGGTATGCAGAACCAGCACAGAGCGCCTGAACTGCAATACCTTTCCTGATTCACAAACCTCAGGTAAGGTAATATATTAGTGACATGGCCTCACACTGACTCGTTGTATCATGCAAGACTGGATCTGCATGGTCCACCCGCTACGCGCGTCTCATTTGTACAGCGCCCCAGAATTGCAACACCGCTCATGTCTCACAAATCAATGCATCATGGCGACTCCATGCTGGGGCACCTCATTTGACCTATCTCGGCTGTGACAACCAACACACCAGACTGTGCATATGTGTGACAAGCTTTCTGTAGACAGCCAGCGTGTCTCTAAGCATGTTTGCACCATCTTGACCATCAAACCTCATGCTGCAACATTTGCAAGCACAGGTCTGGCGCCTGGCTGGGCACCAGAAAACCCATCAAGAGTGCTTGTACTGCCTGGTGTGTAACACCGATACAACCTGACACACCACCTTCGGGTTTATGATCCTTGCAAAGGGCATGTCATCTCTTTGGTAGTGCATCAACACACATCAGCGCGACTATGTGTACAAAGTGCAGGAGGCTCAGGCTTGATAAGGTTGGGGTCACCAATGGGGTGGTGAGGGGTCTGGGGGGGTTGACAGGCCTGCAGGAGCTCATTCTGCCCCACTCACACCGCATCACTGATGTTGGACTAGGCTTCTTCATTTCTCTCACAAGTCTCAGGTGAAACTTCTTCATCTTCTGTCTGCAAATGATCTGAAAAGCTCTGACATTGCGGCGGTTGCATTCTGCCTCATTCATACCACTTGACTGACGCTGGCCTAGGCTTCTCCAGCGCCCTCATAGATCTTATGGGAGAATGCGTCCTTTCTTCATCTCCCTGTGTGGAACTGGTGTGAATAGCAATGACAGGCTGCATGGTTGCAAGCAGTTGCTTTCGCTAAGTGCTGCACAAACAGCTCAATCATCTGCACAAACAGCTCAGTCATCTGCACAGCGGGCACCTTCAGGGTAGCTTCATTGCAACATTGCACACACACTGTGACATGCTTGAAGATGAAGGGAGGCACATGGAGCAGAGAAAGGCCACGAGTCACCTGTCTGCGTCATTTGAACATTTTTGCTGCAATGCACATGTTTTACACACAGTGTGCGTTCTACATGTACGCAGCATTTGCACTGCTGAAGCAGCTCAGCTGTATATGCCGCTGCCCACACGCCAGATGCAGTCATGCTTCTTGAATGTATCAATGGTGTCATGCAGTGTGCTGGAGCTATCCAATGCCCTGTGCAAACGTGATACTGAGATCTCAGATGCAGGCATTGCAAACCTGGCAGGTAAATGCTAACTCATAGTGCTTTACTGAAAGGTATTTTGACGCCACTGTCTCTGCATCCATGCTTATCTGTATGTAATGCAAGATGTCTACACCAGTGCACGCTTGATATACAGAAATGTGTTCTTGTCTCTGGGTCTCTCAGCACCAAACAAAGAGCTTGCATACACTTCGAGGGACGCTGCAATCTGGTGTCTTCTCCCATCAAAGTCTTAGTAACGGCCTTGTTGAGCTTATAGTCAATGCAAGGCACTAGCGCATTCAAAGACAAAGGTCATGGCCTCTTGCATATGTATAGTCCTCAGCGTCTAGGGCCTGTTTGCAGATGAAACCCTGAGCTTTGGCCAGTATATATCTGCACCTAATCTACAACTCAGCATTGCACGCTTTGCAGGGCTGGACAACATGCAGCATCTGAGTCTGTCTGGGCATCAGTGCCTGTCCAGTCAGGGTCTGATGATTCTGGCAAACATGACGCGCCTGACCTACCTCAACCTATCAGGTATTTGCCCTACCTTGAGATGTGGCACTCTGGTGCAGTGATCGCCTGCTTTTGCTCATGCACTGCGCTCTGACTTTGGATTTGATGGCCGCCTTTGTCACTGCCAAGTCCCTTTCCTGGCTCATTACTGTCATTTCCTGCTGCAATGATTGGTTCTGGACTCACAACTCTGTGTTGCCCTCATTGCTTTGTCAGCAGGCTGCACTGGCGCAGTTGTCACTCAACTGGTGCTGATCACGTCATTGTCAAGTCGACTTAAAGCCCCTGAAAGACCCTTTGTGTGGCAGCAAACTGCCCACAAAGCCGGCAACAGAGAAGCTATACCAAGTGCTTTCAGTGACTATACAGTTTCTGTGGTTTCACACTGTTTATGTGTAGTACAGTGAGATGAATTTGCTGTTGCAATCTGGCTGAATGTTGATGACTAATGGTTCATGCAGATACCCCTCCCTGGGGCGAGGGCCACGCAGACTTCTTATCTCCCCTGACAGCACTACAGATGCTAGACCTGGCCAGAACCTGTCTGGTGGCTCCCAACCTGGAAGTCCTGGGGAAGCTACACAATTTGAAGCAGCTGGATCTTAGTCACACTATGCTTGACAGCCCAGTGCTGCAAGCTGTCAGTCCTGCTTTGACTGGGTTACAGCGGCTTGATGTCAGCTATACACCAGTGGTGAGTGCTGTGCTGTGCTGTGCTGTGCTGTGCTGTGCTGTGCTGTGCTGTGCTGTGCTTCATGCCCTACAATTTGGCTTCATATGAACGATGCACATGGACTTGCCCACCCCTGATGAGAAGGAAGCAATTGAATGTCAGCTATTGACCACTCTTGAGGACAGTGCATTCTCACAGAGATGATACACGAATCATGCCAGCATTTTAAATCCCTGTAAATCTTGCCATATTGTCAGCAAGGGCCACTTTCAGCTTTTGGGCTGTCCTGATTCTCTGTTGTTCACACCTGTACGGCAGTGCAGCCTTACAGGTGCATGCAGCACAGAATCTAGCGCAACCTGCATTGCTGAACATGGTGGAGGTCTCACTTTAGCATTGTAGACACATTGATCCAGGGAAGGATTTTTCAATTTTCATGCAGGCAATAATGTGGACAGTCACATTGTCTTCCTGCTTGCATGGGTTGAGCTCAATTATGCCAAAATGCTCGATTCTCTGTCAAAAGGACCCCTTCTGTCTGCAGATATTCATGCTTGATTAGCATATGGTGTTTCAAAAAGATGTGTTTGCTTGCAGGGGCACAAGGCACTTGTGGCGGCTGCAAGGGAGATGAAGCAGCTGTACTTCCTTAGGTTTGATGGCTGCAATGTGTCTACATTGGGAGCTTACCGCTTGCTCAAGAGCTCACCCAACAGCCGCCTGCAGTGTTGGCGAGATGGTAAGCTTTTCTTGAGCCTTGCATTTGCAGCTGACGTGAGTTGCATAAATGTATGCTCTCTTGTGTCGTCCACTGGCCTGGTCTGATATCCGCTATGAGTCTTCACTGGGTGCCTAATAATTGCTCAAGAGCTCACCAAACAGCTGCCTCCAGCGCTGACGATATAGTGAGTGTTGGCAGAGCTTTGGTTTTGACAGTTGCATGAGCTACATGCCATGCAAGCTTCTGCATCGAGCCAAATTGCTTGACAGAGGCAGTTCGGCAGTGTCTGTGTTTGTGCCCATGTAGCTGGTCATTTGTGATTTGTCTCATCTGAAGATGAGTCATCATGCAGGAATCCTTGTCTAGATTCTGTTTATCCATGCCGTTCTGCTTCTGTTGCTTTCGCTTCACATTGTGATTTGTTTGTGTATGTCAAAGCACTTTGTCAAACTTCATCAGCTTAGGTGCAGCAGCTGGTGAAAGCTCATGATCAGCACTGCTGAGCCTGCAAAACTCAGAAAACAATCGTCAGTGTGTTAATGATGTGTAGTACTAGAGACATGTGTGGGATGTGCGTGCTGTACTGATGTGTGTCTGTGCAATGGCTATGCAGCAAGGTCAGTCATCCCTCGCTGGATGAACTTAATGGACACAGTGATGATGTCTGCCTGAGCAAATGTTCAAAATGGTCTGCACTGACATTGGCATGTGATGTCTTTGCAGACCAGACAGGCCCAGATGGATGCATCTAATGGATACATCTAATGGATACAGTGTTGTTGTCTGCCTGAGCAAAGGTTTAAAATGGTCTGTACTGACATGTGTGTTGAATGTGGCTGTGCAGAAAGGCAAGACATGCCTGGCTTAATGGGTACAAAACAATGCTACAGTGCTAGTGACTACACCAGCAAAGAGTCAAACAGCTCTATTCTGAAATCTGTGTGTGATGACTGTGCAGAAAGGTCAGACATGCCTAGATGGATGAACCTAATGGATACAGTGCTAGTCGCCACACCAGCAGCACATCACCGCAAGCTCAGAATCTTTCACGCCAGAGAGGACTCCTTACCCTTGACTGTCCTCATTTCAGCAGCAGTTTTCTGCTTTTTCATATTGTACATCAGCGTCATGTTGGTCTTCTTCACCCTAGTCTTCTTCTTCCCCTTCTTCATGGTGGCCAGCTTCCTGGTGGCTGGAGCCTTGGCAATTGTTGGCGCCAAGTTCACTTTTGGCAGCGTGCTGTTTGTTTGGCGGAAGCTGGACAGATGCTCCTCAGCATTTTTGATGGGGGTGACTCATGCAAATGGTGCAGCACATTACGGCCCACGCGAGGATGATCAGGATGAAGTCTGATAATCCAAGAATTTTGACAGATATGGCTTTTCTGACCGGGGCGACTCAATCACTTGGTGCAGCACATTACGGACCTCATGACGATGATCAAGATGAAGCCTGATGATACAGGATCATGACAGATGCGGCTTTTCTCATGGGGTGACACATGCCAACAGCGCTCTGCAATTTGCACCTTGTGATGATGATCAGGTTGGAAGTCTGACTGTTCAGTATTCTGACAAATTTGCATGCCGTCAGTGACATGTGATGATGATCAAGATGAGGCGCTGATGCTCGCAAATTTTGGCAGATATAATCACTGTCATCTCTGCCCTGTTTTGGGGATACATTGCGGCATAACATGGTGTTCTGGGCACTCATGGGCAGCATTCAGTGCAGTGACTGCAACACGATCAGTGCTGATATTGTGCTGAGGCTCTCCTGCTCCAGTCAGCCAGCAGCTATACGACAATCCTTTTCAGGCTCACGGCCCCAATGATAATGGTACTGTCTCTGTGTTCAGGGTCTATCAGGTTCAAAGATAGTACAGCATGCCTCATGACAGATGTGAAGCTAGTCTAGTGTCGACCATACTACTGTTACTGTCTGTGTCCAGCTATTAACACTCAGGTGACAGTCTAGATCTGTCTTGTGTTCTTCAGTTTTGACTACTAACAAGATGTGCACTTTTGCAGCGGCTAAATCTCTGCAGACAGACAACAATATTTTCAGGATAGTTGATGTCGTGAGTTGCAAACCCCTTTTCCCTTTTGGTATTTTCTTGCCCTCTGTTTGCATGGTTCACCCTTATTGTAGTAACTCAGGATACGTGCAGCTTTTTGCCTTGAGTGCGGCATAGATTGCAAGATGTGGTCGCTTGCATTATCATAGCCCACTTTCTGTCCCCCTGATTATAGCTAATGCTGATTCCAGAAACACCTTACAAGACAATGCTGTCAGTCCCCTGCTAACTGGCCTTACTAAGTGAGCGTTTTCAGGGTTAATCATGTTTCTGTTGGCTAGTGTGTCTTATCCTGAATGCTGGACTTCAGCCTTCTCCTGTTTAGAGGGCCTAACTATATATAGCTAGATTGTAGATATCCATACTTGCAATAAGACAGCTTCAGCGTCTGTGACAGGGACTATACATGCCATTGCTTTCCTGCATATCCTGCTTTCGTTCAGTATATGAGTTTGTGCAGTGCAGTCGCTAGCAATATTGGTTTGACAACTTATAGCAGAGTGCATGCCGGTGGTGAGTTGCAAGCTCGCGGAAGCTTTAGCATCCTCAACTGTGATTGCTCTGCTAACCTTGTGCATGCTGTGGAGTGATTACGCAGTCATCAAATTTAGTTTTACCATGTCATTCAATGGCCCGTTCCATGAACGTTGACCAGTCTGGCAGCATTTCTTGCTGTACAGCGGCCAATTTGCTGCAGCTGTGTGTTGTGCATGCAACCAATTCCGCAAGCACTCGTCAACACTTGTGTGTTGGGAACTCGAGACCCATGCAATGTGCCACAGACTTGCAAAGGCCTTTTTGCAGTCTTTGATTGCTTGCACTCATGAAACCACTGGGCCTTATCCCTTCGTTATGTTGGGGCGCTTGTGACTTCAGCAGAGCATGATGGTTTTCAAAGCCGTTAAATCTACAAGCTAGCTATTTTCAAACAGACACAGCCATGCTGTGTTCTGCAGCATGTTCTGTAACATGCTGCATCTGTTGGCAATTGCAAGTGAATGTTGCAATTGTGACAGTACCTCTGATTCTTGCCCTTCTGGAGTATGTCTGGGAGACTGCACGTCTTTCATCTGCAGGCAGATTCAGACATGCTGTGCATACATCTGACTCCATGTCAAGTGATATTTTGTTGTGTGCTTCACTAGACTGCCAGAGCAATTCAGAGGCAGCAGAAGTAAGAGCGTGCTCCACAAGACTGCCTGTGCATGTTTGAGGCATACTGGGCTGTTATGCATGCATCAACCACGCAGGGGCATGGTGATGCGTTGCACCTGTTCAACTGCAGGCTGAAACTCAGCAGGAGAGAGGTGGTTTCATTTCACACGGAGGTGGTGTGCTGGCACATGCACATGCGGCATAGGTAATGCAGGCCAAGTAGGTCAGGTAAGGCCCATGTTTCAGCTTGAAAAGCGTCAGCAGTGACACTCAAGCATTGAGGCTCAAATAGCCAAAGCAAGTTTGCTGTTGAACTACATGCATGCCCGCAGAACACACTGGGTTTTGTTGATGTCTATGCAGTGACAACAAACAAGCGGAGTTTGACAGCTGTCACATCATGAGAGGTCTACATGGGCAGAGTGCATGTAGGGGGCATATTTGCACTAGGCTGCATGCATGACAATGCTTGGATCTGTGTCAATGCCAAGACTGTTTCAACGCACTCTTGACATAGACTGTTGCCCCAGCAGTCTCGAGCAAGTCACTCAATTGCATGTGTATCCCTGAGCCATGCAGTGCGTCCAGCAGAACCAATACCCAGTATGAGGAAGTTTGTACCATGCCACCCAGACACTGCATGATGTCATGCAATGGAGAGAAATAGGGTTGAGGACAAGGCCCTGGTGTCCGTGCCTGATACAGATGTTGGTGTGTATGCAATGGCATCAGCGGTGCATGACTGCAACTGTCTACTCTTGCACTGTACCCTGAGGCCTTTAGACAATGCAACAGGTGGCAGGCTTCAACATCTAGAGTATGCTTGAGTGTGCAAATTCTATCTGGTGAAGCTTGTCTCCTTGCTACCATCAGCCGGCGGGAACCCAACAAAGAAGTGCTAGTGCAGATGTAGAGATGGTGTGATGGCTGATGCTCTATGCAACACATCATTCATCTGGCCAAACATATAATGGGGCTCAAAATTCAGCTTCCTACACAAACTGTAGTGTTGCACTGCATAAGACTTCATCAGGGATGCTCAGTCGCTGGGACAGTATTCTACTGCTGCTGATGGTGCACAGTGCCTTGTACACACACACAGGTTTATGTTGCAGTCTGTGCCATCACAGCAAGCTGTTATGATATCAGAAATTGTACTATTCTGTGCAAGGACAGTCATCCCGTCAGAGTTGATAGACTGGCGGGATTGCCTGCAGGGGACGTCACGACGCCACAAGTCATATGCACCATAATGCCTAGCACAAGTGTGACGGCAAGAACGGCTGCACCCGCTCTTGGCGTCAAACTGATGACAAGCACCCCTGCGCATCTGATCAGACCGCAGCTGCACCCCCAGGCACGCCAGTGTGGCTCAAAAAGCAGCAAGGCATACAAGACAAGCAGGCCGGAGTCATGACCCTTAGAGGATGTTTGCTGTCACTCTGTAATGCGGCAAAAAGTGAGGCTGGTATATGCCACCTATGCTGCAACGGACTGCAGCACCGTGACTTACGCAGCTTAATTCTGCTGGATAGCTGAGCTGCTGCAGTCATTGCAGCAGAGATGGCTTACACCGGCAGATCTGCTTGCAGGGGGCATCAGCAAGCCATGGGCCACTTGCGCCATAATGTCTGACATCACTGATGACGTCAGATCTCTGGCATCAAGACATCATTCTGTTTTGGCTGTTTCACCGTTCCAGCAATAGAAAGAAAAGCATGTTGCGTCAGACAGCGCCATATTGTCTGACAACACTGATGATGTTAGCTCCCTAGCATTATGGCATCACATAACTCTTGTTTGACCAAACTGCATTGCCAACAATGGAGAACCCAGTATGCTGTGTCACACAGCGCCAGCAACCATAAGGCATGAAGCAAAGGCTATGCTCCTCAAGCCATTTGCGTGCAGGGATAGTGTGATGAAGCATGCTACCTTAATGGCTGGAATTGAGCAAAAAAGGGGCGGGTTCATGTCAGTCGCATGTGGCTTGGTGCAAAATGTGCAGGCAAAATAAGATATTCAAAACCGATTGTGTCATGGAAGGCTTGGATTTACCTTCCTTTGCAACTACCATCAGTATCAAGCACAGAAGCAGAATTGCTAATCAGCAGCCTGTCATTGCCTGAGGTGTGAACTAGACCGCAAGTTGCACACTAGCTCTGTTTGTGAGTGGGCAACAGAGCACATCAGCGGTGTGTACCTGCTACCCAGCACAAACACACTCATACCACGCAGGTTGCGCAGTAACAGTAGCACCTACAGGGGGCACTGCTGCATCACAAGCTGCATGCGCGGTAATGCTTGGATCTGTGTCAAAGTCAACACCGTCTCAATCCGCTGTTAACATAGACTTCCACCCCAGCAATTACATGCAGGCAAACAAGCTGCAGATCTATCAGTGAGACACGCAGTGGGTCCAGCAGAACCAATACCCAGTAGAGAGAGAGAGAGAGGTTTTACATCCTTTAGCCAGCCAACAAGTCTGATCGGATGTGTTGGGGAAATCCCCAACAACTTTCTCAATTCAATGTTGTACAACAAATGTGGTTTCATGCCATACAGGCAGTGCATGATGTCATGAGATGGGGAGGGATGGGGGTGAGGGTAGGGCCATGATCATGCCAGTGCCTGACACGATTGTTGTTTGCATACAATGGCTCCATTGTCACACAACTTTCGCTGTCATGTGTTGACTGAAGCACAAGACCTGCTGGCAGTAGCACGGTAGGTGACAAGCTCAATCTGGCTGCAGCTAGGCACCTCAGACCCCTGGCAGATAGGCACCAGGGGTCCAGATACAGCCTGATGAAGCATGCCATACAGACACTGCATGGTGTCCAGAGGTGGGGAGGTATGGGGTTGAGGGTAGGGCCCTGATGATGCCAATGCCTGATGCCATTGTTGGTCTGTACAAAATGGCGCCATTGTTGCAGAACTTTGCCTATCTCAACCTGACTGAAGCACAAGGCCTGCTGACAATAGCACAGGTGACAAGCTCAATCTGACACCTACCTGGGCACATGAGATTGAGTGCCTCACGAGCCCAGATGCAGTCAGATGAAACTTGTCATCCTGTTGCTTCCCGTCAGGATTTGCTCAGCAGGAAAGAGGTGGTATTATGTGCTAAGCACCTAGAGCTGTTGTGATTGCAGACATACACACAGGGGCTCAGGCCAAGCTGACTGTATCAAGCTTAAGTTTCAGTTTCACATGCAGCGGCAGTCTTGCATCGTGTGACATGCAAGCAGGAGTACAGATGAGTTGAGACAACAGCCTGCTGTTGCATTGCACTCTCATTGCACTGTTCTGACATAGGCTGCTCTTTGTGTGTGTGCCATTATAGCAAGCTGACAACTCTGCTGCTCTGTGTAAGGACACAATGCTTGTGATGATCGACCAGCTTTGCGGCCCACAAGGAATTTCACTGCGCCAAATGTCATATGTTGCTGTGGTGCCTAGACAGACTTCCATTGCAGGAAAATTATGCATCACAGTGCCATGCAGGTCCTGCGGCATTCTTCTCCGCTAGCTGTGTCTGAGGAGACAGATTGCAGTCTGTTACAATTCACAGTTGTGCTTGGTTCAAAGATGATGTCAACTGCATGTGTATAAATTCTTGACGCCAAATTCTGGAGCATTCCTAGAAGTTTTTGTCAAAACCATATATGCCATGCCTTTGACATCAGCTTAAAGCCAAGCGTTACTGCACATATTATCAGACTACAGCTGCATCCCAAAAATTCATTCTTCGCAGCTGGCAACACAAAATACAGCAAGTCAAAACAATACATTGATACTGGAGCTGGTTGTTGTGCCAGATGACTGATCTGTTTCGCAAATGACCAGCTTTGAGATCTGCCTGAGCAATGCACTGCTGAGGCAAATGTAGCTGCTGATTGGTGCACATTGGGTCACACAAACTAAGTCATCCTTTCAGTCTGATCATGACTTGCACATGACTAGCTTTGGACCCTTCCTTGGACATTGCCAAGGCAAGCTGAAAGTTCCCGCTGTTGCGCACACATTGAATCCCACAAAATAAGTCAAAGCCTGCATGCACGCATGCGATGTGACCTTTTGCCAGCATGCTAGCACTCAAAGGTGTTCACACACTGATCATATGCAACAGCTAGCAGCATGCAGCAGGGATGTACAGCAGGTTAACTATCATCCAGCTGACTTGAATTTGATTCTATGACTGGCTGCAACATGGCAGCTGCACTGCTCAAAACCCTGAACAAAATCTGCATGACAGCCAAACAGTCTGACCTGTGCTTGCCAGCGGCCGAGCAGGTCAGCAATGTTTGTCTTTTGTGTAGTCCATTATGTTCTAGCAAAGCCCCTCAGGAGTGCAGCTTGCTGACTGCTGCGCTGTTGTTACTGTTTTGTTATTCACATTGGAACGTCCTTTTCGAGACCCAACAGGGGGGGCCACAGGACACGATTCAAACTAAAATAACAGTCTTTGGCGTTTGTCAGCAAAGCACCCAGAGCTATTATGAATGTAATGCAATGACCTGCAGCAGTGGAGGACTGCTGAGGTTGAGGCAGTGAATCACCGCACTCTCGTTTTCATTCAGTGACTGATACCAAAAAACACCTGCGTATTGCGTAACACCTGTTGCGTGTCGCTTTGATTTGAAAGGTTGCACTGCATCCCAGCACTTCACTTCTCAAACACCATGTATTGCATATCATGTACTCATGTTATGAATTGGTGTTATGTACTGTACAAAATGAAATGCATATCATTATTGCGTTTCATGCATGGTAACTTATTGACTTGAAGTTAGCAGCTGTTGCAAACAAGCCATGCTGTTTTGGCACTCAGTTGCTGTTGTGTGCTGTGAGCGCTGTGGCTTGAATGTGCGGCCATCTGCTGTGTGTGCTGTGGTTCAGAGCCTCCTTGATGACAGACAGACATTCAGGATCAACTTGTGTATCACTAGTTGAACAATCAAGAATAACTCAAGCTGGCTCCTGTATGTCCAGATGTCTGTCATTGGCTTCTAGACCCAGTGATTGATTACTTGTCGTGCTGCCATGACGCATCATGCTGCACAGCAACAATGAGTGGAACAGGTTGACAACATACCTGAAGGTGCTCCACGGACCAAGGATGAAGGCTTTTCTTGTGGGTATGAATGCAGTTGATCAGAACTGCCATCTCAGAAAAGTGATCCCACTTGATGGTGCTTTTTGCACTTTCAGATAAGGCCTGCTGGGTTTGCAGCTTGCACTTCACAGGCAGCATGTTGAAATGGCTTCCAATGATTTTGCATGTCTCACCTGGTTTCTCAATGTTGGTGGGGCGAGAAGCTATGCCCTCTGTGTTGGAAATGCTACTGCAGAGAAGGCTCACAAGTAAGAGGCACAAATGACACTCCACAGTGCATGCATTTGTTGTGTGGCTGCCATGATAGTGCATTGAACCGTCCTGCTGTACAGCTACGAGAGAACAGTAAAGGTCGACAACATACCTGAAAGCGCGCCACAGGCCAAGCATGAAGGCTTTGCTTATGGGTATACATCAAGCTGGTCAGAGCTGTTGTCATGACTGCATTTCAGGAAAGCAAGTCTGAGCTGATGCGAATCCAGCAGGCTTTATCTGCAAGTGCCAAAGTCGCTGTTAAATGGGCTGTGTATTATAGCTCGCACTTCACAGGCATCATGATGAAATGGCTTGAGCTGACTTTTCATGTCTTGCCTGGTTTTCACAATGTTGGTGGGGCGAGAAGCTATGCTCTCTGTGTTGGAACCTTTCCTGCTCTGCAGAGAAGGCTCACACGTAAGAGGCCCAAATGAGACTCTATAGTGCATGCAGATGTTGTATGGCTGCCATGTTAGTGCATTGTTACGTCATCTTGCACAGCAGCATTGAGTGGTAAAGGCGAACAACATTCCCGAGAGTGCTTCGCAGGCCAAGCATGACGGCTTTGCTTATGGGCATGAACCAAGCCTGGTCTGAGCTGTCATGACTGCGTTTCAGAAAAACGAGTCTGAGCCTCTGCAAACCCAGCAGGCTATTCTGACAGTGCAAGACACTTTGTCAAAGGTTGTGCATTGCAGCTGGCACTTCATAGGCATCACGTTGAGATGGCTTGATGCAAAGTTCATCTCTCACCTGGTCTTCATAGTGCTCATTGGGGCACACCAGCTGTACCCCTCTGTGTTGAAGCCTTTCTTGGTTCTGCAGAAAAGACTAGTCACTGGTAGAGTATTCACAAGTAAGAGGCCAAAATGGGTTTGGCAGGAAAATTTGTAAACAGCTTGCATAGCAGCAGTACTTTGAGCGAGCTTCTTTACTCAACTTTCTCTCTGACATGCTGCCTTGCACACGTGATGTAGTTTCTTGATACTTCTTGCAGGAAGCCAACTGCTGATCTCACGTCGAGCGTCTATGTCGACCTGGCACTGGACATGTCCCGACTGATCTTGCTCCGGTCCTTGCAAGGTCTTCGACTGCTGCAAGCTTGCCGAGTGTTGGCAGCAGTCTGACTGCCGTTGTGCTGTTGCACAGTAAAATTGACCTTTCAAAGGTCTACAGCGGCTGCTCGAAACCCTGCAGTGGTCGCTATGAAGTCAGTGAGGCTCGTGGTACGAACGCAGCTTGTCGCACGTCACCCAGAAGCACATAGCCCGCAGATTCAGCTTGGGATTTCCACCCGGCAAAAACGCATAATGCAAAGCTTCTGCACACGGTTGATACGAGCGCTGTGTAGGTTTGACAGCTCATCATGCGCTGGCGTACGTTGCAGTACAAGAATCCAAAGCCTTGGACCGTCGGACGATATTGCGCTGTGGTCAAACGTCACACGATGTTCAAGATGAAAGCGGCTTGATCTGGTTTGATACGCAGGCGGGCAAGATTGCCAACGTTGGCATTAGCTTGTATGCCTTACTGGAGCACTCGCTGATGGCACCGTGGACTTCTAGCTTATCGCTCTGAAACCACAAGCGTGCATTCAGATGGCGCGAATATTGCAAGTGGCCTTTGCAAACTCGAACAGGTAGCTCTCTCTTTAGCAACTACCAGCTGCAAAAAGAAGTCAGCGCTTTAGGCAAGCGCCTCGCTGATCGCACAGCGCATCATGAGCCGGAGCCGGATTGTGGCTGGATTGCGCTGGTTGCCATGTCAGCGAAACACACTGCGAGCTGAAGGGATAGCTTTCTTGGACCAAGCATTACCAGAGCTACAGACCACGGTGCCTGCTGGTGAGCTGAATGCTTGACAGCACCCTTGCACAGTCAGAGGAGGGGTGATTTTGACTGCTGCCCTGCAAACCTGAGTATTTGGTACAGGCTTGCACCAGCCACGCTGTTTCGGTTCCCCGCCTTTTGGCCCTTCAGGCACAGCACATGCATCAAGGTACGTAGGCAAGGCTTGGCTACTCATGACACCTGGTAGTCACAGTGCAGCAGCTCACAAGAGCCTGCAAAGGTGCAGGTTGGGGTCTCAGCAAAATGAGCCATGGCAATTTCTTGTCGGCAGCCACCTGCATCATTTCAGCAGCAGAGCAGGCATGGCCATATTGCCACCATTGAGTGCTCAATTTCATACAAGCATGCCAGCAAAGTCAGCGTCGGATACAGCCTCTGCCAGCTCTGATGCTGCCGTACGCAATGCATTTGCAAAAGCAGGGCTTTCAGACCAAACCAGTGACAAGGTGCTCAGCAGGTATCCATGTTATCTGAGATGGAACGTTGACGCCAAGCTGAACCCCGCCCTTCAACAATGGCTCCAGGAGCTTGGTCCCACAGAGCTGCCGACGCGCTTGCAACAAAACCCACAATTGCTGTTGAGCAACCCTGCCAAAGCCAAAGTGGTGTCTTTATGGCTCAAATCTCAGGGAGTTGATGCAGCTCAAATTCAGGACAAGGAGTCACGGATTTTTGCAAGAAACTTGTCTGCAATACAAGAGTCGGTGTCAGTCTTCCGGGAAGTGGCCAGGTTTTCAAATGAGCAAGTCCCAAGGCTTCTGCATAGACATTTTGCTGCCTTACAGTGTGAGCCGCGACGCATTCTTCAGTCTCTGGAATGCGTTGCACGGCTGCTTGGAGTCCCCGTAGCGTCAGACAAGCTCAGAAGTGTTGTGAAAAAAAGGCTTTTCAGAGCGTCAGCTGTCACTCTTGAACGCCGCATCATGTGGTTTTGCGAAACTTTGGGAGTTGGCAGTAGTGTGGCTGAGAGGGCCATCAAGGCAGGCTTGTGCAGTTTGTCTGAGGAAGACATGCAAGCCAAAGCAATGAAGCTCCAAACCATGTTGCATTGGAGTCAGGCGCAGCTGAGCAGAATATTGAGTAGATCCCCACTGCTGTTGCAATATGCTCCAGACCGAGTAGCCATCAACATGCAGGCTCTTCAGACTTGTGGCTTTACAACCAGTCAAGTCTTGCACATATGTACTCAGAAATGTAATTTGTTGCGTTGCAATTGGTCATCCTCCATAAACATTGAAAAGCTCCAATTCTGCAAGGTGGTGTTGGGTCTCACTCTTGATGATATGGCAGCTGATCCCAGCATATTGACCTATTCTCTCACAACCCGACTTGGACCACGTGCAAGCTTCCTTTTGGAAACCAATCTGGTAGACACGCTGCAGAGCATTCCCATTTCTGGCCGTTTCTCATCTGTGCTGTATTACACAGACATCAGGTTCAGCCGCATATGTGAGAAGATGCACTCAGATTGCTCTGTCTCTTACAATGGCATGTATGTCCAGCAATGGCAGCGGCGATGGAGCTTCTTGAGGCAGGAGATGCAGCTCCCCATGGAAGCCATTGCTGCGCATGAGCAGCTGCTTTTTGCCTCCTTGCCCGACACCCTAGCCCCACGCTGGCAGGTTTTGACTCAGTTGGCAGCCAAGCAAGCAGACTTCAGGGCAGTTGACCATCTGCAAGCACTGGCTACCTTGTCTGACCAAGACTTTGCTAAGACCTTTAGTGCCAAAGAGGCTTGCCTGGCATGATGGTGCAAGCCTGAAAGATAGGGTAAGCTTGCAATGTTATTGTTTGACAGCACAAGTTGTTGTAAACATGACAACTACTCAATTTGCATGACCAAAACAATGCTGCCCCGTTTCAATCAGCTGCAACTTCATCTCCGTCCTTGCTGAATATGTGTGTTGGGCTTGTGTTGCCCTTTTCAATTGGATGGTATAACCATTGAGCAACCTTTAGTGCACAAGTCTTGTTTTGCTGCTGTTGTCATGTGCTGCTCAGGACTACTTTTTTGCAATGTCTTGCAGCTTTGCAGATCCACAATGCGCAAATGCGCAACTGCAATGTCACATTTCACTCACATCCACCAGTTCTAGAGCTGCATGTTATGGCACGAGATCTTGTTGCTGATTCTGGAGTCTCTGTGTTTCAGGGCTCCAGTGGCACTGTCAGAGCAATGGCACTGACAAAGCAAGAAGAAGACTAGACCTTTGTGGCAGCATGCATCACCTATTGTTGGCAGAGCGACAGAAAGATGGTGTGTGGACTTCAGGCATGTAGGCACATTGTCTATGTCGTAAGCTTCAGCTGTGAGCAGCACCTGTCACTTTGTCCTGTACGTTCAATCACTCGGCTTTTTGTTTGTGTCTGAGTGTACAAGTGCTCTGATGGCCAAGGGCATTTTGCAAGATCTGAAAGGTTTTGTTCAAGATCCCGCGAATTGAGATTACAGCAGTTGAGCTACATTTGGATTGGAATGCTGCCAAGCTGGCTGGTTACAAACAAGCCGCTTAAGCTTGTGCATATTTGCGCACTCATTGCCTGTGTAACAGCTTGGTAGTCAGCGTTTGGCATGGCTTGCAAGGCCTTTTGCCCTCAAAAGGCTGCCTTCTGTGTTACAGAGCATTTGCTTTTGCTGACCAGTCCTTCTTCATAAGGTGTTGGTTTGTATGCATGCCTGTTCTGAGCAGCATTTGCACATGCAGGTGTTTTGGCAGTCTGGCATGTGCTGCCGCTGCTGTCTCTACAAGTGGATGCAATGACATAACATGTTGTGCCTGATTTGCTGTGGCCATTCCTGAGCTGCAGCTCTTACGCCAAGTCAGCCACACAGCTGAAGACATCATCTGATTGGAGGAGATGTTTCAGCTGATTGTAACTATGTCATGAGCATGCTGAAGCTGAAGAAGTCGGCTCGCCAGCTCAGTCTAGCATCTTCAGGTCAAGGCATTGACAACATGGGCAGCTAGTGCTGATTTGAGTTGTTTGTCAGGTGCTGATCAAGTCATGTGAGATTTGCACAAAGAATGCACTACACCATCCGCGCGCAATGCCTGCATGTTCAATGCACGTGAGGCATACAGATCCTTGACGTGCATGTCTATCTTTGGCCTGACTTGAATGTTTGCTGACATCCTGCGTTTAGGTGATTTTGTGTCTAGGAATCAGAAGGAAGCTGATTTGCTGCAGCTTGGCTCTGATGGTTCAACTATAGCAATTTTGCATTTGCAAAGTTGACATAGTGTTCTCCAGGATTGAGCGCACGCATATGCAGCATTAGGGTACTTTAGCTGCGCAGCCTTGTGGGCAGTCAATGATCTTGAGCCTTGAGGTGCTTGCAATGCAGAGCTGATGCGTCATCCCAAGAGCATGCCAGACAAGCATTGAGCGCAGCCTACATCATCCAGTACCAAGCAGAGCGGCAGGAAGGGCTGCCTCCCCGTGAGCTTGGTCCAGGCAAGTCTGCACAACATTTGTGACAAATGCAAATGTGTCATCATTACGGACATGTGCTGACAGCTAGTCAGCCTCTCGCGAAAGTAGGCAACATGTCAGAGTTTTGGCAGGGAGGTGCTGCCATACTTGCAGACACAAGACAAAATCTTCTGCCAGCTCCCTGATGCGGACATCAATACACCTGCAGAGTCAGGGCTGTAGTCAAACGACTAGCGTGCTGTTGCTCTGTAAAGTTGCACACGAGACTGTAAAGTTGCACACGAGACAATACCGAGTCTTGTACTGAGCAGCTAGTCAAAAGCTTGCTAAGGCAGCTGTTCTTGCTCATTTGTCAAACCTGTGATGCATGACCATTAGCTATACAGCAGGGCTTTATGTTGCCTATATCGTGTCATTCCGCATGTATGCAGCTGCAGTGACATCCTGTTTGTCAGCATGGCAGAAACCCCTGCCAGACTGCCTGGCTGCAGATGCAGAGAGCACCTTCAGGCGCAAAGAAGAAGCCATTGCCAGCTCAGCTCACTGCACAAATACATTGAAGTAGGCCTGAGCAGAAATATGTTAAGGAGAATGGCAATTGCCAGCAGTAGTCAATGGGACCAAAGTGAGCATGCATGCGGCAAGGAGGATTGCAGCTGTTCGTGAAGGCAGTCATTTTGTGGGGTATAGCAGTCGCACCTTGTCTTCGTAGGCACCTCCATACTGAACAAGACACAAATGCTGATTGCATGCTTGTTAGTAAGCTACTAAGCTTGTGTATGCAGCAAACAATCTGGCTCAAATGCAGCTGCTTTGCCTAGGTGCAATCAGAGCTGCACCAGAGCACGTGTGAAGTGTGTGCTGAGCACCATCAAACAACAGGGCATGCTAAATCAGGTTACCAAATCACAACAGATAGGTGCAGGGCGCAACGCAATTGACATAGGACAAGTGCGCCCTGCTGCAAGCTGTGCCTGCAGAATTCCTTGTAGGCATGCCCATCAACAAGCTCAGAAAGGAGCCAAAGGCATACTCCTTCTGATCCTACGCATTCTGAGCAATGCTTTGATCAGAAAATGGCAATGTTGCCATGAATTTCAAGTGGCCTTTGCAAAATCGAACAGGTACCATAACCGGACGCGTTCCTCCCATTAGGCCGTCAACTAAACGAGATACTCAGCACACCAGGCAAGCCCCTCGCTGCTTTCACACCGCATCATGAGCCAGAGCCGGTTGTTGGCTGGATTGCGCTTGTTGCGATGTCAGCGAAGCACCTCACGAGCTGCAGGGACAGCTTTCTTGGATGAGTATCTACCAGAGCTACATCCCAGGATGCGTGCTGCTGAGCTGACTGCTTTGGAGTGATACTTTCGAAGTAGTATTTTCGAATGCTACCTCGTAAACCTGAGTATGTCGTACAGGCTTGCACCAGCCACGCTGTTTCGTTTCTTCCGCGTTTTGCGATCTAGGCACAGCACCTGTATCAAGGTACGTAGGCAAGGCTTGGCTACTCACATACCTAGCAGTCACGATGCAGCAGCTGATAAGAGCCTGCAAAGGTGCAGGTTGATGTCCCAGCAAAGTCAGCCCTAGCAACTTCTCAATGACAGTCATTTACATCGGTCTAATAGCAGACCACACCTGACCTTAGTGCCACCGTTTGGCGCTCAATTCCATACAAGCACGCCAGCCACAGCCTATGCCAGCTCTGTAGCAGCCGTGCGCAATGCTTTTGCAGAAGCAGGGCTTTCTGACGAAACCATTGATAAGGTGCTGAGCGAGTACTCGCAATATCTGGGGTGGGGCATTGATGCCAAGCTGAACCCTGCCCTTCAGCAGTGGCTCCAAGAGCTTGGCCCTACAGAACTGTCAAGGCGCCTGCAGAAATACCCGCAATTGCTGTCGGGCACCCCTGCAAAAGCCAATGGTTCACATCGTTAAGTCTGGACGCAGCTCAAATGCAGCACAAGGAAGACCGAGTTTTTGCAAGAGATCTATCTGCACTGCAAGAGTCGTTGTCAGTCTTCCAGGAGGTGGCCAGATTTTCAGATCAGCAACTACCAAGGCTTCTTCGTAGACACTGTGCCGCTTTAAGATATGGACCAGGACGCATTCTTGAGTCCCTGGAGTGCATCGCAAGGCTGCTTGAAGTCCCTGTAGCATCAGACAAGCTCAGAAGCGTTGTGTTGACCAGCAACATGAGGCTTTTCAGAGCGTCAGCTGTCACTCTTGAATGCCGCATCATGTGGTTTTGCGATACTTTTGGAGTCGGCAGTAGTGTGGCTGAAAGGGCCATCAAGGCAGGCTTGTACAGTTCGTCTGAGGAAGACATACAAGCCAAAGCAACGAAGCTCCAAATCATGTTGCATTGGAGTCTGGCGCAGCTGAGCAGAATATTGAGTAGCCCCCCACTGCTGTATGCTCCAGACCGACTAGCCGTCAACATGCAGGCTCTTCAGTCCTGTGGCTTCACAACCAGTCAAGTCTTACATATGTGTACTCTACAATGTACTTTGTTGGATTGCAATTGGTTTTCCTCCGTAAACACTGAAAAGATCCAATTCTGCAAGGTGGTGTTGGGTCTCAATGTCAATGACATAGCAGCTAATCCCAACACATTGATCACTTCTCTCACAACCCGAACTGGACCACATGCAACCTTCCTTTTGGAAATCAGACTGGTGGACATGCTGCAGAGCCACTTCCGGCCGTTTCACACCTGTGCTGAAATGCACAGACATCAGGTTCAGCAGCATATGTGAGAAGATGTACCCAGGTTGCCCTGTCAGGTACAATGGCTTGTATGTCCAGCAATGGCAGCGGCGATGGAGCTTCTTGAGGCAGGAGCTGCAGCTGTCCATGGAGGCCATCGCTGTGCATGAGCAGCTGCTTTTTTCCTCCTTGCCCGGCCTCCTGGCCGCGCGCTGGAAGGTCCTGACTCAACTGGCAGCCAAGCAAGCAGACTTCAGAGCCACAGACCACTTGCAAGAACTAGTCACCCTGTCTGATCAGGAGTTTGCCCAGGCGTTTGACTCAAGCTGAACTGTGATTGCCTCCAAGCACAAATGCTAGACAAGACCCAGGGTTTCATCGCAATCACCTTCAGAGACATGTCAGGCAAGCCATATCTTGTCACACAAGCTGCATGGCATGGTCTACTGCTTGGCTTCAAGTCCTGCTGAAATGCATTTAGCTTCATGTTCAAGGAGCCATGCCTCTTGTGCCAATAGCCTTGCCTGTTTGGCAGCATTTGCATGAGGATGCAGCTGTCATGAATGCATTTCACATGCAGCAGTCTGAAAGGTCACAAGCACGAAATGCTTGTTTGCTTCTGCTTTTCTGTGGGCTGATGGCATGTCAAGCAGCAGTTGCAAGCTAACCTTCTCAATCTCTTTGAAGCACATTGTCAATCGAGGTCTGCTGCAAAATCATTGCTTCACTTGACTAAAAGTCTGTTTGACAGGGTGGCGGTCATGCATGGGCCGAAGCAATCATCATTGCGCTATTGGCATCTGTGCCCTTTGCACGCAGCAATGTGAGCGGCCGCTGATGCTGAGCTCTTGCTTAGAGCGCCAGCGTGACAGGAACCTCTTCCATGTAAGTCCTTCTCAAGCCTCCATCAGTTGCCTGTGCTGTTTGAACATGATTGCTTGCGCTTTCCAGCCAAAATGCATGGAGCCATGTCTGCCTCTCAACCTCAGACTATGCTTTGTCAGCATGCTTCAATACACCAAATGTGTTTGCAAGTCATCATAAGGCACCCTAGCAGTCTGGTTCTAGGGCTTGAGTCATCATAAGGCACCCTAGCAGTCTGCTTCTAGGGCTTGAGTCATCATAAGGCACCCTAGCAGTCTGGTTTTAGGGCTTGAGTCATCATAAGGCACCCTAGCAGTCTGGTTCTAGGGCTTGAGTCATCATAAGGCACCCTAGCAGTCTGGTTCTAGGGCTTGAGTCATCATAAGGCACCCTAGCAGTCTGCTTCTAGGGCTTGAGTCATCACAAGGCACCCTAGCAGTCTGGTTCTAGGGCTTGAGCCATCAAGCACTGAAACTTGTGACGCAGGCTGTCCAAAAGCAGCAGCCCAGAATCTCAAGGCTTTCCCACTACACTGACAGACACACTGCCATCAACTGATCCACTGTAGGACATCATCTTGTTGTATGAGACAACTCCGCACGCACCAAATGACACATTTTCATCGCCCCCATTGAATTCTGTCTTTTCTGGACTGTTTTGCATTAGTGGGATTTATGTATGTCCACTAGGGTATGCGTTGCCATGTCCTGGCTTGGGATTAATATTTGACACGCTGTCAGCAGCAATGTGGCAGTTTGTGGACGCTTTCAAAACTTGCTGGCAGTGTCGCGACTGTCCTATATCTACTTGATTTTAGCTGACAGAACTGCATTTCAAGCCTACGAAAGCAGTTCACAGCTTTGCCTTTGGACAGAGCCTGTCAAGATCATGATTATCGTATTCTTTGAGATTGAGTGTAGCCTGGACAAGCAAGTCAAGCCTCTGACCTCACTGCATTCACCCATGATCATCACAGCATGCATTTCACATGGTGCTGCATTTGCTAACGACCTCATTCAACATTACTTATTAATAAGCTGCTTCACCTAACGCGAAGTTTGTCTGTTAGCGTGATTTGTTGCATGCCACGCAACACCATTGATTGAAGCCCCAAAATACCCAACTCAGAAGCATGCCGCAAAGATAGCACGTGCGCACTGTGACTTTTGCAAGTATCACACATCTGATCAACAGCATTGCAGTCCAAAATTTGGGAAGCACACTACAGAGATAGCATCTGCGCATCGACGCTTTCACCAGTACAGAGCAAGCAATCACCATGCTGACAGCTGTACAGCAGACTGTGCAAAGCATCATGCATGGCAAAATATACCCCTGCAACTACAAGCTTGAGCAAAGCTGCAAGAGTGCATGTGCATCTGTGCGTTGCAACAGCTGTTGAAACCATTACAACACGCATGCAGGCAATGATGATCGCAACACTTGCCTACAGGGTGTTCAACTGCATTGCAAGAAAGGCGACATCAAGTTGCTGCATACAAGACAATTAGACAAGGACAGTCTGCGCAGGCCTTGTCCAATGGCACAATGTTGTTAACAGTATACCTTGTTGGGCATTGACAATCTGCTCAGCTCCTTCAACACTTGTGTATGGGTGCACAGCTGCTGAAATCAACGGCAAATGATCAAGCATGGCTACCAACATGTCTAGCTTGTCAGTGTGAGACATGATGCTGCTGCGAGTACACCAGGAACAGAAAACAGAGGTTTAGGCCAAGGTTCTGCCAAAGAACTCAAAGACCCTGCTCCAGGCAGTCTTCTGTGAGTCTTCTGAGCCGATTGGAAGGCCTCCAGCTGCAAAAACACCCAAGCCAAACAATCAGTACAAAGCAATACCAGCGAATGTATCAACATTTCTGTCAAAATCAGTCCAGAGATGCAAAGTCTGCCAGTTGAGATGTAGGCATTAATTGACACAGCCAGGGCTCTTGAACCCAGAAGCAGCATAACGGCCTGAGCATATACTGGCCATGCATGACGGCCCTCTTGCATGTGCATGCAATCACCAATCCATGCTCTATTGCAAAGGTGCACAAGATCAGCAGCACATATTTGGCAAGCTGCAGTGCATTGCTTGCAAAACAGCTAGATGCAAATCAGCATGCAGCAAGCTCATTCTCGTGCATGCCTGGGTAGATTGTACATTTTCATGCGTTCCCTGAGCATAATCCTTATGTGCAGTTTCTGCTGAATTAGAGTCCATGTATGCATCCATGCTTGGCTTGCAGCTTACTCTTCATCTTTTCGTGAATGTCTTTGCCGCCGTTCATAAAGCCATGTCCTTCGCCTGGGTACATGTACAGGGTGACATCCTTGTTGCCGGCGCTCTTCACCTTCTCAATGAAAGCCTTGACTGTCTGCACTCAACAGGCAAATCTCAACGCTGTGTGCTCATTGAATGTATGTGCAGGGTGACGTCCTTGTTGCCGGCGCTCTTCACCTTCTCAATGAAGGCCTTGACTGTCTGCATTCAACAGGCAAACCTCAACATGCTGTGTTCGCTGAATGTATGTACAGGGTGACGTCCTTGTTGCCGACACTCTTAACCTTCTCAATGAATGCCTTGACTGCCTGCATTCAGCATGCAAGTGTCACTTTTTGTAGCTCTGTTGGGAGCATGTACAGGTCACAGACTTGTTGCCGCCAGCAGTCGAAATCCTCAAATGCTCAGCGAGCGCTTTTGGTTTCTGCAGTCCATATGTACATGCTGGCTTCACAAACTTATCATGCTTTGATTGTCTGCAATGAAAATGCACAAGCCAGCCTTGCCGCTTAACTTTTCAACCACACAGACAGGAAATGGTCATTCACAAGCCTGCCCAAAGTCAGTGACTTGATTTGGCAGCAAGTCAGAGGTACCGATGCATGTGGCATGAGGCAACAAAATGTAATTCTTTATGCAATCATGCCCAGGCAAGGTGATGACGAGTTCATCATGGATTTTGCAATGCATGGTAATTTGACCAATTGTCTGCAAAGCTTGTGCATGTTGCTGGGCAAGCACAATAAGCTAGCTGCGGTATTTGCTTGCGTGATGCTTAGATTGCATGCCTGTATCTGCCATTTGAACGAAAACATATGCTGTGAAAGGACCAGTTTGCCTGGAATGAGCCGTCTCACAAATTGCCCTTTTCTTCTGGCATATTTGCTTGTCACACAAGAAATGTAGAGTCATTTTGTGACAGTACCTTTGGGTCAGCCATGCCTTCCATTGAGTCTTCTTCTCCGTCATGGCATTGCACTGGAATCTTAATCTGGTCTGGCTGCAGTCACAAACATGGACTCATCGCTTTCCTTCTTGCCGACAAAACTTTGACTAGAGCAATGTATAAAAACATAAGACAGAGCATTCTTTAAAATTGATAACAGGGCTGGGACACTCTGTAAGAATTAGTACTGACATGTAGGTGTAAACAAGACATACACGCTTCACTTCTTTTTAATGCTGACGTCGCATAACTACAGCGACAAAATGGCTAAATGATGTACTTTGGTATTGCTCGACTGCTGCATTGCAAGATCTGAAGTGGTGGACAACATGAGTATGCCATCATTGGCATAGCTGGACAAGGCTTTCTAAGCATGTAACAAGCAAGCAAACCTATAGAGTACGGACAACTGTGCTGACACAAATGGAGACCTTCATGCCAATCAGAATCTTGGATTCCAAATCCAGAGACAACAGCAGTCAGACAAGCACAAGGTCATCAATGTAGTGGTGCAGTACATTTTCAGCTGCAATAACATCATGAGAAATAAGTCTGAATGCCATGGAAGGGCACAAAGCCAGCGGATCAGTTCAAAACAAAGATCAGTATGGATGCTGTCACTGTGGCGGATTTGTAACGTACGCTAGTCAACACGGCTTTGCAGTAGTGATAATCAATAGGATAAGCACCTCACAAGGTGCTCAATGCGGCTTTGCAATAGGGAATTTCAGCAGGACAAAATTCTCATCTTTGCCATTTTAGGGTCTTGGATGCTGTAGAAAGTCACGATGGCACCAGCCTCAGCTTGTGATGATTGCAGCGCAGGGCAGCACTTGATGTCAGCATGATTCCAGCTTTTTCGTTGAATCAGGGAGCTCACCTTTGCCATCTTGGGGTCTGGGATGCCATAGAACGGCACAATGGCATCAACCTCAGCCTCCTGCCCTGCCAGAATGCTCAAAATGCCTCCCATGCAGAAGCCAATACATCCAACCTGAAATTCCAACAGGAATGCTGATACCTCACATCGACACAGAAGAAAGGCATACTGATGCCCAAATGTCCAGCTATGCCAATGCACCTAAGTGCAACGGGGCTGATTGAGGATTTAATAATGCTGCAGCACAAAAGGCACAGTTCCTTGTATGGCATGAATGAATAGACCCGACGGATTGGTCAATGCAAAGTCCGATGCATCTGAAATGACGCACAAAATCTTCAAAAGATGCGGATAAAAGAGCAATGTCTGGGACTGCACATGGGTATAGACACATTTGCATTCACACTGATGCGGGCTGGGCTCTATTAGCAGGGCTGTTGTCAGAGTGTGCTTTGAAAGGGCTGTTCAGGAAGTTAGCAGGATTCAAAGTCTATCTGGGTCCACATGCACTCAAGTAATTGTCAAAGCGTTGTATGAGTCAGTCTTTTGCTCCTGTCATGCATTTTGAATGCATCAAGCAGACTCATGAGTTCAATTGTGTCCACATACACTCAAGTCACTTGACAATGCAATGTATCAGTCAGGTTCTGCATCACAGGAAGGAACAAAAACCCTTCTGACCTTGGGTGCACCCTGCTCCCTTAACCACTTGGCTGCCTGCTTGATCTCGTCCAGCGCTTGTGGAAAGTCCAAGTGACCCATCAGCTGCACACAAGCACAGTGTAACAATTATGATGCTGTGATGGATTGGCTAAGTCAAGACTTTGTTGGCTCAAAGTGAGCAATAGAGATCAGTGATAATGGGTCACACCAGCTTGCAGCAATGCTTTTGGGTGGTGAGGCCCAATTACGGCCCAATTACAGCCCAATCTGGGATGAATGTTGCGCAGTGCACAGAGGCGCACATAGAACAGCTTGCTGGGTCATGAGCCTACTTGGCAATTACATTGTCTGACGCTGCTGTATCATCCACAAGGGTCTGCTCTGATAGGACTGTAAAAAAGGTAAACATGAACAGCAGCTCGCTGTGTGCATGTGCAGAGCACTGCTGGATGGCCCATGCACAGTATGAAAGCTATGACTCCACATGTCATGTCTGCAGAGGCCTCACATGGCTGGCTTCCTCAGCATCAACCCCAATTTTGCCCTTGTAAAGGTCTGGAATCAGCACTCTGTAGCCTTTCTGCTCATGCAGGTACTGTGCCTGCCTCTTGACCTCGTCTGTCACGCCCCACCATTCCTTGCAAGCAAGACATGCCAGCTTACTGGCCGTGCTCAGCGGATGTCAGGTGCAGGTCGGCGTGCCCATACTTACAGTAAAAGACGAAATGCTCCGGAACTACCTGCAGGACGATCACAGCTGCGTTCTTGCTGACGCCAGTGGCCCACCCTGGAATGTTGTTGCCAAATTGAACCTTGGACAAAGCCGTCATGTTGATGCAGTGCCCTGCAGACGGTCGGTCGGTGTCAGTCCAATCGTATCAATCTAGCACGGGAACGGCATATCCTGCAAACGATGAGCATACCTTGTACTTGTTATGAGAACGATTGCGTCTCAATCGAGGTGAGAGAGTCTGCGGTAGAGAGCATAGACGCAAGCGCTTAGCAGCATATGCATGCATTAGTCATTTGTGGCCTCTGACACCATGATGCGGTAATATTGGCTTCTGCCCACAGCATGTATTTTGCTGAGAAAAGACGAACTCCTATCGGTTTTACACTCGATGGGGCAGACAGTGTCCAAGCAGGCCCCCACCAGACTTGAGCTTTTGTGTGTCACTGTGACTATTTTGTGCAGTCTGGGCAGACTGTCGGTGTAACTCTATGATCAGCATTCTTCTCACTGTAGGTCGAAAGGTTCTCACTTGCTGCTGTTGTGTGTGGCTGGTTCACCTCATAATAACTGTTTCCAGGTAGTCGCAGTGTGGCTTTGTCCTTTTGGTTGATTGGGCACCTTCCGTTGGCGCATTGTCGCCTCATTATTGCTGCTTGGCTTGGCTTGTTGAGGCCTGCACTTTGCATTTGGCCAGTTGAATTGAGCAAAACAGCTGGAAATTTCTTAGTGTGGATTGCTGGTCCCTCGTTGCCGTTGCTAGTGTTTACTGTGAAGGTTTTTCGCATTGGCTGCCAGGGGTGTATGTTTTGTACAATGTCTGGGGCCGTGTTTTTCCGCAATTTTACGTTGACCGAGCGATGATGGTATTATTGTTTTCAAAGGGGCATTCAAATGAACATTGAATTGAGAAAGTTGTTGGGGATTTTACCCCCAACACATCCGATCAGACTTGTTGGCTGGCTAAAGGATGTAAAATCGCCTTCTCGTGGCTTTCTCGGGCCTTCTCGGGATGACGCTACCTCAGAACGAAACGCCTCTCAGCAGGCTGGCAGCCGAAGGCAGGAGTTGAGGCATGGAACTAGGCCATTGGAGTTGTCCCAAAAAAGAGTGCTGCCGACTTGATTGTCAAAGCGTTAGGTAGGCAAGCAGGAGAGGATCCTGAAGTGTATGACCGGGTACCCGGCCTTCCTTGCTTGACTCTTCGACTGCCCCAGCTCCTGATTTGTCTCTGGATTGGAACCTACGAATCTCACCGCTATCCTCTGGGCTTGTCCCTTTTTGGGCTTGCAGGCCAGCCATGTGAGCCTGAAGCGCTCTGTGCTGTCATCAGCCAGCCCCATGTCTAGATCCAAGTACTTCTCCAGCAAGCTTGCCATGCTCTGTCGGAACTTTGCTACCTTTTTGCCTTTCAGTAACCGCCATTCACTAAAGCGGAAAGCTAATACCGTGATCACGGAGTAGGACCAAGCAGTCTTAAGGGTGAGAGAAAATGGCTTTTCATTTCAATGCAAACATTCCACATAAGGATCAATTCGCCATGTTTGTGCCATGGCAAAGCGCACACATTGACAGGTCATTTGGCTGAGGAAACGCTAGGCTCGGCTTGTCATGAACCAACCTCTTCAAAGATGGGTCCAAATTACAGAGTTGAGTTGCAATCAATTAGATAGCCCACCAATCATGAAAATGCAAGCGTACTTCGGTTTTGATGTTGTTGATGCCGTTGGGATGCACACTCTGCTTGCCTACAGAGCCTTGCACAAGCCCGCTGTGGGGCTCGCTTGTAACACTCACCCTTCAACTCTCTCTAGCTGCTTAGCAGTCTGTAGCGTGCTGATGATTTTTGGCCAATCGTGGTCCTTGCTTGTGGGGTGCCAACCACTTGTTTAATTGATGATATTCCAACCACATGTTGGAGGTTTGCCTCGTCATGGTATCTCACTCAGACAGCGAATGATGCACTTCGTGCTTGTTTCATTTGGTGAACAGACTCATTTCAGGGTGACAAGTGAAAGCCACAGCAAGTATCTCTCTTTATCGTTTCAATCTGCACAAACGGAATTCTGATCACATATGTGACAAAAATGCAGGCTCCTGCTCCACTTGTTGCCTATTGAAGCACTCGCATGCTTCCTATTCGCTCCTCCAAGGTGGAATGTGTGATGCGCTGTGGCGGGCTTGATAGTCCCAAAGCAGTGTACATCTTGGGGTGCCGCAGCAGCTCCACCAAGCTGAGATGGTAAGCATTCTCAACGACCTGCATGGCGCCGTCACCATCTCCTTCCTGCCCACCTTGTGAGTTCTCGTAGTCCTTGTCAAGCTCGTCCCGTTTTCTCTTCTGCCCGTGCCCCTTGACATCATAAAGCAGGTGGGCCTCCTCCCTTGCCACTCTTGTGCTGCCTGCACCAACTGAACCAGCTCGACTCTAGTATACTTTGCATGAACAAGTTGTGACATGTTGCACAAGAAGCGCCGAAATAAGCACTGACATCTTGCACAAAGAGTGCGTAACTGATAAGCAACACGACTGACATGTCCAAGCTGCTTCTCTTCATGTAGCTCAAAGGCCCATGGGCCAACATTGTCAATCTTGGCTGGGGCGCACAAGCATGCATTGACCACGTCCAACTTGTGCAACATCATTGGCAATAAAGAGATTGCAATACCTTGCAAGCCAAGTTGTGCTGCTGTCTGGGTCTGCTCTAGCAGATACCTCATGTAGCGCACTGCCAACTCCTGATCTTGTGAAATATGTGTTGCTGTATGCAGCTCGTAGTCATCATGCTTGGAAGTTGGAGCAGCGTGGACAACAAGGTGGGTGCTGAAGTCGCCCCCAAAGACAGGAATGAAATACATGCATGAATTTCTGCTACTCATGTAGTTGATGGCCAAAGCTTCTACCATTGCTTGTGGCCACATACCAAGTATGCCCTTCTGAGTGATGAACTGAGTTGTCTTGCTCTCATAGGCACCAATGACACAGTGAAGCACCCCTATGAGTTGCTCAGGCGTTGGATGTCCAGGCAGATCTCTCACTTCTTGCTCATCGAGCACAAACAGAAAGTCTGTCTTGTTGGCTGTAATTTCAGCTGTCTCTTCCATGAGGTTGGCCTGTAGCCATGCTTGGTTCTGAACAGCGAGCGCCCTGACCCCTGTTGGGCAGATGTGCTCCTCAAGCCAAGCCTTGCCCTTCTGCACTTCCAAGGGTGTTGCCTCTATGCCGTCCCAATTGTAAGCAGTTGGAGCCTTCGCAAGTTGCGGTAGTTCATCAGTGGTACAACATGGAATGATCTTGTCTCGTGAACTTTTCAGCTGCATCCGCCTTAGCAAGTCCGACACCTTTGTTGTTGATGCTGTGGAGGCTGCAATCTTAAGGTGCCAACCCTGATTGCTAGCAATGCGCATGATTATGGTCTCACCCATGTCTGCAGCGAGCATGGACGTTTTGAAGTGTGGCCCTCAAAATGAGTGAAGTTGAACAATTACTAGCACCAAGATGATGTAGCAGGTTTGAGTAGAAACAGCCTTGAGCTTATGAACTAGCACACTTTGAGCTAGCACCGTTTCAGGGAGGAAGTCAGCGGATCAGCACCTTTCACTGCATTGCATAGGTCATCCACCTTCTTCTCCAGCCCTGATGTTGCCAAAGATGCACGTGCAAAGAATAGAGCTCAGGGCTTGCTCCTGTGCCGCTGCATCCGCACACAGCACCTTGCCAGCATAGACTCTGTGCACTCAGGACTAGATGCTGTTATGAGTTGCGGGCTTGGAATGAAGCATGAGACACGGCCGAGCTCAAACAATAACACGCGCTTGATTGCGTTGACGCCTTGGCAGTCAAAGCTGCAAAGCATATGATGCAGTTGTGTGACACATGATGGGGAGCAAGCTTGACAGGCTGCTTTACCTTGCTCAGAATGCTTTGCAAAATTGCTGTGCACTTGCGCAAAACAGAAAGCACAACTTGCCAAGCTAGTGGGTGTGGTAATGGCTGAAATAGCCTTTTGCATACAATCTGTAACAGGCCTTCAGCCCAAGTGAGAATCTATGAACTTAATTTTGGTGGCGTGGCAGCATTGCTGTCAATGGACTATGAGCCCTGCTGATTGGTAAAGAAGACACACCACTTACAGTGCAGTAATGTACCTGTACTTTCTGATTGATTTGCAAGTGAAGTCACATACCTGCTGACTTCAATATGCCAATTGCTTTTTTCACGTCTTCAGGAATTCCAGCTATGAGTTGTCGCCACTCATCCCTGCTCAAATCATTGACTGTGCTTTCCAGCAGAAGATGCTCGGCCTTTTCATTGGCAGTCTTGTTGCTGGACAGAATCTGTTGCTGGAGGGCTGAAAGGTCCATGTCCCCACTGCAGGGAAATGAGCAGTGTCATCTTCCCCTTCTCACAGCATTGATTTCCAATTAAGTTAGCTTTTGGACCACTGCATAAAAGGGTAACATGCACTCAATGAGTCTGCTGTATCTTTGCATTATGATGGCTGCTCCTTGCAAAGCTTTTAAACTGCATGTCTCCCCCTTACAAACAGCAAACATGCAAGAGGCCCTTCACAACACCATTATAGCCGAAACAGTCACCACAGCACTCAACACAGCACATCCCTTTCACACCAAAAAGCTGCTTCTTACCTGCTCTGAGTACACCCTAGCAGAGCTGATGTTTCAAAACTTGTCTGCCTGCATTGACTAGCAGCTGGCTGCTGTACGCCAGCAGGTGACGCTGCGCGAAGTTCAAGTCCTGGCTGCAAGCGTGTACAGATCGTATCGTGTTCACCAGAATTGCAGCAGGAAGGAGCAGCTGTGCAAGGCCCTGGATGTGCAAAAGAAATTGCTTAGGTTACAAATTGCTGTTGGCGCTGCTGCTTTGTTCCCAAGTAAACAGCTTGCAGTCCGTTGTGTTCAATATGCCTTGTTCTGCAATTTCAGACCTTGTGTGGAGGTAGAACTGTAAAAAGCTGTGGTCAGCAAGCAAAAAATCAGGATGTTCAGGGCTACGCTCATAACTAACACCAAGACTTCCAAGCTGCAGTCGACTGAAGGCCTGAGAACACGAGCAGCACCTGTTCCCGATGTGCAAAAGCCTTCAGCGGGTGTTTCCTGACTGCACTCTGCCTTCCTGCACGCAGTCTCTTCCTACAGATTTAGCTGCCTCCAAAGTTGTGCCACAAGACACCCGCACAGAAGGTACTCCGTGCCTTGCCGTCTTGCTATAGTATTGTAGCTCCCAAGAATTCAGGCTGACGCAGAGGGTGAGCGCACAGGAGAGCGGTATGTATCCTGTTTACAAGTACGCCAGGTCAGACCCACGGTAAAGTCTGACCTGGCTGAAGAAAGAGAGAGCACACATCGTTGTCGTTGTTGCACAAGCGGGGCTTCGGAAGCTACCACATGCCCGTTCTGGTTGTGCAGCAAAGCAATGTAAAACACCTCTCTCTCTCTCTAACGACACTGTTCTTCTTGAACTGCAGTGATGAGTATTGCTGCCAGTTGATCAACGTCCGCCTTTGTGCTTGTCTCGGTGAGTCAGAATGCTGCCATTTGAACCTGGACTTTGCTGAATCAGATCACATCTGAGCAGTAATATGTGCGAAGAGGCGTTCCTGAAGAGCCTCGAATATCAACTTTGAGCGCAAGCAAATCACAAGGGCGAATTGTACAGCTGCTGCATGGTCTGACTGTATATTACAGTGTTGGGGTCATCCACAATTTTGTGTGGTGAGCCTAATAGGTGTCAGTTACAGAGTCTGACTCACAAGCCATACCAATGAGCTACAACTTTTGCACATAACATGACACTGACATACCACACCTATAATTTATCTGTGCATTGAGAAATAAACCCGCGAAATCAAGCGTCTGCCTTTGAGACCTGTACACCAGGGCCTTATTGCTGTGCATGCCATCAAGTGAGCGTCAGGCACAGACGTATAACACTGATGACTCATCTGTGACTGCCAAATACACACCCAAATCAAGCGTCTGGCTGCGAAATGAGACTTGTGCACTGAGAAAATACTGCTCCTCATGCCATCAAGGGAGCGTCAGTCCCTGTTGCGCCATTTCCAGGGTGCCTTCATACGTTTGATTGCCACCAATGAAGCCACTGGCGTGTACAAAAACGCAGCCCGTGATTCCAGAAACCTCATCTAGCTCCTTATCTCTGAAGCCCATCCAAGCCTTAGGAAGCGCTTTTCTGCTTTGAAAGCTGCCTGGTTCAACTGGCACTGCTTGCACTCTCCAGGCATGAGCGCGAGTGTCCTGCAAAAACAAACAAAGGTGCAGCTAACATGTCGTCACACAGCTTTCCCCGCATGTTCACAGCTCTTGTTGTCTCTCTCTGTAGCCCATGAAAAGGAAGCGTTTTGCTGCTTTGAAAGCTGCCTGGTTTGACTGGCACTGCTTGCACTCTCCAGGCAGGAGCGCGGGTGTCCTGCATTAACCAAAAACAAAGATGCAGTCAACGTGTCCACTTACAGCTTTCCGCAAACTTTGTTGACGGGCTCCTAATGACTCTTCTTATGGCTCGATTGCCACTGCTTGCACTCTCCAAGCATGTGCTCATGCGTCCTGCACAGCCAAAGTGACAAATCGCAGAAATGCTGCTGAACAGCAGCAGTTCATAAGCTCTGGAGCTTTGCATTGCTGCATTAGCAACTGCATTGACTGGCTCTGCTGCTTGGTTTTCAGTACAAGTTGTCCTCTGATTAACTTTGAAGCCTGAAAGGTCCTGAAAGCTGGCCAGACGCAAGACAACATCAATGCTGTCATGCCCATGCTCAAATCCAGTCATGCAGGGCAGGCACAAAGTGGCAGGTACAATTGGCAGGCTGACAGCCCAAACAGTCTTTGCTGGTTCAAAAGTACTGTGAGTGCTGTCTCATGTTCTTCCTGACATGACTGATTTGGACTGACCACAACAAATTGCTTACACTTGCAGGGTGTGCTATCACGAGCATCAGCTTGCTTGTACTGCAACAGGTCTCCATGTGTCAAACAAGCCTCAAACATATGTGCTTGCTGCAAAGGGTATGGCAATCTGGGTATGCAGGGATGCTTTGCATTTTGAAGTGTTGAAGAGATGCATGGAAAGTCATTCTGCGCCCACACTATGGCATGGAGCTGGGTGCAGTACGAGTTGCCATGCGTCTTTACAACACATCGCATTGGCCAGCGTCGTTGCAAACTCAGACTGCTCCAGCCTTTGCAATCTGGGATATGACCAGAGGCAATCTTTTGATGCTCCTGCAGGCAACCTGTTGCAAGGAGTCATCAATGCACACATCGCAATATGTGCAGCATGCTTGCACAAATCATAGAAAGTGCCTTGTGGCAAAGCCTTCCAGCTAGTGGAGTGACATATTCTGCTCAAGGCTGAGAAATTGCATGTGTGTTGGTTTGCCAGCAATGATGCTAGTCTACACATGACGCACATACAAGCAGAACTTGATGGCTTTACCAAGCATTTGTTCTACTTGTAGCTGAGCCAAATGCTCCTTCCATGAGGAGCCACGTAAAGGCAATTTCATGTTTGTCAGCAAAATGCTGCAAGTCAAAAGGCCACGTACCTCATACAAGCAGAACTTGTCTGCATCCCTTAACTTCTGCTCTTCTTCAAACCAGATGCTTCACCAGCACCAGGCAGCTTGGTGATCTGCCTGCTAGTGTATTGTAGTCTTTCTTCAGAGCTATGCATGCAGTGGCTGTCATTGTTTGCCAGCAACCCAATGCAATAAAAAACAGGTCACTCACCTCATACAAGCAGAACTTGACTGCATCCCCAAGCTTCTGCTCTTCTTCTAGCTGAGCCAGATGCTCTTTCCATGGGCAGCCAGCCACAGGCAGCTTGATGATCTGCCCGCTAGGGTCTACCTTATGCCGCTGCTCCAAAGCTTCTTGCACCAAAGCCCTAGCCGGCAGCCAGCTCTGCAAAAGCACAAACCAATTTCAAGTCATTTTCACTCCAGGCTCTGTCTGACAGCTTGATGATCTGCCACTTGGAGTCTTCCTTATGCCGCTGCTCCAAAGCGTCTGGCACCAAAGCTCTAGCCGGCAGCCAGCTCTGCAAAAGCATATAATGATGTTGAGTCATGCTCACTCCAGGGTCTGTCCGACAGTGATGATCTGCGGACTGGAGTCTTCCTTATGCCGCTGCTCCAAAGCGCCTTGCATCTAAGCTCTAGCCGGCAGCCAGCCTTGCAGAAGCACTACCCTTTTCTTAATTATAGACACTCCAGGGTCTGCCTGACAATTTGATGATTTACCTGCCAGGGTCTACCTTATTCTCTCCCTCCATTGTTTCTTGCAACAAACACTAGCTGGCAACCAGCTCTTCAACTGCACAAGTATACACCGAACACTTTGACTCCAGGATCTGTCTAGAGCGCCAGTACCATAAGCTGCCGTGCTTATGCCGCTGCTCCAAAGCTTGTTGCACCAAAGCCTTGGCCTGCCCTGGCTGGCAGCCAGCTCTACAAGAGCACAAGAAGTCATGAAACACATTGACTCCAGGGTCTGTCTGACAATTTGATAAAAGAAGCTGTTGTGCTAATGCCGCCCCCCCATGCTTCTTGCTCCAAAGCACGCTTTCTTGGGGCAATATTGTCTAAAGTCTTGTCTGATGCCAGATGAACGCATGTGGCACTGCTTGAGACACAGCCTGTCGCATTTGTCGCACAATTTGTCCAGGTCATGTTGCAGCACATGAGGGGCGAAGGGAAGCATTTGAGAACCCCTGCTATGTAAGTGTTTGCAGATGCCAGCTTCTGCACAGGCCACAACAGAGTGCTCCATGAGCTTGTCATGCACATGAGCAATCGCCTTCTGAACTAGGCACGCCAGACTGCTGACGGCAGCAAGATGTGGTTGATGAAGTTAGAATGCCCATGCCAAAGCCCGCTTGCTAACACATATATAGACATATGCGCTATGTGTGCGCAGCACCCCCAAAGTATTTACCCCAGCCATTGTTGCTGCTGCCGTGAAGTGTCAGTATCACAGGTACCCTTTACACTTCCAGTTGGGAACAATGACAAAACAATCAACAGGTACTTCACGCAGCCATTGTTGCTGCTGCCTTGAAGTGTCAATACCACAGGTACTCCTTGACACTTCCAGTTGAGGACAATGACGAGATGACAGGTGCATGAGGGCGACGGCTTACATTGCTGTAGTACTCCAGCGCCTCCATGAACTCATGTCCTGTTAGCTGCATTGCCTTTTGGAACTGGGCATTGCTAGCTTCTTCTGATTGGTCACCATTCCATGGAGGGTTCAGCGAGGCAACCCTAGATGACAGGTTTGTGTTGCTCACGTATTTTGCAGGCTTATCACTCTCCCATTGGTTGACCCCTGCATTGCAACTTTTGCTTTTGTTGCCGCATGTAAGTTCAACTTGCATTGTGCTGTTCTTGAATTGATCGCAAGGCTGTCGAGAGGTCATTGCAAGTGCATATGTTTATTGTCAGCACTAAAAAGGCTTGAAGATGAAACTGACAAAAAAGTAGAGCTAGCAAAGTGCAAGTAGGAGACAGCAGGTGCAAAGCTTGCTTCCATACAGCAGAATACGCCAGGTTGAGGGACTCATTAAGAAGGCACATATGCCGACATTTGGCTACACAGCAGACTACACTTACCATTGTCAATGCCATCAACAGCTTCCATGAAGTACTTGTACACTGCCAGCCATGTTGTCTCAACAGCTTGCGAGTCTGTGGGCTGACCCATGGCAGCTGCAACTAACTCCTTGCCATAGTGCTTGTACACAAGCCCAGCACTGGACAATTTTGTCACAAAACCTGGCGCAGCAAGAACAGCGATCAATCTCGGCACTATGACAATCTCGCAGGGAAGCTTTGGTAGTTATGCCTGCTGCATGCAACGCATCAGATGGCTTGAGCTGAGTAATACCTTACCATGCCCAAACACCTCAGTAAAGCCCCTTTGATGGTGATCATACCTCTCAGATGCTGCAAAGCACACGCTGACTTAACAAGGAAAACCAGGTGCTGCTGCGGATAGGCACAGCCAACAGTGTCATTGACTGCAAGAAGCTGGCTTAGGGCGTACCAGGGTCGTAAACCCCGCCCACGTCAATGACAATATCCAAATCTTGCAGAACTTGTGGGTCTCGTGACCTGACGACCTGCCCTGTCTTGAAGCGGTCCGTCTTTTGTAGCAAGTAACAGCCTAGGGCCTCGTCGCAATGGAATGTGCCGTTATGTGTGCCTATTTGTACCATTTTGCGCTTGTTTGTGGCGGCAGTGCTGGGTGTACTGGCAGACATCACGCAGGCATGCCGCCGACTGCTGCAATACAGTGCTCGACCTTGAACGATTGATACGTTTCTAAGCATACACTTCTTAATGTCAGCAGACAGCGCACATTGAAACGTCGTGTGCAAGTCCCAATGCTGCCTTTATACGAAACGACAAAAATGTCATGTCGAAATAGCTGAAAATGCTGTATCTGTACAGCACAAATGCATCTGCTTGCATGCAGGTCATGATGCACACTATATGTCTGTGCAAAGGCTA
Source organism: Trebouxia sp. TZW2008 (assembly GCA_002118135.1). Classification (NCBI taxonomy): domain Eukaryota; kingdom Viridiplantae; phylum Chlorophyta; class Trebouxiophyceae; order Trebouxiales; family Trebouxiaceae; genus Trebouxia; species Trebouxia sp. TZW2008. The sequence continues at coordinate 21,467 of BDIU01000239.1, read as the reverse complement.
CAACATGCACATACATGCATATGCATGTGCAGCAAGTAGGTCTTGCATGACAGGTTCATCACTGCCGACGCAGACTCATCATCTGTGTATTCTGCCACTGCTGTTGTTGCCCTAGGGCTTATTGCTGCCTGATGTTCTGTATAACCCAGGAAAGAGTGATGATTGCTGCTGCTTGGACAGCGCCTTTTGGTGTCAAAAATGGACATAGCTTTAGAATGGCTGCAATGAATGCTTGCCAGCTACTTCTGTATCAAATGTATGGCAGTTTGATCTCAAGGCTTGTAAAGCAATGTATGTCTCACTGTTTCCAGCGTCAAGAGCTTGTCTGCATATACATGGAGCCACATTCTAGTACATGACAGTAGAGTTCTGCACAGTTGTTGCTGCAGCTGCTGCTTTGTACCTTGCCCATTTGAACTTGAATGAGGTTCAGGCCAGTTGATCTGATGCCTTTGCAGTCAGCTAGGGACAGGGGGTCCAGCATAGCTTGACCTTCGCAAGTCAACATCTGCATCAACAGATTTTTGGTTCAAGCCGTACCGCGTTTCAAGTCAATGTACAGCTTGGATACCCATAGTCAGCTGTGCTCACCAGCTGCTCTATGGGTATAGCGAACTTCTCACTCAACACTGCTTTGGTATATTGCACAGTCTGACCAATTTTGGCTGCCAGCACTTCCTCTCGCCCATCTGGCAGCATTAGGCGTAACTGCATATATGCATGGAAGCAAGTCTTCAGCTGGCGGCACTCAGGAGAATGCGACTGAAGCACTCACAGCAAGTTCAGCCTCTATTTGTCCACGTGAGAATCGCATGATCTCACTTGCAGGTCACTGCCTTCGGCTTGCTTTGCCTCCTGGTGCCTAGCTTCGTCGGTTGCCTCAGACTTCTGGCGGAAGCCAAGATCGAGTCCTCCTGTCATGTTGTGTACGTGTGCGAAGAGCAATGGCCCAGCTAAGGCAACATCAGGGCGGAATCGCCTACAAGGTTGCTACGGCCGCTTCAGTGCGCGACACAGTCAACTTGACTGACTGAAGTCGGTTTTGAATGGCTTGCGAATTTGAGATTTTGCACTTGGAACTGCTGAAGAAGAAGAGTAGGGAGTCTCGGCACATGGAGATCTGCAGGCAACAGGCAAGCTTCCTGATGCGTCGCGAATGCTGCGAAACATGTGTACGCCGTGCCTCCAATGGCCTCAGGTTGCGTAGGCGCTAGAGCAGACAGCATAGGCACGCAGCGAATCTTGGCCCGAAGCCTAATGCTTTAACGACCAGAAGAAACCAGTTGCGCTGGGGACATCCTTGACATAGTGGTTGCGCAGCTGGTGTTGCTTGATCTTGCATGTCCGCCTATTTTGTGCCAACACGTTTCACATGGCAATTCGGCGGTCAAGTGGTGAGCATGTCTTTCTTGCCTGCGGCACCTGACTCTAGCCTTGCTGCTTGACATTCTTGCGTTATAGGTCCACCTATGTGGGTCCTTCACGCGGTGGGTGGAGACTGTGCCTATGGCGTCCGATGAGTCAAACCCTGGAGTGTTTGCTGTTGTGGTGCATCTTCCGCCTGGGTACGCTGTGCACTTCAAGCATTGATCTGCAAGACCTGTACACATAGACATCAACAACTGTCTGGTGCACAGCAGCAAATCTTTGTGTACACTTGCAGCTATCACCAATACAAGTTCATTGTTGATGGCGAGTGGCGTCATGACGAAACACAGCCCTTCATGCCAGACCCTCTTGGCAATGTTAACAACTGGCTCTTTGTCAGAAGACCAGAGCAGAGCCAAAACCAGGGGTAAGCGTCTACTCTGAACCTCCATCTCAGTACAGTGATGCAGTGTCAGCTTCTTGACACGTATGACTGTACCATTGATACAAGCAAGGCTGTCAGATTGCCAGTAATGGTGAAGCTGTCAAACTGTATCAGTTGAGCATCAGATGTTCTTGCTGTAATGCTCAACACAACTTGGCCTGAGATAGGACTTGAGCACAGGACTTGAGCCACATATACCTTGTGCCAGAATGTGTGATGTGTCAGTAGGGGTCTAGTAGCAGGGGTCTATTTGGGGTTTTATTGTCATTCGTACTGCATAGACTATTAGGGACAATGCACCGTGGTGATTTGATTTTACAGGATTCTGAGCAGCAGTCTGCAGCTTCCAGATGCATGTGTCTGCGCTGGCTTCACATTTGAATGCATGTCACATTGGCATTGATGATGAAGCTGTTGCACATACCAACGTGCCTGTCTCTTGTGGATTCAGCAATTGGGCATCCATCACCCTTACTGTAACATCACCAAAAGCTGACCTGACAACACAGGATTTGGGCCACATACCCCTAGCACCCTATGCTAAAGCGAGTAAACTTCAGTATTGTTACAGTAAAATCTCTTTGTAAGGACACTCAGTGTAAGAACATTCTCAATGTAAGGACAATGCAATTGGGAACCGGTCACTGCATTCTGGCTGCAGTGGTCCCGCTCAGTGAGGACAATTTGATGTAAGGACAACTTTCTTTGTAACCAAAGCAGTCGTTACAAGGAGAGTTTACTGTACACTGTGGTGATGTGTTTTTACAGGATCCTGAGCAGCAGCCCGCAGCACCTCCAGTCACCGCAGCATCAGCCGCAGCCACAGCTGCAGCAGCTCACACATGGCAGCTCTGGGCTGCAACACCCCTCCCAGGCACAGCACAACCTACAGCATGCATCATCGCAACACCAGCAGCAGCAACAACAGCCCCCTTCTCCCCTGGCGGCCACAACCAGCTCGCTCTCAAACCAGAGCGATGTCGACATGCAGAATGCCGACAGCAATTCCTTGTCAGACACCAGCAATGCACCTATGCCCATGCAAGCTGATGAACCCGGCTACACCCGAAAGAAGATCAAGGACTTCCTCTGCACACATAGCATCTACGAGCTGATTCCAGAAAGCGGCAAAGTGGTGTTGCTGGATGTCGAGCTACCAGTACGGCAAGCTTTCCATGCCTTGCATGAGCAGCGAGTAGCATCTGCCAGCCTATGGGATGCTCAGGCAGCTCAGCTGGCAGGCATCATCAGCGCCAGTGATTTCATTCATATATTGAGGCGGCTACGCAGCAGTGTGTCCTCTGGCGCTAATCCTGCCTCTGAAGAGGATATGGACCAGCACACCATACGAGGTCAGCCTTTAGTGACTGGAAACAATTGCAATCTCACTACTGTCCTCACTACTGTTTGAAATCCGCTTTCTGCACAGCAACCATTCAGGTTTGCATTGTCACGTGCTATCAATCAGCTGTGGGGCAATCTCTGGTCCAGCCCCAATGTCCACAACAGCAGTTTGCCATTTGCAGTGCTGCGTGAGCATGATCACTCATACAGGCTCATCACAACACCTTGACTGCACAGGGGCTCATTGGCTCAAACATCTAGCTGATGTTGACAGCACATCTGTCATATTGTACAGCATTCATTCACAAGCATAGCTTGCACATCATACCAACTCATTGCATTTGCCTGTCCAGGTTGCCCAGCCTGGCAGCAGCACTGCATTGTGTTTCATGCTCTTTGAACTGTGCAGAAGTCATGACAAGCATGCACCACACCAATGTCTAGCAGGCCATCCTTGTAGTCTTCTGCTGCTCTGCACTCGTGCACGTTTGCAGAGCTTGCAAGGCTATGCAGGGTTGCGAGAAGAGGCTGCAAATGATGGCAGGCCCTTCCGGCGCCTCATCTATGTCAAGCCTGAGGAGCGATTGGACGTGCTGGTGGATAGGCTCACTGCCAATGAGGTGTCTTCAGCCCCTTGCCTCACCACAGAGCCTGATGGTATGCCCAACCCTTTGAACTCCACCACCTCTGATGCAGTGATGCTATGGTCCTGTCAATCATGTGCTAGTGTTTGGCAATGACAGCTGCTTGAGCTGGTGGATAGGCTGACTGCCACTCAGGTTTCCTCAACCCCCTGTCTCAGCACAGAACCAGATGGTATGCCAACCCTTTGAACTCCACCGCCTTTGATGCAGTGATGCTATGGTCCTGTCAATCATTTGCTAGTGTTTGGCAATGACAGCTGCTTGAGCTGGTGGATAGGCTGACTGCCACTGAGGTCTCCTCAACCCCCTGTCTCAGCACAGAACCAGATGGCATGCCAACCCTTTGAACTCCACCACCTTTGAGACTATGGTCCTGTCAAACATGTGCTGATGTTTGGCAATGACAGCTGATTGAGCTGGTGAACATACTCACTGTCAATGAGGTCTCCTCAGCCCCTTGCCTTGCCGCAGAACCAGATGGTAATGTTCATGTCTTGCATTGAAGTCATCTTGGGTGGAGTGAGCAAAGCTCAACATGTTTTGCATTGCCAATGAGGTTTCAAGCCCCTGCCTGACAGCATAGCCAGATGATAAACCCTTTCACAGCAGAAGCTGAAGGGGCACAGTACGCTCTGGGGTCACGTTGGACCTCTATGTTTTGGACAATGTGTGCGTGCCAGTCACATTAAGAGCGTTCAGTGTATTTGAACAATCCAGTGCATGCAATTGCTCTCAAGACAAAACAGGAAGCAGCAGCTTGAAACACAGCAACACCTCTGCAGACAGGCAAGCACATAGACAGGCAACTACAGACAGAGAAGTAAGGCAGGCAGGCAGCCTCACAGACAGACATGCAGACAGACGTGCAGACAGGCAGGCAGGCAGGCAGGCAGGAAAACAGACTGGCAGGCAGGCAGGCAGAAAGGCACAGACAGACAGTCATACAGACAGACAGACAGACCAGCCGGCATGGCAGCCATCAAGCCAGGCAGTTGGACAACTTCACGCACCAGCAAACATCTCGCCGCTTCACCACTTCAGGGACACAATATGCAGATGCACAAGCAAGGCAAATTTAGTAGTGCAATTATTCTAAGTGACAATGTAGCAAGTCAGCAAGAGCCGCAGCAACAGCTACAGCTGCAGACAGCTTCAAGACAGGGAGAAAATTTCAAGAAGGCGCTAACTCCCTTCTAGAACTATTCCTAGAAGATAGTTCTTTCTTCTAGGAAAGAACTCCTAGAAGGGAGTTAGCTAGACAGCTCAACGGCTGCATATGCTCTCTGTCAGTTAAACAAGACTCTGTGATCTCAAACAAGAAGGCAGGCAGGCAGGCAGGCACAGACACGTGCCTCAGGGTGTTGACCTTCTCACGACCCTGGAACGGCATGCTGTCATTCCGTCACTCTTCAGGCAGACATTTCACATCCTGTGTATGACTTTGCGTAATCTTGCATCAGAGTCACAGTGTCTTGAGTCTCATGCTTTTGTCTGCAGGTCAACACGTGTGCACGCTGCTACACGTAGCCACCTTTGGCAGCATCATCGCCTGCCTATTTGCCACTTCAGAGCCGCACTTTGAAGCTTTGTCAAATCAATCTCTACCAACCTGTGTATGTGTAGGTCAAGAGGTGTGCACACTTCTGGTTATTGCTGCTTTTGGCAGCATCATTGCCTGCCTGTTGCGCCACTTCAGAGCCAGCTTGGCTTCCTTCCCACTGCTAAGGCAACCAGTGAGCAGCACTGTGCATGCTGTCACATGCCCAGCTACAAAATTGCAAACCCTGTTTCTGTATGTACAGGTCAGGAGCTGTGTACGCTGCTGCATGTGGCCACTTTTGGCAGCATCATTGTCTGCCTGTTGCGCCACTTCAGAGCCAGTCTGCCATCCTTTCCCTTGCTGAGCCAGTGTGCAGCACTGTGCATGCTGTCACTTGTCCAGCTACAAAATGGCAAACCCTGTTTCTGTATGCACAGGTCAGGAGGTGTGTGCCACTTTTGGCAGCATCATTGTCTGCCTGTTGCGCCACTTCAGAGCCAGTCTGCCATCCTTTCCCTTGCTGAGCTGCCAGTGTGCAGCGCTGTGCATGCTGTCACTTGTCCAGCTACAAAACTGCAAATCCTCTTTTTGTATATGCAGGTCAGGAGGTGTGTACGCTGCTGCATGTGGCCACTTTTGGCAGCATCATTGCCTGCCTGTTGCGCCACTTCAGACCCAGTCTGGCATCCTTTCCCTTGCTGAGCCAGCCTGTGGACAGCACTGCACATGCTGTCACTTGCCCGGCTACAATACTGCAAACCTTCTTTCTGTATGTGCAGGTCAGGAGGTGTGTACGCTGCTGCATGTAGCCACTTTTGGCAGCATCATTGCCTGCCTGTTGCGCCACTTCAGAGCCAGCTTGGCCTCCTTCCCACTGCTGAGTCAACCCGTAGGCAGCCTGCCGATAGGCACCTGGTCACCGCACAGTAGGCCTGCTCAACAAGAGGAAGGCAACATGCCTGAGGTCAGTGGCACTGCTTGCGTTTGTTGTAGTATCGCTTGTCCTGTTGTGTGAAGCACAGACACAGGTCGAGGCACCTGGTCTCCTCAAAGTAGGCCTGCGTAACAAGTGGAAGGCAACAAGCCTGAGGCAAGCACACCTGTTTCTCTTCATCTTCCAATCATGCAAAGGCTGTCATCCCACAGTGTGTTTTGTTGTGTGAGGCAGATGTACAATATAGGCACCTGGTTGCTGCACAGCCAATCTGCTCAGCAGGAAGACGGCAACAAGCCTCATGAGACAAATTTGCACATGGAAATGCCCAAAGAAGGATTTTGAGCAATATGCGCAAGTATATTTGTTGAACATCGCAATCTGTTTGGATGTGAAAGACATACAAACAGTCAACTCTTTGTCTCCTATGCAATTAGTTTTGTCATGTCTGTACTGCTGGTTGTGTTACAGTATGGCATTGTCTGTCTGCTGCCCCTGGCATTGTTACACATGGTGCTCAAGTGCAATGTAATTGCAACCTCTTCCGTGTCATTGAGCGCAGATCAGCGATCTTTACAGCACATTCACGGCAGACTCATATACTGCTCTGCACACAAGGTGAGATGTGGTGTATGCGTATTCAATTTTTCTGATCTGCTGTCACAAGGGCATGACAGACAAGACTGGCAAATGTGTGCTGGTAAATCTTACAGCCAGTCCCACATTCTGGTGTGTTCATGTTGTGTGACAGTGTTCTGTTTCCCAGGGAGAGGAAAGGCGAGATCGACGGCATATACGGGACATTCAGTCGTTAAGGCCCTCCACCAGCCTCACAACAGCCCTAGGGCTATTGCTTGAGTCTGGCGCCAGCTCGCTACCCATCACAGATGAGGTCAGACTCCCCTACTTTTTCAAAGACCAAAGTACCAAATTCTAGTCTTCCGCCTTCATGTAGCACCAAGTTGGGACTGCAATGTGCAATGTGTCCTCTATAGTGCACTGTTGTCGGACCCTCATGTCGTCAATTCAGACCGCACACATCATCTCCTCTCACTGCATGTCATGCCAACAAACTGCACCTGCGTCCACCCATGTATGCCCTGTTTTGGCGTTCATTCAGGCATCACTCATTGACGTCTGACATCAATGCAACTGTCCTGTGGCCCTCCTGTTGGTTCTCTGAAAAAATGTTATGTGTAAGTACTAAAAGTAATAAAGATAGTAAACTTGCCCATAGATACAAGCACTTTCAGGCTGCCTTGACATGTCCAAGTCTCAGATGCAGACAGAACGGCTGTCGATTACAGGAAACGCCTGAACATGCATGATCAGCCACACCATTTGCCTTGACATTAACGCTCATCTCACTTTGTGCGCAAGCCCCATCCCCTCCCAACTCCTTGTATGCCGCCTCAGCTCTCTAGACATTGTGGTAATGTTTCCTTTGCTCAAGTTGCTGATGTTACCTGCAGAAGGGCAAGCTGTTAGGGCTGTACGCGCGCTCAGACATCACCTCCCTCTGTAAAGGCAACAGCTATAACAGGTGTGCTACAACTTCTGTCTGCCTGTCCATCAAAAGTCTATGCGTCTGTTTGTCCGTCCGTCCGTCTGTCTGTCTGTCTGTCTGTCTGTCAACTGCATGTCATAAACTCTTTCTGCATGGCCAACATGTCGCTAGCCATCTTACTGACATGCTCAAGCAGCAGCTGGCATTGAGGAGGTGGAAGTTATCTCGGCGCTACACAGGTCCTCGTGAACTGTGTTCCATCTCTGCTTTTCGTTTGGCAGTGTTGCCAGCCAGCCACTGCTTGCATTGTGCAAACATGCCATCACCGTGCTGCATTCAAAGCCCACCATTGTGACTGTCTGAGTATGAGGCTTACATGACAGCACATCATGTCAATGTCCCACAGCAACATTGCCTGCATGTGACACCAATCATCGTGATTCTAACAAGAATCACCACACTTTCTAGCATGCATTGCTAGGTGTGTGTCGCAAAAGCCCTATCTCGCCAGGCAGGCTTGTCATATCATACGCAGTACAATCATGCTGACAGCAGTCTGTCACGGTGTGTGTGCAGACTACAGTGGGAGGACGTGACAGTAGGCCAGGCCTTGGCACTGACAGCCCACTCTTCTTCAGCAGACTCCTCGCAGCATCGCAGGACGCCATCAATGGTAAGCACTTTATGCTGCATTGCTACACAGCCTGTCTAGCGTACGTTCACAATGAATGAGTGAAAACAAAATACACAGCCGCTCTGAGCCATGTTTCAGCCAGCTGTGCTTCTAGTGACACAAAATTAGTCATGGTCAAATATTTGAGAGCGTGCTGGCAGCGACTTTGACTGCAGAGTCAAACAGCATGCTGCCAAGCTGCCATTTGTGCTTCCCTTTAGAGGCTTTGCAGATTGCATGACAATGCATGTCAGCCCAGCAGCAGCAGTGTGAGCAGCCTGACTTTCAAGTCACCCCATTTTGAGACACAACAGATATGGTCTGTTTGCAGATCATTATTGCATTTGAACATGCACTCGGACAAAGATGAAAGAACTGAGGAGAATGCTGAATGCTTTCCTGCATTCTGTGCTTAGACTGAACAAGCCTATTTGGGTTGCATGTGAGTCATGAAATCAATAACGATGGCTTTTGGTGCAGGGTCATGCGTTACAAGGGGTTCATTCATGTCCATCCATTTCTGAAACTCCCCATCCTGATCAACGCCTGCACTGGTGTAATTTCAGAGATCCTCTCAGGTACACATCACATATTCAACACATTTGCCCAGTCATTTGCTTGGAGATTGCCTGATGAGCCATGTAGTCTTTGCTTTGCACCTCCAGTGTTTACAGTGCATTGCATGCATTGCATGACTTTGTGATGTGAAAAGGTGACTATTTGACCACTGCTGCCTTATCAGTACTATAAACGTGCATTGGCACATGCAATAGTTCCGTGCCATGCTTCAAGGCACTGAGTAGTCAAGCTGCGTATCAGTAGCAGGCTGCAAGCACATGCCAATTGATTGTAAAGCTCACGCGATACGATTTGATAGCTGCCTTAGTTTGGGCAGGACTGTGTCAGTGATCACATATCAAGAGGTGCTCATGTCGTCCGCATCAGTGAATGTTTGTTGTAGGTTTGTACACTGTGGTGGGCTGAGTGTAGTGTTGACCTGCCCATTCCTCTTGCTATGCAGGCTTGTTGTTGAGCGACTAGCCACCCCAAGCGTGCAGCGCATTTTTGTCATTGACTCAGACACTGAAGCGGTTGAGGGGGTGATATCACTTTCTGATGTTGCAGCGTATTTGTTTTAGTGATGTGTACATCTATTACTAACCTGAAGAACCCAAATCCCCAAGCTTGTGATCAACCTGCATCTGTGAGTAAGACGGTGCAGGCAAAGTGCAATCTGTTTCAATGGAACATATTAACGAGACTGATGCGATGCAATGTTAAAGACGAAACCATTGGTCATGTGTATTTGCGTTGCTGATAGTACGATGTCACAGTGCATCGTGCAAGTTCAAGCGTACGTACATGCATGTGCACTGACTGTTGAACGCGTGCGGCGTTTCTGAGAAAGCACTACAGCATTTTAGCGCAAAGTGTGGCAACAGTTCATCATAATTTGCTCAATATCCTGCTCAGCTGCGCCTGACTCCAATGCAACATGGTTTGGAGCTGCTCAGTTGCACCTGACTCCAATGCAACATGGTCTGGGCTTGCTTTGGCTTGTAACTCTTTCTCAGACCAGTTGCAGTAGCCTGCCTTGATGGCCCTCTCAGCAACACCACCGCCAACTCCATAAGTATTGCAAAAGCATGTGATGCAGCGTTCAAGAACAGCAGCTGACTGCGTGAAAAGCCTCTGAGCAATGGGCGTCACGCGGTGTGCATGAGTGTTTAGCAAGGTAGTGGATCAGTAAGAGTCAGTGTTTTACAAGGACAAGCGCATGAGGGTCTTGACAGAGAACACTTTGGTAACGCTTGCTGTAGTAGCTACCTTATTGTTCCTGAATGCTATCAGGACATAAACTTATTGCTGTGCGAAGAAGCTACTCTATCTTGCTTTGGTTATTACTGCACCTGGCTTTCGTGCTAGCTGCAGAGGAAGGTACATACAACGCATTTAAAGCTCAAAGAGTTTCTAGCTGGTACACAACTCACAGGCAAGAAAACGCTGCCTGAAAGAAACTGCGGCATGTCTCCCTGAATGACACGAATTATCAATTGGCACAATCATGTTCAGCAATTGCTGATCCATGCCACATGACAGTCAAGCAGAGACACGTGCATATGCTGGCACGGGTGTTTATGTGTAAATGCATAACGCTTTCCGTACGATAAACAACCATACACTCAATTGCAACAAGCTGACTAGCTTACAGGCGCCAACCTCCTGCTGGATTGGGGCAGGGTGTGGAAGGGGGTTGCCGAAAAACGGGCTGGGGTACAGCCCAGTGAAGTAGAAGCAACTGGTCGCAATAAACAGTCTGTAATGATCTGGGCTTGGAGAATAGCTAATAGCTCAACTGAGCAAGCGGTATTGCTTGCTACGGCATATATCTGATTGGATCTGCCAGCATCTTGTAGAAAACCCCAGGCAGCAGCGACGAGCTCATCACTGCTCGCTCCAGGGTCTGTTGCTTTCCAAAAATCAAAGATGCCAGGCGCCCATGGCTCAATATAAGTCAACTGGAATTCGCAGCGCTTCTGTAGCTTGTGTGTGTGTTGCCAGGAAGCCTCTGACTCTCAAATAATCAGGACTGGCTGTGTAGCTTGAGTATGGGAGCGCATCACATCTAGCATAGGTAGCAGCACCTCATGGCTTCCACAATCAGCATGAGTGGCAGCTTTGACGGCAGAAGCCTTGCATCCATGTAGCACCGCACTGACCGTAAGCAGCCTGCGAACACACGTAAATCATCAGGAAAGTACCCTCACAAGACCAGGTAACAGCTTGCAGGTAGCATCAGCTTGAGGGCAGCTGTGCCACCTGCTGGGGTGGCACTAAGAATTGGCAGGGGTGTCCAACTTGCAGCCAGTCACCAGTCGCACGCGCATGCAGTCACGTTGATGCGGGCTGTCAACTGCAATGTTTACAGACCGCTCAGCAAGTTTACAGATGGCATCACCTGTTGACGGCAGCTGTAGGCCGCAGCACTGGCAGCTGTGCTGCGTGCTGGAGTGGCAACAGCAATTGCCAGGTATAGCAAACTTGCAGGCAGTCACCAGTCTCACACGCATGCATACACTACAGTGTGCGGACATTCAACTTTTATGCAATATTCACAGATTGGGTTACAAGCTCACAGGTGGCATCAGCTGTTGAGGGCAGCTTTAGGCCAAATTCTTGGGGTTGACGTCAATGCAGCATTGGCAAATGTGCCAGCTGCTGAGGCGGCAATAGGATTTGCCGAGGATGACAAGCTGGCAGCCAGTCAACAGCCTCACATGATGCATGCATACATCACAGTGTGCAAGCTCTCTCTTGTCTCAGCTGTGCTAGTCTGAGCTACACCGAACAGCATCAGTAAGTTGCTTGTCAGTGGCATCACCTGTTGAGGACAGCTGTAGGCTGAGTTCTTGGGTTCGATATCAGTGCAACCTGCAGCACTGGCAGTTGCGCTAGGTGCTGGGGTGGCAAGGGGGGTTGTGCCAGGGGTTGTGCCAGTGGTTGTGTCAGTGGTTGAAGATGAAGAGCTAGAAGCGGTGCTGCTGGAGGAGGAAGAAGAGGAAGAGGAAGAAGAAGCGGCAGAGGATGAAGAAGAGGAAGAAGAGGAGGAGGAGGAAGAAGAGGAAGAGCTGCTGGAGGTTGAGAACTGTGCGGTGGTTTGGAAGGTGCCAGTTGCGGGAGCTGTCAACACGTTGGCCAATGCAACCTGCAGAAAGTTGGTAGTGTGGGTGTAAGACCGCATTTGAAACGGAGCAAGGATTGGAAATAGCTGCAGTTTGTGCATGCAAGCATCTTATATGCCAGCAAACGGCACTATGCTGCAAGGCAAAACCGCCAAATATGCAGCAAAATCTGTTACTGCTACTGCTATGTTACGCTCTTGCAAGTTCACAAGTGATGCAAAGGATGTTGGAGTAGGCAGCAGTGTGGACCAGCGCGTAAACGAACCAAACCCTTGCACATCAAGTGCATAGCATGGCTTGGCAGACCCAAGCATTTGAGGTTGAGTTCTCAGGCTCTGAATAGGTTGCAAAACATGCATTAGGGTGAGGCATGCATCTGCTGCTGGGCATTGCGTCAAGTCTGCTGCACCTTTGAGGCATGTAAGAACTGCTGCAAACTTTGTGACGTCCTAGAAGCTGATCTCGACAGCTGTGCTCAAGCACAAAGCTGGAATGCTTCACACAACACTATCACCATGCAGCAGACTACATCACACGCAATAGGTGTCAAACAAAACCCATTCGAGCAACAGCACTATGCAATTTACCGTCTGTGAACCACTAGTGACTTCCAGGGAGATGGGGTAGGCTGGCTGATTGGAAATCTCCCAGGTGGCACCATAAGTGTTGGCCATAGGAGCGTAGTTGTTGTCTGGACCAGCAATGTTTACTGCAGAGATGGTTCCCAGATCAGCCACAGTCTGCATCCCACAATCAAGCTATCAGAAATGCAGTTGTGTCAGCAGTAGCAGCAGTAGCAGCAGCAGCAGTCATTGTTGACTGCACAGCCTGCAGCACACAAGTTGACCCTAAGAAGGGAACTGCTGTCAGCAGCAGCGGCAGTATCAGCAGCAATTTTGACTGCAGAGATGGTCTCCAAGCCACAGTCTGCAAAACACACATAATCTGAAGCTACATTGCGGTGACAAGTGCCTTAAATGCATTTGACTGAAACCGGTATGTAATGTCACAAAGGGCACCACGCAAGTAGACTGTAGCAGCAAGCAATGTTGACTGCAGAGATAGTGCCCAAAGCAGCCACAGTCTGCAGAAGACACATATCCTGATGCTACTCCCTGTGACGAGCACCTTGAATGCAATAGACTGAAAGCAGTATGTAATGTCACAAGGAGCACCACGCAAGTACACTGTAGCAGCACATATCCTGAAGCTACATCCCTTTGATGAGCAACTTGAATGCATTAGACTGAAAGCAGTATGTAATGTCACAACGGGCACCGTGCAACTTTACTGGAAGAGCAAGCAATGTTGACTGCAGACACGGTCCCCAGATCAGCCACAGTCTTCAAAGCACACAGGCTTCAGAACCTAGACTCCCATGATAGAAGCCTTGATACAGCCAACAGCACCAAGTCTGTTGCATTCATAGCTGCTACAACAGACTTGGTGCTGTTGGCTGTCAAGGTAGTCCCTCCAGTGTGTGTTGTTCTGCAACAAACCAGACATTGCTTTGGACATTATGGAAGCCACTGGTCACATTGTCGGTGACAGTATCAGAACAACGGCTTCTGCCCACAATGGAATTCACTGTGACTTGGAGCTTGAACCATCCGCCAGCACCATCATTGTGGTCCACAATGACCTTGAGGGCAGAGGGAGGGGGGAATGCTAGTTGAAGACACAACTTACAACAGCCCAGCAAGACAATACTTGAGCCTCACACCAACTAGTCTTGCCAAAGCAAAAGACTCACTGTGACTTGAAGCTTGAGCCATCCACCAGCACCAGCGTTGTTGTCCACAGTGACCTTCAAGGCAGAGGGAGGGGTGCACGCCACCAGCCGGTAGTTGATGTCAATCCTGCCTGAGGCCATGGGGGAGATCTGGTTGTAGGCCAAGGCGTTCAGGTCAAAGTGGTCACCAGAGCCTGCTTCAGGGTCTGAGCACTCTGGGCACACGTCTGTCACAGTGACTGTCACAGTGGCACCAGCAGCACCGCAGCGGCCCTTAAAGGCAGAATAGCACAGTTTCTTATGCCCAGGTCTTATTGTGTGTGATTCTAGAATCATGACTCACTGACCCTGCATATTTCATGATGGGTCAGCTGTCATGACTAGCTGAACTTCAGATCATCCCAGCATTTGCAATGTTGCACGCACGTCAGATCTGCATCTGCTCTTTCACCAGTGAATTAAGCTCAAAGACACAGGTTTCAATGGCATACAAGTAGCGTCAAAAGCAGTGAACGCAAGATCGGGGATGTACAAATCCATGCCAGACTTTGTTTACCATTTCTCACAACTGACATTTCTCACAACTGAAAGGAAGAGAGCTTACACGCTTTTCCTTGCCTCTAAGTATGACCTGCGTTTGACAATCAATAGTGAATATGCCTTGCCTTTCAGAAGTGGCAGCTCACCGCATAGTCAGGCGTCCTGTTGTTGACGCACTCAAACTCGATGCAGGTTCCACAGCCCATGGTTGGCAAAGAAATGATGTCGCTGTTGGTGGGGATGCCCACAGCACTGAAGAAGGGGTACTGCGATGCATCACCAAGGTTCCCATAGCCACAAGCGCCCTGCAAACACGCAGTTTCAGATCAGGTTTGCAGCCTGTCAGCATTGTTCACAATTCTGGAGGTGATGTCGCTGTTGGTGGGGATGCTCACAGCACTGAAGAAGGGGTACTGAGAGGCATCACCAAGGTTTCCACACCCACTAGCGCCCTGCAAACATGCAATTGCAGAGCAGATCTGCAGCCTGTCAGCGTTGTCCACAATTCTGCGAGGAGATGATGTCGCTAATGGTGGGGATGCCCACAGCACTGAAGAAGGCGTACTGAGATGCGTCACCAAGGTTTCCATACCCACAGGCGCCCTGCAAGCATGCAATTTCAGATCAGGTTTGCAGCCTGTCAGCATTGTCCACAGCTCTGCAAGGAGACGATGTCGCTATTGGTGGGGATGCTCACAGCGCTGATGTTCAAATACTGGAATGCGTCACTTAGACTCCCATGGCCACAAGCGCCCTGCAAACATGAAAGTTGCATCTCAGCATTGCAATCTGTTTGCCACTCAGGACTTTGCACACAAAAGTGTTTCAGACGTTGCTGCTGCACTCATTATTTGTAGGCTGATATTCAGTGCATGGTTTTGTGCATGCAGATATTGTTTTACTGACAACTATGCACAATGACTGCTCATGTACACGATTACATAAGGTGCACACATGTGACGCTGTCAGCAGGCACCATTTGTGCAGGAAATACTGTTGCAGTTGCGCAATACAGCTTAGCCAGAGCAGCAGGATAACTGCAACATCTAGCATGTAAGCACACAGTATGATGGGCACATTCAGAAAAACGTGCATATCATACTGTGTGCTTTTATTATGCAATGCTTGCACACGTTGACTGCACAACATGCAGGTAGCAGCACTTACATTGCTTAGTCCATAGGAAGCAACATTAGCGTTCTGGCCAGAAGCAGAGCCTCCATAATTTGTTGCCACACCAGGAGTCCAGTCTGACAGAGCTGTCTGTGCGAAGCTCTCAGATGCAGCAGCCAGCAGCAGTGCCAAGGTGAGAAGCATGCTGTTTGCAGACATGGCCAACAAGCTGATGCTGATGTTGATGAGTCAAAGATCTACTGTCGATGTCGCTGCTGCTGCTGCTGCTGCTGCTGCTGCTGCTGCTGCTGGGTAGTATGTGTGCGGGAGACGTCAAGGAATGCAGATAAGTGGTCGTCCGAAGCCTGCAAAAGACAATAGTCAGCCGTGAATAGCAAGAAAGGTATTGTAAGTCAAGACAAGCAGGAGTTCCTGAAGGGGTAATGAATGCTATGAATGCAGAATGACACAGTCCCGTGGAAGCCTGTCAAACATGTGTTGCGGCATGCAGATGTGCCCGGGCATAAGGACTGACAAGCAGGCAACAGCAGTGCAGAGACAGATGCTTGTTCCAGGCCGCACCTAGCTGGGCCTGCTGAGCCTGTCTAGCATATGTCTAGATTGAATGAAATGAAGTAGATGAACAGCAGTGCCAGGGCGAGAGACAAGCTTGCGAGGTAAGGACAAGCTGCTTTGATGAATGTATTGCCTACCTGCTGAAAAAGCTTGAAGGTGCCTTGTTGATCAAAGATCGATCAAGAGGATGTGCCTTGAAGCTGCTGACTTGTAAGAAGAAGTTGTCAGAGATTTGCAAGAGGCACACAGGCACCTGCATGGCAAAATCCATTTGAAGCACAGGGCCGTTGAAAGGTTGCTGCTGTCTGGTGCTTGGAGGATGTGGACGTTTTGCAACGATCAGAACCGGCCAACATCAATGTTCTGACGGTCTAAGTCAGTATATGGAGCTGTTGCTCAAGGAAGACGTGCTGCCGCCGAAGAAGCACGGTGCAAGGTGTCGTTCCGACTGAAGACGACAAGCAGATGCGGGTATGCGTGCCTAACCAGCTCAGTCCAGGTTCTGTTTGCAGGCGTGTGCTGCAGCCATTTCACAACAACTTCAGCTACGAACCGAATGTACTACCGGTATGCACTGCGATCATCGACAACGCCTATGCTTAAACGGGGAGACGACGACGCGTGACTGTTCCGGTGTTATGAACAGCGGCACACGCATGCAGCACTTGAATTAGACTACGTCACGTCGCAGCAGTAGCTTGAACGACCTTTGTGCGCCCAACAGCTTGCGCTCGTGTCAGGCATATGCAGCGCAATCGACCGCAAAGTCAAACCCCTAAACATGCTGATGGACGACAATTTCAGGGCCAGATAGCACGTAAAGACGTCTGCAAATTAGTTGGTGACCAGAGCTGTATTGCTGCGGCAGCATCGCATGACATCTGCGGCGACATCGGTCAAAGTGCCACAGGCAGTGCAATGCAATCACCCGTTATATTTGACGGACCTGTGAGGGTGTATGTAGCGGATAGGAGGCACAAGGCGGTCTTGAACAGCTGCAGCTCGTTGAAGGTCTGGAATGGGCCCTGCACGCGGCTCTGTGCAGTCAGTGGCTTTGTCTGCTCGAACATTGAAATGCTTGTCTGGCGTTAAGAACTGGTCAACCAAAAGTTCTTAGGTTTGACCATGTCTGACAGTCAGACTTCCACAATCACGTGGCCTAAACGCTCAAGTATGCTAAAGTACTGTTTGTACGTGCTGAGGGGGCATGTGCATGCCCATGTGACAGCACGTGACTATTGTGTCCAGCCTGTGTTGGCAGGATGTCCTGCAAGCGTTTGTTCATCAGCCAATCAATCTTCTCCTATCAGCCCATGGACTGTACCAGTCTTCGTAGCTTAGTCAAAAGGCAATCACGCCTTTTGCACGATGCCAGTCGAAGGGGGTTGCTGCAGCAAAGGAAGGTTGCTGCCTTGGCATGATTGGCCAACGTGACCCTAAAACATGGGTAATGCTACGAATTACTGCCCATTTGGCTCACCCCTTTGGCAATTGTCCTGCTCCTTACTGACGCTCTTCGTAACCTATTGGACGCTGACTATACATGGCTGAAACATTCAGGGCCCAACTTCCTTGACGGCAGAAGCATGTCACGCAGCCACTTGTGCGCCGTGGCTAGCCCTATCATTGCTCATCTGCTTCATACTGTAACAGCGTAACAGTGACTACAGTAACTTGTAAGCCAGGCTTACTGGGCAGCATGCCATGCACATTGCTCCTTGCTGTACCAAAACAAGGTGCTTGATCATGCATGTCCGATTTTGAGGGTATTGCATTATGCATCGTGTAGCAGAAACAATTCACTGCTTTGTTTGTGCCGTGGCCAGATCTTGTTGAGGGTGTGAATGCCTTTTGCTGCGCCTTGTAGTTCTCAAGCTTTGAAATCCTCGCGCTGCAAGTGTGAAGTTAGTCAACATTAGTGAAGGCCATTTGGCTACGAGCAGTGAGTGTTTACCTAAGCTGACCTGGTGTCGGCATCATCGCGACCTTCAGAATGGCAGATGCGACATCGCGTTAACTCACTTGCAAATTATGTCGGCTACTAGTGCGAGTCATTCACTGCCGGTGTATGCCGTTCCGGAACAGCCACGTAATCTGACAGATCAAGACCTGGTGTTCATCTCGGAATATACCGGCCAGTCAGCTGATAAGCTTCGACATAACACAATGCACGTATGGCAGCAAGCCAAGCAGAAGGTGATGAAGACCTGACGTTACGACATTGTGGCGTTGCTAAGCTGCCCGGAAATCTGCATGCATAGCAACGCCACTTCACCACCGACGCTGTTGACATGTGACTGTTGTGCTGTCATAAGCAGGCTTGCTCATATTGTCTGCCCACGACAACGTGCTGGTGTTGTCTGGACCGTCGAAAATTATGTGCGTGTTTGTGCAGACTTTTGTATATATGTGTGTTCAAGAATTTGGCTTCCTGAAAACTCAGATAGACCAGCACCCTTATTACTCCAAGATGCTTGCAGCTCACAAAAGTAGTAAAGCAAAAATGCTTCATGTGGTGAGTCTCAGGTCAGCTATGCAGGCATCCCATGTCGTTGACGTTGCATGATTGCTGGACAGAGCGACACAGCAACATCTCTTCATGATGTCCGCTGTCCTGACCAAATAATGCTTTCCTTACAGTGAGGTGTCCTTACCTTACTTCAGGGCACCTGTGCAGTCAAAATGCAGTGGGTCTCGCCAGATACATGGTTTACACGTCAGCAATGTCCTTATATTGAGCGTGCTTATGAGAAATAGCTGTTGTAACACAAAAGCAAGTTTTAGCTTTGCTGCTGTAGGATGTTGGTGCTGCCTTTGGTCAAGACACCAGGCGGCTCCTGTTGAATGGTTGGTCAGCACAGGAAATAGTTGCTGTGGATGTTGTCCCTGACTACTGGTAATTTTCACGGCATGGACACAAAATTGCGGTCACCTTTTGCATAGTCGCTTTGCGCTGGCTGTTGCTGCTTTTTGATAGGACGCTAGTGGACATCAGCCACAGATGCTGAGAATCCTCTGGCACAGCTGTCCCATCAACAATGATCAGTGAGCGCCCTAGCAATCAGCGTCTTGTCAACAGCAAGATGTTGCTGCTGTGGCTTATGATACTTGATTCATTAAAACCAAGAGACAATTTTTTTGCCATTCTGAACCAATCTACAAAGAAAGCGCCCTATTTTCACAGATTGAGTTTTTCATCGCTGAGCCCTTTTTGAACGCCCCCCAACACGTCCTGAGCAGCTTCACAAGTGGCTATACGCTCTGCAATTGCTGAAATCCTGACGGCCATTGCCATGGCCACAACTTGCAGGCAGCTTGAGCATCGACCTTGCTCTCATTGTATCATTCATTGTAAACGTGGGCTAGGCAGGCTCAGCAGGCCCATCTAGATATGTACAGAAGCAATCAACTGTCTCCAGCCAGTACGATCATGTGCTCTATGCAGACCTTGCTCTGCATTGAGCACATTGACTTTGCTCTGCACTGATTAAATGTATGACTCTCTGAAGTGCACGATTGAGTCAGTCGTCATGGGTGTTTTGCACAGGCAGCTGGGGAAAGCTCTTTACATGGATGAAGATTTGGCAGTTCCCTTTGTGCTTAGCAGTGCAGCAGATCCAGCGCTTCCTTCCAAAGTGCAGTCTGCAAGCACACATCAAGGTGCCCCTACTGCTTCTTGTTTTGTATGTGTTCTGTAGAAATGCACGCAGGATCTCACTCTGTTTGATGACCGCCCTTTGGTGTGCAAGCTCTCTGTTGAGCAGCAAGTTGGCTGTCCCTTGTATTTTTGTTCTGGAACGTGAACATATGACTGTTGCACCTTTGAAATGGTTCTTGTGGGAGCAGATGGCAGCCAGAACGTGCTTCAACAAAACAACACAGAAACCGTCAAGTGCAGTGGCAAACGGCAGCATTCTGCCACAACACCTTGCATGCCTGACACAGAGTGCTAGGGGCAAAAGACCGACTGTTCTGCAGTGCAGACAAGCTTGGCTTATGGCTCATGTGCTGCAGATGGTGTTGAATGCATTTGGGCTGGCTTGGTTGGGTCAAAAGCATTTGACGTTGATGTGCCTGATAGTGTGCATAGCAACAACCATGATTTGTTAAGCTTTCCAGGGCGACCGATTCAGTAGACAGAGTCTCTGCCCAAATCACACATTGTTGGTGTCACAATGCCAGCGGGCAGCCATGTGCACGTTTGTGAGTCTGCCTCAAGCCAACTGCGCGGCCTTGCTCACGAACAGCCACTGTTTGCCTGTCTTTAGACGGAGGTCTGGCTTAATGACTGCATGTGCTGCAGGCAATGAGAACTTCATGTACGCTGGCTTTGTGCTGCACTGCATGCCTCAAGCCAACTGCGAGGCGCTCTTCAGAAACAGCCATTCCATGCCGAACCCTTGATGTATACTGTACAGCAACACTGCTGGCAGAATCATTGCTTTGTTTTGCTGCAGAGAGCGTTGACTTCACCTGGGCTGGCTTAGTGCTGCAATGCATGCCTCAAGCCTGTTGTGAAGGGCTATTCAAGAACAGCCGCGCTTTGTATATCTTGAGACACAGACTTGGCTCAATGATTTGATGTGCTGCAGACGGTATTGACTTCATCTGGGCTAGCTTACTGCTGCACTGCATGCCTCAAGCCTTGTGAAGGGCTTTTCAAGAACAGCCACGCTTTGTTTATCTTTAGACACAGACTTGGCTCAATGATATGGTGTGCTGCAGGCGGTATTGACTTCATTTGGGCTGGCTTGGTGCTGCACTGCATGCCTCAAGCCGCCTGCGAGGCGCTCTTCAGAAACAGCCATTCCATGCTGAAACCTGGAGGGGTTCTGTATGGCACCACTGCTGGCAGGCTTGAAGGAGCCACAGAGTGGGATTACACAAAAGATGCCTCCAGGACTGGAATGCTGTACTCTCCCGTAAGTAGTGCACCTGTGTCAACACTTATGGTGCATCAATGCACATTGCCAGTACACAAAAGACATCTTCACGACCAGTATGCTGCAACTGCCAGTAAGCTCATCACCTTGAGTATGTGCTTCAGCTGCATCATTGTGCATCATGAAAGTGTGCTGTGTGGCAAATCTGCTGGCAGGCTTCCTGGTACCTTAGAGTAGGGCTAGACAACGGATGCTTCCAAGACAGGGACGCCATACTCTGTGAAGCCATTCACCTGTTGCATGCACTGTGCTGCATTGATGCGTCTTGCTGCATGCTGGTGTCTTTTTCAGGTAGACATTCGTAACATCACCTGGCAATCACTGCCTGTGTGACCGACAGCAGCAGCGCAACAGACAGCACAGACCAGGGAACGTGGCAGAATTATTTTGGGTCGACCTGAATTAATTATGCAATTTGCAGAACC